>NDXB01009141.1:6960-150915 GCA_002631895.1 Agapornis roseicollis
GGGGGGGGGGTGTTAGGGCAGGGGAGGTGAGGAGGGGTAAAGGGAAATCTTTGTATTCCTTATTGTCCCTTGCTATATCCACTTCAAAGTCTTTATCATGTTCTAATGTAAATCCCTGGAGCTTCTCACTGTTAGTACTACTCCTAGTTAAGCAAAAGAAGAGTAAAAACGAGTCTGAGGACTTTGTGGTAATTATTTCCTATAACCCCTTCCCATTCTTAGTCTGTCTCAGGGAAGAAACCAAGAGGTTTACTGTTCACAGAGTACAAGGAAAAAACTGAAATGCAACAAAAATTTTTATCATTTTATTAACTTTTAACAAAACCTGCAAATTATAAAGCTGCTTGGAGAGGATTCAGATACACATTGAAATGCCAACTGAGAATATTTAAACAAACTATGTACAACTGTGTCAGTCATCAACTGCTGAACACTAATCAATGTAATCCAAATCTTCTGGGATTCCAAAACCTTTGTCAATTCTGCTCTCTTCAAATCCAAATTTACGTTTGGCCCAGGACTTTATTGAAAAGATATTATCTGCAAACAGAATGAAAAAGATCCAGTTTTGAGTATTTAAGGAAAGCATCAATTAGTTCTGGTTACAACAAAATCCTTCCATTTGCATTATCTCTGTGTAGATGAAAAAGGTACACAATGGAGAATATCATTATTAAGTAGATTTAGAACAGAAAACAGGAGGTTTTGTTAATGACATCCTTTTACTCAATACTAAGTAAAACATGCCTTCTTCTTTTTTGGAGATTCCCTTAATCTTTTGTCGCTTCTTTCCTATGGGAAGACTGAAAGGCACAATTACAGTGTAAGCCTGCTGTAGTGATGAGCTAAGTGAGAATATGCATAATAAGTATTTTTTTATGTCCCTTTTCAACTAGACACCTGCTGTGTGACTGTCTACAACTACAAAAATAAGATTCAAATTAACTGCAAGGTCCGTTCTAGTCCTGTTTGTGTTTGTCCAGATAACGCACATTTTGCTAAAAAGTCAAAAAGATAAAAATTAGCTTTATTTTAGTTAGCACTGCTTTTTAGCATCGCATGACTATTATTTTAGCATATACAGTCTTTTCAATTTAACGTAATTTTTCACTGCAGTATTGACTGAAACTCACTACAGCATTCATTGAAAACAGGAAGTGTTCTCTGTGCCTATCTACCTTAGAAATATTTTCTTGTCTTTAGCCATCAGACATTTGGTTTTAAAACTGTCTTGTGAGAAGAAATATATGCTGCAGCACATAACCTAATTGTCTAATTAAACAGCAAAAGCACTTTCTACGGGCTGAGGCATAGTTCCTTTACCTCTCTCAAGACCTTGAGAACAGCCTGTCATCAACAGTAGAAAGCCCTGACAACAGTACTCCCAAAAGTCATTTTCACATACATAACTTTATTTCCTCATATGCAGTAAAAACCCCAGTGCAAATGAAGTTATAAAGTAGTAACAGTCAACAGACTATGACAATGATATTATACTGCAATTGGCATAACCAATGAGGGCGAGCAGTCTATCAGTAGTAGATGAATTCTAACTGAAAAATTACAAATTATATTCTAAATAATTAAAAAAGACATACATATTGCTTGCTCTGCAAAATGGAAATATATAGCAATATAGCAAAGCTAACCAACAACAGAAGACTGAGTTAAACTTCTGTGAAAATGTTACCACAGTAACCTTCCTAAAAACCATGCAGCATTTTTCCAACTTGTCAAAGCCGACAAATTAGTATTGAGAAATAACTACATTATATTAGCATCCATCATATGATAGCATAATAAAGTTCCACAAAACATTCTACTTTTTAGAAACAGATAAAAACTCAAAACAAGAGAATTAAGCTTCTGAATACCTGGACACAGCCATTTCCAGTCTCTTTCTATTAGTGTTCTCCTGATGTTAAGAGATTTCAACTCAATCAAGAAAACAAACTGTAGGTCTTAAAACTGTGTGCAAGATTGCACCAGAAGAACAAATCCATTATGTGATGTGAAGTACATTCAGTAAATAAACTGAGAAAATGTACTCTTTTTTTTGAACCATGATAATTTATAAATAAAATATATTCCTGCATGCTTTCGTAAGCGAGGTCTATCCTGCATCAGGTCCTAATCTAGTTTAGAATTCTTAGCAACGAGTAGGTCTTTTACTGAAATTGCTCTAGTCTGAAGCTGTGTCAAGCAATATAAATGCATACCCACCAGTCCATCTATTGGCTGCCTCCTTGGCTACTTTGCTTGTTTGGCCTGAAATAGAGAAGAAAACCACAACAAAATATCATACATCACAGTAAAATAATACCATAGTTTCAAGGCACGAAGATTAGATTTTTATTGATGTAACTTTTAGGGAACCATACAATATAGGGAAGTTATTCTGCTTCCAAACCCTTCTTCTATTTTATACTTTTAACATTCCAGCAAGTACAGACTGAAGTTAAAGAAAAACAGAGCAAAGGAACATAAAAGATACCATATGAACAAGTGCAAGTTTTTGAAGTGTATTTTAAAATGAAATAATCCTTGTTTGGTTTGCCTGAGGCTTTAATCATCTGTACCAAGATTGGAACTAGATACATGGCCTGAAGATATTAAAGGCAACAGAGATGGAAAATATTTTATAATCCTCTCTATGCATAAGTAACCCACCACATAGGTATGCCTGACTTTATAGATAAGGAAAGGTGTAACAGCCTATCACATTAATCCAAAAGTTTATCATATTGCTCTAGAAGAGCAATATGATAAACTTTTCCTGGGCTTTTGAGAACTGCCTCAATGAAACAAAGAGAAAGTAATGTTCCTGGTTATTAAACTTGGTTTCCTTCCCTTACCACTGCTCCAGAGAAAAATGCATATTAGTAAAATGCCATTACTACAAATAGCTTTTCTATAGTTTCCATGAGGCAAAGCAGCATCAAGAAAAATTCCTCTTAGATCACCTTGCTCCCATTAAAGTAAGTACTGAAGCAAATCAAACAGGTTGGTTTGTAACGTGGGAATTTATCAGAATCATTATGGTTCTCACGCCTACACATAGCTTAGTTATTCCCACTTGGTCTTGTTAGTACTTGCATGATAATACTCATTTGAATGGTCAGCATGAAATCTGTCTCCAGAGGTACTGAGAAGTGAATATATGATCAGCTATCTATTGTTATAAAGATTATACTTCAGGCAAAATGAAATTATGTTGAAAAATCATTTGCCAGCACACAGGAAGGCAAACAGTCATTATTCCGCCCTTAATACTTCAGTAACTGATGTGAAAAAATGTTTAAAACAGTAAAATACCATTTCAAAACCAGTGGAGCTTCTAGAAAAGGCCTATAATTATAGGCACAGTACGAAGTGAAAAAGATGGGAAGGAAAAAGAAAAGGGAGTGGATAAGACAGCATTTTTGCTTGCTTACTTGCATGCATCAGAAATTCAAGTTATTCCTGCCTTGAGAGCTACTCCTTATTTTCCTTTGCTGACTGCCTGTTGCCACCCCCACTTGTTCAGTCCCATGACTGACAGCACTGACAGCATACTGACAGCCAATGGCATTTTGAACAGAACTTTACCTAATGCTACTGAAAGCAAGTCTGCAGAGTAACGGCTTTCAGTGGTCAAGATTTTACATGTGTTAGCAATAACACTTCCCTCAGCATTTTTCTGAACTCTAAAGTAAAACTGTAAAGCTTTATCTGACTCCAAGTACTGAAGTTTGAAACGAAGCTATGGGGGTATATAGGACAGTATTAAACTCCAAGCTGCAAGGTGACAGCAGCTTGATGATGGGTGAGCCAGCCTAGTCCACAGCATCCACCAGGTCTCAGTGGAAAACTCTGCTTTGCTGGAAGCAGCTAACCA
Organism: Agapornis roseicollis; assembly: GCA_002631895.1. NCBI lineage: Eukaryota > Metazoa > Chordata > Aves > Psittaciformes > Psittacidae > Agapornis > Agapornis roseicollis. The sequence goes on from NDXB01009141.1 coordinate 10,838, forward strand.
GCTGAGCTTCTGCATCATACAGCAGCTCCCAGCTTCTGCAGCTTTTAGCACATAGCCCTATGCTTAAAGCCCAGTGACCAGATAGTATGTTGCTTTAAAAAGAAAAACAGTAGTGGCAGCATGGTAAATTGTCACCCTTTAAATATTGCTTATGCATGTTAAATTGTGTGTTTTGATGATGATCACGTTTCATGTGATCATGTGTTTTTAAAAATGTGACTTGTTATCTCTGTCAAAGAAAAGTCTGGGGTGATCAACAGATACAGGCTGGGCAACAGGGTGATTAGAATGGCAGTGGCTGCTTATAACTGAGTTGTGGTTAGAAAGCAGGAAGCTATAATGGGAAAATCCTGCAGTGGGCAGTGCTTTCAATGACTTAAGTAGCAGAGAAATAACAAAAAAACCCAAAACAAAACAGAACCCCAAACAGAATAAACTGCTGAGATAGAAGTTATAAAAACTAAAAGAAGAACTATTTTAACCTTGTCATTCTCTCCAAGCACCACCTGGGACTGATCACAGACTGGCAGCAAAGTGTCATGGTAGAAGTGTGGAAGGATCACAAGCGGAGACAGAACTTTCGAACGGGGAAGATGATGTTCAAACAATCTGGTTGAATATCAAAGAAGAGGCTGCCTCAGAAAGTGGTAACACACATCCCCTGTGTTACTCTGCTGCCAGGGGGCTCAGAGCTGGGGAAATCAGGACTTATAAAGCCTCGGGCACAGAGCATCTCCAGGAAATGCATTCACAAGAGGCTGAGGCAATTGTTTGCTGCTTACCATTTCCCATTTACCCCACACACCCATGTATATGATAGCACCATAGGGATTCACGTATGGATGTACTCTGCCATGTTGACAGTTGCTTAGACTATCAGGCATATTGTATTAACAGCAATGCCAGCTAGCCTGGCAAGCTGCAAAACACCCATGTGTTCTTGATGTCCAGCCTGAGCAAGTTCATGCAAACAAGACAGCTTGCACCTTCTCTTGTCATCAGGTGAGACAGTCACTGCCACTGCTGCAGGATGGCACTGCACTCTGCCTAACAACCAATTCCTTCACTTAAATTTTCCCCTCATATTCCTTTTTCAATCTGGGGTGGGGGAAAACACCTCATCCATCTCCAGAAACTACTATGTCAACACCCTAGTTGTTGCCTCAGCTATCTGAAGGCAAGATTTAAGTTCCCTGGGGTCAGGCTCAAACCTTGCCTATGGTCCCACTGCAGGATCTTTTCTGCCTGCTGTATCCAACACCATGCCTGAAAGATGAAGGAGAGACAGGTATTGGTAGTTATGGACCTTCATCACCTGAAGGCACCAGCTAATTCTGCATTGTTGTCAACATATTCAAGAGGCGTCTGACTCCATCACAAGAACTGACAGAAATGAAGGCATCTGCCCACTACCTACTTTCTAGAAGCCTTTTATAGTTGCTTGTTTGGACTTTCACTGGTTTCATCATGTGTAAGTGCCTGTGCATGGAGAGTGAGGAAAGGATGAAGGAGCAAAACAGCCATCCCCAGACATTCCTTCTTTATGTAGCTTCTTCATGTAGCTCTTCCAATTGCTTACTCTCTAGCTTCATAGCATCACACAGTCATTGGCCTTCTGGTTTTCAGACTGCATTAAATAAGAAAGTTCAAGGTCTAAAGATGATAATAGCAAAAATGTATACACCAAAAAAGAATCAGGACAAAGCTGTGTGAACTGTAAAAAGCAGAAACTCAGAGACAACACTGAGGGCAACTGGCTAATTGTCAAAATTAACACAACCTTTGGGTCCTGAGCTTGGCTGGAACCCTGCTGGTCTTCCTGCTGACCAGAGCTGCTCTATCAGAGCTTGATTTTTGACAGCTACTAAATAACATTCCAGTACCAAAGCTGTGCAAGGTAATGAAAGGGTCAAATATGCAGAAAAGGTGAGCAATACAGGAGGCAACATATGCTACAAATGCTTCCAGATGTTCTCATTACCACTATTAGGCCCTACTTAATTCTGTAGCTATACATCTGCACAAAAGCTGACAATATATACAACTGGTATCTGTAAGCAACAAGAATAATCTATTGCTCTGAACATTATGTAGTTAGTTCACCAATTTGTGTGATAATGCATTCGTAGACTTTCCTGCTCCCATGCATGCAGGGTACAAGTAATTCACATGGTTGAGGCACACACCTGTATCCTCCACTGGCTAATTTCAGGCACAGTTAACATTTTCAGAGCAGGAAAATAGAAGCTTGCATTTTCTGTCCTAAGCTGAAAAAAAGCAGCCACTGTGAGTACAGCAATGCAAAGCCCAGGAGCAGCATCGCTTGCAACACTGGTATGTTATGCTAGCGCAACACCAGGAAATGCTCCCTAAATGGTGAAAGGCTACCAGTCAGAGTTAGAACTGACCAGTCCTTATGGAAGTTTTTTCTGCCCTGAACCCCAGGCCACCTCTGTGGAACTGCAGGGAACTCAAGAAGCCCAGATTCTGGGCTTTTTCCTAAGAATGGAGCCATTTTCCTAAGCATGTGATTGTCCTTACCACAGAGACAATCCTCCATACCCCCTTAGAGGAAAGCAAAGGTACGGAAAAGAAGGTCCAGCAGCAATGACTGTCTAAAATGAAAGTGAGGGAGGGTTAAAAACATGCTTTTTAATGCAGGCGAGTGACATTCTACTGGTGACCTGCAGGGATTTGGGAGCAGATCAGGAGACAAAGAACATGTGGACAGCTGTAGGAGGTGCAATAAGAACCCTTCTAAAGCAAATGGACATACCTGGTCAGGGCCAAGAGCCAGCAGCACAAAACATTAACACTGCAATATTTCTGAACAAATCTGAACTGGCAATACATATTGGCTCAAATCTTAACACAGGAAAGCCATATTTTTCCTGATCTGACTCAGGGAGACCTACAATCATTCTCGGCATACTGCAGAACTACAGCCTCCTCTTTCCTCTTTCCTTCTTCCTTTCCCCCAGATTTGCTCACTTTGTTCCTGGAAGGGGGTGGTGATGGTGGTGGTGGAATTAAAGGTCTTATTTGCATTCCAAAATGGAATGGCAAAAGCCTGTTGAAGCCTCAAATAATTCCACAGGGATAAGACTGCTACATGCCTTATCAACACAATATATACATGTATGTATATATATATACTTCAGGAGACTAAGACTAGATAGACCAAGTTAGTCTTTCTATCAGACTTTGGACACTTCCATGGGTAAACAACAATTATGGTAGCCACAACCACCACCATTTCCTCAAAAACATTTTTAAACCTACTTTTAGATTCTTTCTAAAAGCTGAAGTCCTGCACATATCATTAAAGGAATACTAAAGAAACAGTTACTGAGTAGGATTCAAAAATCAAACAATCAAAGGTAACACATTACAGCTCCAATAGCTATACTAATAAATAAATGAATAAATAAATCTCAACAGCCAGAACCTGCTCCCATCAACCTACAGACTTGGAAATTAACAAAAAGCTGTAGCTTTCTTTCCTCTCCTTGTTTCTACTCTGGCATTTTGAGGACGGTTTTAAGGATTACTGTAAGTAAACAAAGTTTTCAGGTCCAGGAATCTCTATTTCTACAGAATAACAAAACCTAGTTATATTTATAAAGCTAGCACAGTTTGGTGCCAGTTTTGACCTACCGCAACTAATGCCACAAGAAAATTGTATGGATTTCCTTACTTAAAAGGCACATGACTGCAGAGGCAATTAGCATCTTTCAAAGGAAACAGTCACCCATCAACCTGTGGGACTGTTAGTAGATATGTGCGAAATACAACTGCAGTCTCCAGCGTGTGGGCAAGGGAGTACTTTACAGTGTGAACTGCAAATCTTCTATATGGAATGCAGAGAACAGCTGCAACTGTTCTCAGGGGCCAGTGAGAAATATTAGCCCAAAGAGACCCAATCTCTCTCATGAAACTGGTCAGGATAAATTGATTGCATTAGCTGGATTTGAATTCCAGTAGTAATTCTTCATCCACTGACACTGAATTTAAATATGAAAAATGGCAACTACTGTAAGAACAATATGTGAACTTGAATCTCCAGTGACACTAGTTACCCACTGCCTTCTGCAGAGTTATGCATTCTCCTGCTCACAGGCTGCCCTCACTTTCCAGAAACATTGCTTACCTTGCTGTCATCACACTATGACAGATTTGTGTTTCCCCACCTCTCTTGCAGAGGTATCATTATAATACCCTATGATGCAGTTTCTGAAACCTTTCCCATTAGTGAAAACATCCTCTGCAATTAAAAAGCCCATCTCTAAAGGCCAGGCTAGAAGGTGAACGTACAAATTATACACTCTGTCATTCACAGAGAGCACAAAGGGTAATTGTCTAGTAACTCTTAGTGACGTATTCATCCACGGACTGACACAAGAGACTGATCAAGAGACTGTAGCTTGCCACTGGCAACTATTCATGGCTACGATGTGATCAAGTGGCTTCTTTAAAGTCCATATTTGAGTATGCTTGAGACTAAGCAGTCTACAACACTGTCATGGGGTAGCTCACAACATAGCAAGAACAGCTTTAGAAAAATGTTTTGTAACCAAGTATTAGGCGAAGATACCTCAGCACTACATGCAATCTTTACCTTCCCACATGCTTCCCAAAAAGGTGTTTCCTCTTATAAGCAGAATAAAGAGCTCTTGTGCAGAAGAGTGATAGCACATCAGATTCTGTCAACTCCTTTGAATCCAAAATAACACATCATTCTTCCCCCATACTCCAGTATCCCACATAACACTTATCCCCATGATATTAATCAACAGGTCACAATGCTTCAGGATTCATAACTAAATTCAAATTAATGCATAAATATGATTTCTCATTTAAATGACATCACAAATTCAATAGAACTATTTATACTGACATTCATTTATACTGACTAATTCATAAAAAGGAGTAAGTTTCAGAACTACAAGCAAGCGCTGACAATTGTGAATCCTACCTACTCATCTACAACTATTTTGAAAAGCATAGAACACAATATAAGCCATTTGTGATAGAAAAATACTAAGAAAATTGATATATGAATGAATTAATATTTCTGCTGCACAGCTGTATGTATGTGTATATATATATATATATTTGCTTGAAAATAAACCTGAGCAAATACATAACATAGTGCCAGTCTTGCTACATTGTGAGACATGGTACTGCACAGGAAAGCTACTAATAAGCTGGTCCACATATCAGGGAATATGCTTTTAAAGGGTCTGAATCTTTGTTAGTGTGTTTGAAAAAAGTCTCAAGTCATATCAGCAAAAGCTCCCTCTGTCCCACATGAAAAGGTCACACTGTCAAATTTCATCAGCATGTACATGGTGTCTCTCTGAAAGAGCATCCAGCAGAATTTGTCAGAACTGCTACCTAAAGATGCCTCTATGCAAAAGACATGCTCTTGCACTTAAGTTGACTATAATCACATAGCCACAGAAAAAAGACCATTTACCTTTCAAATATTCTATCTGAAAAAGTATTCTGCTAAAATCCTAGTTGCTTAGCTAAAATACATCTATTCTTATCCAAAGAACAGAGGGAAGCAATGTGCTTACAAAAGGGAAACAAGCACACCACCTCTTGATTCAGGGCTCCCTAACAACCCTGTTATTCTCTGGGGGGAGAAGTCTCCCCTCCTCACTCCATTTACTAATAAAGTCCATATCCACTGCACTGCTAAAGAAATTCACAAACTTCCCTGCTGCTGAACTGCATTTGACTAGCAGGCACATCCCAGAACCCCATGGGTTTTGTCTAGTTCAGCATGTCATGCTGGTACATGCCTCATGTCACAGAATCTGCAGATAAGAGTCTGGAAGGCATCACAGGAGGTTCTTCAGCCTCTGTAGCCATGATTCAATACATGTTCAAACTTACCTATACCATTTGTAAAGTATTTGTAGCCTGGTTTTAAGGTTCCAGTGTTAGGGCTTTTGCAACCTTCCCAGGCAATCTAGTTCTGTGTTTGATTATTGCAATCATTAGACTAGTTCTTCATCCAACTTCTTTTCTTGTGCAATTTAAGGCTCTTACTTATTGCCAAGTTCTTTGTGAACCTGAGCAACAGGCTGTACCTTTTCTTTTTTAAAGGAGATACAGAAACCTACCAGAAACAACTGTCTTTTGAGCTCAATTTTTGTAAGTTTTTTTCTCCTAGAATGCAGCTGTTCAATGTCTGGTCTTTTTACTCTACTCTTCAATTCTCCCTAAATAGTTATATTACCTCTCAAATATGACATTCAGCACTGCTGCACTGATACAGCTGAAGCTTCACTAAAGCCAACCTGAGTAGAAAGATTTTTTTCAGACATCTCATTGCTGGTTTCTGTATCTTAGTATGGCAATTTTGCTTTTCACAAGAAGAATGTCTTCAAAATCAACCTGTAAACTACTATAATATCTTTTCAAACTCTCCCCCCTTCACCAGCTGCTCCAGATAATTTGCATTACACAATGTCCTTGAACGTGCGTATGTCCTTGCGCTTGCCACTACTGGCTTTTATTCAGTATTTTTTAGATCATCTTTACAATTTGTCGTGCTCATTTTGAAATCTCACCTTGTTCCTGGTCCATGCAGCCTCTCCTAGTTTTGCCAAGTGCAAATGTAATAAAAGTATGTCTTCTATTATCCACCCATAAATACTGAGCAGAAGCACAGACCCTATTATACAGCTTCATTGATTCTACCCCATTTCTGATACTGAATTATGGATGAATACACCTTGATACAATTATAGTTTTAGATTCACGCTACTGCAGTTTCATTAGGATTATATCCCCCTACTTTCCTTAATGTAGTATCATCCAAAACTGAGGCAAAACACCAGACAAACTTCTCCCAATCTACAAGTCTCTTACAGTGGCAAAGACAAAATCTGTGTTCTTCTAGGTGTTTCCAAATTGTTTTTTTTCTGATACCCTGCTCTTTTCAGTGAAACTAGCTCATAAGATGTTAAAAGCGAGGAGGGCAAAAACACTGGAAGTACTCTGAAATATACCACCAGTGCCAAGATTAGTCTTGCAAACATACAACCGGTCCTGAGGAATTTCTGCAGGCAAATAGCAAAGTACAACATATCAGTGTATATTCCTAATATAGATTCCTGACCTAGATAAACCCATAATGAAAACACAACTTATCCCATAACATATGGGAGACTTCCTAACATATGAGACTGACAACACGTTTCTCATCTAACTTAAAATAAAAGGTATCTTGCTAGAGTAGCCATTTTATTTAAGCAGGGTGTTAGATATATAACAACAGCTGATCTTCCAGGTGCCTCTGCGTGTTGAAGTAAAACCCCACTGACAAAATACATCCTACTTCAAAATTCATTCATTTTTTTCACTTAACCAGCTAAAATGCAGCTTCATTTTAAAGCAAGTTGGCCCAAGCTGACACTCTCCCAGCAGATTAACCTTGTTAGAATGTGTCTGAGGTATAAAAATACATATATGCAAGTGTCTAAATATTTAGGTCAGTTTTTCATTGCAGAGTAACCTCTTAGCTGGAGTCCAAACTTTAGGCCAAACAGAGACAGAAAAATTCTCTGAAATACAGAGTATTAAGGCCTTTTGCCAAAAGCCAAATGACCATGCTGAACTTCAGCCAGAAGCCCCTTATTTCACTCTAAGTTCTGTGCCTTTGGAATATATGTGCAGATATATCTTAGGCTGCATCATTCTATCCTAGTGTTCCTTTGCTCATTATTCTTCATGGCTGTTACAGTCTCCTTTTTTCCAAGTGCCAGAAGCTACTTACCCCTGTTTCTCTCTCAGCTCTTTCAAAATCCATTTTCTACACAGTTCAACTAATTTCAGAGTTCAGGAAGATGCCCTTTGAAGATGTGTCACCTGATGTGCTCCTAGGTGGTCAGAAGATCCCTGGCTGATCTTCAGGGGAACTACCGCAAGACAAAAAATTCCAGGAGTTGCATGGCAAATTACCATATAGAATGGTTTGAGTTTGAAGAGGCTTTAAAGATCACCCAGTTCCAGCCCCCCTGCAATGGGCAGGGATACCTTCCACTAGACCAAGTTGCTCAAAGCCCCATCCAACCTCTCTGAACCTGTCTCCATAGGAGAGGTGCTCCAGCCCTCAGATCATCTCAGTGGCACTCCTCCAGACTTGCTTGAGCAGGTCCACGTCTCTCTTGTGTTGGGGGTCCCACATGCATGAAAGCCTTATGAAGAAGCCAGCAAAAGCCATCAGACACACTCTTTGGTGGAAAGAGATTTTAAAGACAATGTTGGAGTCTACCACAAGCCAACAATATATACACCAGAAGTTGCTAACTCCAACTGATAACTTGTTCTTATCACTGTGAACCACAGCACAGGACCTAAGGGCAAAGGTGAGAACTCTTTAAACCTATTTCTGTCAGGGAAGGTCCTTAAAGCATCATAGTATGGCCTCCTGTAATCACAGCCAGATTCTGCTCTGCAAATGTTTGGCCTGTCAAAGGACCAGCATTTTCAGTAACCGAACTGCAAACAAGCCTCCCTTGATTTTGAAGAGAGAGCGAAAATTGGAGAGGATTAAAATAAATGAGCAGAAATACTGCTTAAATTTGCAATTCCTTCTCACTTGCTATGATTACCAAAGGAGTTTGGAGCATTAGTGATCAAGTTTACATTTGTAATTCCAGACATTAGTACCCTGTTCCTCTTTCAACTTCACAGTTAAAATTTATGTGTACTGTTACTGTATGTAGCTATGATTATATACATTTATAGATTTATTTCTAATTCTTTCTAAAAATTATGTTTAGCTTTGGTGAAACATTTTGCTTTGTCTTTTAATGTAGCTTTTGAACAGGTAATTTAATTTGCCAATCTTCCAACTGAATAAGCCAGAACAGTTTAGGGAGTGGAAGAATCAAAGAAAATACCTTAGCTTGGTGCAGTTAGTCAAGGAAATGTATTCTTCTATTACTGGTGCACTTCTATATACATTCTGATACTCCACGAGGAAGGAGGAAAAAGGGGGAAAAATGGGGGGTGGGCTTTCTGGTTTTTTTTTTTTATTAGTAGCAGGTAGCCCACAAGTTATGTACATGAACATACATTAACTATTTCCTGTCATATCCTCATCCAGATCTTCAGGAGAGGAATACATTAAATATGCAATTCTCTATAAAGATGAGACTAAGTAAAAAAAAACAGGACTGCTTACTTTTATATCTAGTATTATTCTGTGTACTTTAAAGCAAGCATCTGGTGCACTCCAAAGAAAGCTTAGTTTAACCCTCTAAGGCTAACATAAGTGTGGGTGGAGACACAAGTCTAACTTCAAAAGAATGACTAATTTCTAATTGCAGATCTTTGTTAATGGTATTGATGCATAAACCATAAAAAGCACAGCTTGTGTCTCAGATGCCATGCGCATATTTCATGGTCAGTAGCTGGAAAACATCCTCTTAATTGCAAACTGAACATACTGATCTAGAAGTGATTAAAACACTACTTTCTGTATAGGCTTGATCTGTACCCTATTAACCTTGTGGCACCTAGACTGGGCTTAAAAGTATCTGTAGACGTTTGCTTTTCCAAATGAATCATTACATTTATAAAAATAGTTACTGAAGAAAACTGAGAGCACTGACAAGGCTCTTTAGTGCAAATAACCTTTCTGATATGTTTTCTTTGCCACAAAATATAAAGGAAAACCCACTGAACCATTTTGTAAATTATCAGCATTTTGATGAATTTTGGGTAAAACTGAAGAAACTAATTTTAAAGCAAGGTTAGTCTGGATCTTCATTTAACTCCTTTATTATTGTTTCCTCTTTGGGAACAGGGACTATTCCCAGTATTAATATGAAATCTCCAAAAGAATCTACAGCTAAGTTTTTGTAACATTAAATACATCTGTACCTATAACATATATTCAATGCAATTTGAACATAACAGAACTTAATAGCTGGGTGTATCAATAAAAAAACCCACAACAAACCAAAACCTAAAAAAACCCCAAACTATGCACCCCACAAAATCCAGCAGCTAAATCAACATTACCTTTTCAACATCCTAGGCCTTAAGATATTAAGATGAATGAAGAAACTGCTAAACTATTTTCTCATACTGCCTATATACCCCAATATAATTCTTCACATCAGTTTGTCAAGCTGAAGTTTTCAGTGTTTAGACATACCAGAATTAGACATTTTTGAGGCATCTACAATGAAAAAAAGACACTTTCAGGTACATACTATATAAAGCATGGGATTTTCATGGTATTCTACTGAATAGTCTGGATGTTTTCCCAAAGTTTATTTTCACACAGCCAAGTGAGTATTAATCTTATGAAATAATCTAACCCTGAATTGGACTGATAGCGATGCCTCTAAGATCACACTTTCAGATTCAAAAGGAATCTGGATATTTGTGGTTTGAAATCCTGTCCATTTGGATCCACCTATGCCTTCTACTACAGGATAAAAATAAACAAAAAGAGCAGAAGTAAAAAAGTGGACACTAAACCTGCTATGTTACATGTGCTGTATTTGAAAGTTTGCTGATTTTTGAGAATACAGTTTGTCTTGAAATGTTCAGATCACTGTTTTAAAGGAAAAAGCCTAAGACAAAAATTAACACCAACCGAATATTCTAGAAACATGCTAAATAAAACAGGAATTCTTACAGGCAACATCTAAGACCAGCCCTATAAATATCAGCAATCATACCTCATGGAAGTGGCTCGCATCAGTCAGTATATAAATACTTGTGAGATTACTGTCCTGTGCAGAGGCACAAAGTAACTAAAGCATGGCTACTGTGAAAAAAACCAGCTAAGACCCAGCAATATCTTAATATACTATAGATCAATATTCCTCTAATTAGTGAAGGAATGAGAAGTCTCAAATTCTAGGAACGTTTATTTTACAGTGAACACTGAAAATGTTTAGGCATTGGTAGTTACAAGCTGGACAACAACTCAGAGCAAAATCATTTATGTATCTGGGCTGCCAGAAAAACTTTTCTATAAAATTAATTGTCAGAAAAATTCTGTTAAATTCCCTAACACCTCTCTCTGAAAGGCAGAAAGAATTAAACTTATGCAGCGGGTTAATCCTGAAGTTATGTAGAGATTTTTTGTTGGCCTTACAAAAATATGGATAAATTATGAACTATTGAAGGCTTGCATTCTCTATGCCTTTGTCCTTGACCATAATCTTTAGGAAATCTAGCATCACGTGTACCCAACTCTGCATACATACATGGTATGTCATATAAGCCTTTCTCCCAGAGGAATAGATAATCTCTTCTCTATGACTGCTTCCCCAGGAGAACATCCTCCAGCCTACAAAAATATGCCTCAGAGTTGAGAAACAATGGATTAAAAAACAAGGATTAAAAATGTAACAAAGCAGTATGAAATGGTAGAGGGGTTTTTTGAACCCCCACCCCCGTTTTTTATCTTCCGATGACTGTGTGGCAGTTTTACTGCCTTTAATGTTGAGGAAGAATTTATTACTCAACCCCAACCCACAAAAGATGGCTTAAACAACATTTCCAAGTGTCAAAAATAAGCTTTAACCACTGAACTGCTGTGGTTGTTAAGACAAAATCTACACATTTTGAGATTCTAGACGTATTTTCACAATACTATACATGTAAAATGGAATTACCCAAATATATCTACAAGACCAGACTATTATGGAGCTTCCTCTAGTGGTCAGTCCCTAAATCTTGTTTCTTCTGCTATTTACTGTAGTTAATTTTATATGCAAATACTGAAATTCTGTGTTCTAATGCTGTACATTTGGGAAGGCATTAAGAGTTTATACTTCAGCTCTCTAATACAAAAGCCAAGGAAATCAAGCCAAAACATACAACAGAACATTTGTTACTTATATTAAAAGGACAAACAGTGAAGTCAGCAAAAACTAGAGTTGGTATTTTAGTACTCTGATTTGCCCCCCTGTGAATATGCATTATAGTATATTTAGTTACTAGGCCAAACATGACTTTCCCACCACAAGACTCAGGAAGCAAGACAGATGTTCAGCTTTTAGTTGAGTCTTCAGATATTTGCTATGAATCATCCAAACTTTGTTTTGACCCTGGGATTAGTGTGTGTTTTAACAAGGCTTATCACTGTACAATAGGTTTGTTTCTGCAATACTCCTTTTAAGGAAAGAGCAATTAAAAAGACTTAGCAAAGCATTCACCAAATTTGAAGGCCACTGAAATCAGATGACAATTTGGTATACCACTAAAATACCACAACAAAAATCAAGGCACCTCTAAAATACAGGATTGGAAATTAATACACTGAAGTTTTATACTGAGCATCAGAAATACTTCTTTACAGATTTAAGTCAGTAAGAAAGAAGAAGGAAAACCCAAACACAGAAAGTGACAACTGTCCATTACAAAATGTATTACACTAAACAATCCAACTCGGAATGCCATTATAACTTAATGGCCATCTCTGACTTCTAACTCAAAATTAAAATAAGGTGGAGTTAGTAATCTGCTCAGATGATCTAACTGAAAATAACCACAAGGATTATTTAACTTGTACAGCCAGTAGAAAACGCTATCACTCGTGCAGTTTGAGAACGCTTTAAAATCTGAGAACCAATAACTGGTTATAAGGCTATTGTGTGAAAAGAGAGGCAGTAACTTTCATGTCTAGATGAACACCTTTCACTGCCTGAGATTCTCTATTGCCTTCTTACACTAATAACTGTAACTTCCTGCATCTTGTTTTGCCTTTGCACTTCCCCACACTCTGTAACAAAAGAAATGCCCCCTAAACTTTTCTTTTCCCTCCTCCCCCTTGAAGTGTGTAAAAGTCCATTCAGCTTTGACAAAGACCTCAAAATTGACATCAACATTTATTTGTTTATACATTACCAGCAAAAGTGCACACTGCCAGTGCAACAATGACTGATGAAACATAAAATGAAGCAGAAGCTTTTACATCAGAGGTCAGGGACTAATTATTTTCAAAACACTACTACATATTCCCCTGGGAATCCTGCAGTCCGCCCAACAAGACTAGCCTCACCAACACCCTGGACTGCTTACCCGGCCATTGCAGAGGCTCACGTGGAGCTGCCACACACTTGTAACAAGGAAAAAAAGAAAAAGACAAATGCATGACCAAATAACTAACTTTACATTTCTTTCCCTCTCTTCAGGATATAAGCCTCTGTGTCACCAGCTAATGCAGTCTGCCCTAGCATTCAAGCTGTGATTTGCCCCTCTGTGCCTACTATTTAGGAACATGCTCACTGCTTCAAAAGAGAGGCCCCTCAAGTCATTCAGCGCAATGCTTACTATAAGGGTATCTCAGCAGTTAAAATACCTGGCACTACAGATCTATCTCTGCTGTCAGTATCTGCCTGCCCTCATTCATTTCTACAGCTGGAATCAGCTGGAAAGTGTCTAACTTGTCCCCAGGAGAGCACAGAGTGAGAGATTTACAGCACAGTAAGTAACCTCAGGTCTTGAGTTTGCTTATTCCCTGGCATACCATTAAATCCTTTGGGAAAGATAACACAGCTGACAAAAAGTGTCCCAGCCCCTCAAAATAAATAATATCTGTCCAATTTGGGGGTGTGCTGCCAACTCTGTTTATATTCCTGGCTTTCTTTCAGCACATTTTTAAAGCTGTGGACTTTGTTAAAAGAAGAAGGAAGGAAAAAGATTCAGTCAGATATCTTCTCAGAAAAAGGTCTGTGCCTGTTCCTCATCACTCTAATGGCATTTTGCCATTACAGAAAATGAATATGCAGTGATGTTTGGGTAGCAACATAAGAGCCTAATAAATAAAACATGAAAGTTGAAGTAGAGAAAATTCAATAAAATTTCATGCACGCTTTTCATTTTTCATGCTAAGGATCAGAATATTAAGTACATTTCAGTGCCCAATTCTGCACTAAGCATTAAAGTCACTCACCATTCCCTGTATTCCATTAGAATTAGAAACTTCAACCAAAACCCAGCATGTCAGAGACAGTACAAACAGTAAGTCAACAGTGCAATAACATACTTACGTATAAGTGATAATTCAGTGTCTCTAATGAAATGGTTACAATCAAAACAGACAAGACAAAGGAAGTAGAAAGATACCCGTTTTGACAGCATGAAGGTACATGGGAGCTAGAGACTACTCTTCCTACACAAGTTCTAGGGCTCAGAACACTTGAAAGTTATAGAATTAATATGGTTCTAGAAGGAATGGTTTTGATATTAATTCCAACACATCAGAATATTTCAATTTTAGGATTGTCTGTTAACTACTTAGTTGCTGCCAGGGCAAGTATAAATAAAAAAAACCCTTATAGCATACACAAAGAACATGAAAAGAAATGATCAGTGTACCTGTATTGCTTACAGCTTTAAGAAGAAAAGCAGCTATTGCTGTTCTTTGACTTACCTCTCCATATCAAATTTTAAGCTAAAGAATTGCAGAACTTAAAGTGAACTTTTGCACAAAAAACAATATGCAACTTACGCATTTCTTCAATGACGTCTGGGTCACATTCTCTGTATTTGTCTATTTCTGCCTTTAGCTGCTCTTTTTTCTGTCGAAGGGCAGCAAGTTCCTCTATTAGAGCCGCACGTTCCGCCTGAGGATTCAAAGTATGTTGGGAGATACAAAAATAAAATCAGTAATTACTGCCCAGAACCTTCCCAGAAAAACAAGAAAAAGTAAATTTGAAATCTCTTTCATTTCTGCCTTCTGTCAATGAACCAAACTGGAGAGAAAAAAACAGAAGGACAAAATGGATAAACAGAATTTCCTACAACCTCCGAACTCTTGGCAAACTCCAAACAGATCTTTTAATTGTTTTGCTTAAAGGTTACATGGCCTTTAGGAGCGCTAGTCTTGTAGTTAAAGACAGCATTACAGAAAACCCTATCATTCACGTTTTCCCGAATCAGGATGCTGCATATGAATACCCTCTGAATTTATTATTCACTTTTTTTCCACACCATTTAAGAGTAGTGGTCTTACAAATAACTTCAGATATTTATGACATGGTAGTCTTTGTTGGCAGAGTATACAATATCAACCTCAAATACTCCATTGATCAATAAGAATTTGCAGACACTGACTCAACATGAGCCCTCCTATAGCCAACTCAGCACATACTTCTAATTCAGTCTGTAGTAACAGCCAAACATTGTAACCGGCTGATATTCAAAAGAACTCATGCTAGGGCACTGGGTAGCATAAAAAAGCCAGGTTGCCATTACAAAGTCACACTATCTCCATGGCAGCCCAGGAGCCTCAGGTGCTTTATTGTTTGTTTTCAGTGTGTCCTCCCCCCACCCTAAACTTCCATATTCACAGTGCTTTTGCCAACAGTCTGGATTCAGCACATCCTTAAAATGCAGACTGGAAATCTGCTCCCAGATGCTGGGGCATGGAGGTCAGCTCCTCAGAAACCTAAATCTTGATCTAGGTTTTTCAGGACTGCTTCCTGGTGTATAATCCAGAACTAAAATGCTGGAAGCATCAACCAGAGCAGGATTTCCAGGACCAGTTCCCTCTTGTGACTAGGGCAGGCCACGTGGTGAAGAAGTCCCAGCGTCTCACAGTCCAATTTGAAACCTGACAAGCACAACCGCAGGAGAAACTTGCCTATGATTCCCCAGTTACAGTCAAACCCAGAATGTTTCTATATAATATTTTGAATTCTAAAACTTGGCACTTTCCTGCAAAATCTAATTCTTCCGGAAAGCTTCTAGCTATCTCTATTTATACATTTATTTACTGGAGGTTTAAGCCCCTTTAGACTCAACATCTCAAAACAAATGAACACCTTAGAATACCATATGAAGTACTGCTAACTAATATGCTACTTAATATGTATGGTAAATACAATGACTAAATATCATTTTGCAGTGTTAACAGCTTCAGCACGCAAAGAGCACCAAGGTTACATGCCTGCTCAGAATAGTAATTCAGAAATGTAATTTATAAGACTAAAACCAAACCAACCTGAAAAAAAAAGAAGACCCCCAACACCTAAGTTTACAGTTACTGGATTTGGCAGTTCAGCAACCATTGGCAACTTCAGAACATGCCTCTGGGCAGTTCAAGTTTTCAGATTTACAGATATCTTAAAAAGCCTGGAAGATTACCAGACTTCGGGCAGTCACACATTTTCTCTGCCTTGGAGCAGCCAGTTGTCAATATTTTACACATTAGTGCATGACCAACTAAGGAAAAATCTAATATCTGATTTTTTCTGTGTCCCCATCTCATCTCCAGTATTTAGAACTCTTAATGGATTTCCGACAAGTACATTAGTGTTTATGAACTATGCATACTTGTAGCCCTATTTCCTGGTAGGAATGCCTCCCCCGCCAAAGCAACTTACAGTATCTTCACGTCCAATTTTTGACTTCTCAATGCTCTTTTGTAAAGCCTCTTTTTTCTGATTGCTTTCAGCAAACTGGTAAGTGAAACAAAGACCAAAATCAACCTATTTCAGTAACAAATATTAAACATATCTATAAAACATGCATACACAACATATTTAAATGAATAGGTGAATATACATTTTTAGTTATATAAATTTATGTATCTTTAACTTATGTAAAAAACACAAAATAAATACAAAATCAACTTAATTTAAGTCTGAGGCTCTGAACCACAGAAAAGAATTACAGGAAGCAACTTAAAGCCCAAGAAATTTTCACTCCCACAGTACATCATCTTGTTACGCATTGCATGTTCAGCATGGGACCAAAATCCTATTTCATAACCTGGCATCTCTGTGCAAAGGACTCCATGACACAGAGGATTTGGATTATATGATTTCTTTCGGTCCTTCTCCAGCTCTCCTTATTCAATGGAAGCAGTAGGGTGCAGCAGATCCACCTGCTCAGCTGCTAATACCAATCTTCCCAAAGACTGATGCACCATAGGCATGGCCTCAATCCTTTTTGCATACTGGTAAATAGAAGCCTTTATAGCTCAAAGGCATGTAACGCCATGTCCCCTATTTTCTGTGCTGCATTCCCACTGCTAGACTTCAGAGTTCCCTTCTTTCAGGCCTGAAGCAGAGGAATCTCACAGATGCTACATCTCACAGGGCTGGTGTGAATACTCTCTCCATTTTCCTGTTATTCCAGGAGTAATCATTCCTAAAGAGATGTCTTCATTAACCTGCCACGCATCTTGAGACAGGCCCTTCCAGTTTAGTTGGAAGTTTTCTAGAGACACTTTGGAAACTCTTAAAATAAGCAGAACGTATGAGTTGCCCCTTAGGGACACAATGCTGAGCATTAGCCAAAGCACCTTGAAATAATAAATGAGACTAATGAAACTGCAAAAAAAGAAATCTGATAAAATGGTTTGGAAATAAGTTACTGCATTTGAAATCGACACAAAAGAAAAAAAAAGAAGAAGAAGAAACAATAGCATGCTTTGTAAGTACTCAATCTTTGGTTTAGCTTTAAGATGTTCTGAGCAATAGTCAGGTAGAAAACTAACATATCAGACTAATCATGAAAATTATGAAGGTGACTGTCAGAGCTCAGGTTTCATTCTGCTTTCCCCCAGAAACCCTCATGCAAAACCTCTACTTCTATATTCCCTTTCTCACTGATGATCCCTCTGAATACAAATGCATTCCTTTACATTTCTTGCACTCCCTAAGCCTTGATAATATAACCGTATTATTTATATTCTTGTGCAGCTGAAACACCACAACCACATTCATACAATGCAAACAGAACTGTTTAGGAGCCATAATCACTTCTCAATTTTTATTTAAACTCATGCTTAGTCTGTATTTTTCAGAAATACATACTAAAATGCATGACAAATACTAGGCAGAGCTTACTGCCAAGTCTTAAAGATCAGCCATAACGGTAAAAAGAAGCTCTGTACTGGTGGTCCATACAGATTAGGACACCGCCCAACTGCAGCTCACTGGATTTAGGGGTTCCTTTTGTATAGCTCGATTTTTAAACATTAATTGCTCTTTCTGGACCAGTATATGCTCATGCATGCATGAGCATACATGCAGACAAGGGGGTCTCGTTTCAAAAAGGATGTTTTGGGTTTTCTTCAACTCACATAGAAATTATACTAATGGTAAGGCATATATAATTTGGGGAAAAGTATGTTCAGCTGTTTACTCATCGCTCTCAATGCAAGTAACCACAGAGGCAGTGTGGGTTCCAATATGTGGCTTGAAGCACACCAACACCTTAATTTTGTGGTTAGTTAAACAGTACTTTTTAGGGATTTCCACAAAATTCTTAAAGATGTAAGTGTGTCAGTCCCCACATGATGCTGTACTACAGAGAAGCATATATACAGTTCAGAAGAGGACAAGTATTTAGGTGCGGTTTGCATTTCATGAAGCCCAAGGAAAACACCAGAGCACACGTAGTTCAGTGTCTCTGAAGAAATAATTTTTCTTGCAGAGGAAGTAGAGAAGCCAAGGAGCTTATCTAGGCCCATATACTGCAAGTACAAAGAGTAAGCCAACGCCTTGTGCAAGGGAGGCCATAAAGGTGTTGCTTTCTATGGTTTTTTCGTATTCATGAAGTTTTTTGTGAGTGTATCTGCATTTTTTAAAATGGAAGCACAGAATGAGCTCTTAGGGAATTGCACTAAAATCGTAATAGCTGTTTTCCAGCTTGGAAGCGTGTTTCCCAGTATGACATCTTACTATTTTATGGATTCTCTATATTCCACAGCATTTATTCATGAAAGAGACAGCACAACAAACAGAAGAACTAAGAACTACAGAAATTTCTTAGATTCTAACCTTCATAACATGCAAAGTTGCCATGCCACGAGGTTAGAAAATTAGAATCTCTCTCTCTGAGAGCAATGATAATTTTTATACAGTTTTATTTAAGATTTTGTTCTCTACTCTCACAGACTGCAATTTATGGTGGAGTTTTTTGTTTGTTTTAGTCTGTCTTCACAATCAAGACTTTACCAAATAAAATGAAAACACAGCTCTTTGTGTATTATTTAGAAGTCAGAATGGGTATTCCCATGACAACAAATAAAAAAGTAAAAGGAACAGCAGAAGGAGGCAAGATATTGGATAAAACCAAACATAGGACAAGGATGCAAAGGCAAAGGAACAGATGGCCAGGGTCTGTGCAAGGAATCTATAACAATGGGAGAAGCAGGAAGCCTTGAATAGAGAGGTGGGAACACTGTTGAAAACAACTGCACATGAGAGAAGGGAAGATCATCAGCAAGGATAAAGAAGTCTGAGGAAGGATGCACACTGATATTACAGTACTTAATTCAGAGGTAAGGACAAATGGCTGATGACAGGCAGATCACAGGGCATTAAAAGAGAAAGGCAGACTTTGCGAGTGTCGTGTGTGTACGTATGACAGCAGAGGATCAAATCACAGTGACTTACTTTCGCACTCAGCAGCTGCAGAAAATCCTGACTGCAAAGGTACACAGTGGCAGATGGAAGATTTCAATCCCTGGAGCAATCTTGGGACATTTTTCAAGGTAATCAGCAAATTATTTCTCAAGAAACATCAACCACCCTGAGAGAAATCTGAATCCTGCTAATAGCTGATCTGGAGAAAGAGATACTTACTGTCTCCCTTCTATGATTCTTAAAAGTGATGTCTGGCCTGACATATGAACAACTTTCTGTCACAGATGTAACAGACCAGGTGGGGAAAACAAGTACAAACATTCACTCTACTGTACTAGAAATTTTCATATCTCCGGTGTGACTGCTCCAAATCAGCACATAGAATCATAGAATAGTCAGGGTTGGAAAGGACCTTAAGATCATCTAGTTCTAACCCCCCTGCCATAAGCAGGGACACCTCACACTAAACCATGTCACCCAAGGCTTCGTCCAACCTGATAAAGCAAGATGCAAGATAGCTGGAAAAATGTCGTCTGTGGGAAAGCTGTCCGAAGGAGGGAGAGAGACTAGATAATTAGGAGTCAAAAAGCAAAGAAAAAAATTTCAACAAGAGCATTTTCAGTGTTGGCAAAACTTGCTGGGACACCGCAAGAAGACAGTTTAATGAAGTAACTAACTAGCACCTTTATAGGAAAGCTGGGAAACAGTTCCTTTAGTTTTACCAATCACTGTGGTCAGTTAACTGACCACTGGCCTAGCTTCAAAACAAATTCAATTCGAAGTCCCCCAAAGAAATGTTCTTTCTTACATTGCAACAGTCTCACAATGTTTAGCTATACCTTTGTGCAGTAGTTTGCATGTGCTAAGTGCTACGTGCTGATGATAATCATCTGTTCCATCACTGGCCTCAGGGTCTGGTTTCTATCAAAGGATATATTAGATGTACACAGATAATTTATAATATACTATGCATGCATCATTACTAGGATTTCACTTTGGCAAGTTGGTGATGTACACTTGGATGAGGAACATTTAACCCTGACATACAACAACAGCAGGTTTCAGCTCTCTTCCTTCTCAAAACCTGTCTGATACTGTCCTAGCTCTAAGTGACTGGATTTTTATTCTCTAGCAAGAGTTCTTGCTGGTCATATTCCTTCTGGTTCCTCATTCTTAACCACTTTAACCACCAACATCCCACACCAAACATGTAGCTTGCCTCCCTAGCATATTAAAATATCTACAAACCTGGAGTAAGCCACTCAAACACAGACCATAAAGTATGTACACTGGGCAAGAACCAAACCAAGGTCTCATATGCTAACCACCAAGAGCATTCACAGCTGTTAGCCCACTGTCGTTATGGTCTTAAAGAGAAATATCATACACTCAAGTGTTCTTTCAGCAACACTCGACCAAAAATCGTATTAAAAACAGAATACTAATTCAAGACATCAATTTTTTAATTGTTTATAATTTTGCAGAGTTATTTACTTTGGGTTTGAAGCTCACAATACTTCGCAAAGCAAGGGCTTCTTTACATATAGCTTAAACAAAAGCAGTTCAAGAGTTTTAGGGTGACACTTGTTGTAGATGGGTGTATTTCTTTCCTACTTTAAACCTAACCCACCACAGAAAAACTTAAATAGAACTGACAGAAGGCATAGAGAGAAAGCACTTCAAAGCATTCCTCTAGATTTTAAAAGAAGATAAAAAAACTTAAAGCCAGAAAGCAGACTAATATGGAGTGTAAAAATGCAAAGATTAACAGCCATAGGGCAATCTGAATATATTGAAAACAGACCTGGAGTGTTAATAGAAAGGCATAGAACATTACTAAAAGAAACTGCTCAGCAATCAGTATTGTTGACTAAAACAATAAAACTTAAAAGAAGGAAAAAAAGGTGTAGCACATCCATGTGCAGGATTGCTTTATAAAGTACGAGACAAAAAGCATACAACTACTGCTTTTACATGCAGAGTCACAAATACATACTTGCCAGGGCCTCCAAATATACAGAAGTAAACTTTTAACCTAGCTAATTGTGTTCACAGTGCAGTAGAAAGTACTACCATGAACTGCAGTATGGTCACTTCGACTCTGCTCTCAGGATGCCTGCATATAACCCACCCAGTGAACTCAATTACAGGAGGAGCAAGTCTCGGGCTCACTGAGACTTTAGTCAGGGACATGACATACTTAGTGAAGCACAGAAAACAAACATACACTTGTTATGTAAATACAATTAAAAGATCTTCTTTATGCTTGTGAAAGAGAAAGAAGCATGCAATGTCTTACCCCAAGTCACTGTAAGTCACTTCAGCAATATGAAGTAGGGAATCATGTATGCTGGGACTGGGGAGGAACATGAGAGAAGCAACTGGGAGGCTGCAGTGGTTGAAGAAATACAGGTAAGAACAAGAGTAGAGATTAAAGCCATTTTCAGAAATTGAAGAACAGATAATGAGATTTTTTTTTCAGCAAGAGAACACCATCACATGGATGGGAAACAGTGTAGAAAAAGAGAAGAGACTCAAATAAGGCCCACCATATTTGCGTACTCTTTGTTAAATACTACATTATAGGTATACTAGCAAAGCATTCAATTCAAGAACTCTCCTCTTGTTAAGCATGCTAAAATGTTACCTTAAAAAAGATTACCTTAGTTTTAATGCAGTATTTGAAAGAGTCAGTTCAAAAACTTAGGAGAACGTAGGGAATAATTTTCTGATAAAAAGGAGACCCAAAACACATTATATTTGCTATTAAAAAAAGAAGAGTCAGATACCTAAGCTAAGTAAGTGAAGGCTTTTTTCAGGGAACCGACTGACTCTCCATACAATTGCCCAGCAAAGCACTACAAAGATTCTCAAAAAATAAAAATTCTGAAGTTATATCTCCGCATTCATAAGCAGTACGTACATGTTTTGCTAGAATATTCACGAGGGTAAAACCAATTTACTTGCCCCTCCCACAAAAACACAATGCATTGTGTTTCAAGATCAAATTCAGGCTTATAATCCCAATTTACTGGGCATGCTAACACATGAGAGTGAGACTGAAATATCACATAGTAAATCAGGCATGGCTTTGTCAACAGGTCACAATGAGGATGAGTCCTTCTTCCTGCAATTGCTTTTGGGTAAAGAAAACAAAACATGTGGGGTAATCAGAACAAACAAATGAGGAACTCCCCACTCCACTGAAACCTTCACCTGTCCATGTACAAACCTTATACTGGTAGCTACAATTATTTTACAGATTATTACAATACAGTTAACCACTCTACATTAAAAGTAGCTTTTAATTCCATCTTTTTAGATTTGCTATAATAGTTAAAAGTTTACTTAGAGAAGATATCTTGCCATGAGCTTTTGGTTTTGCTTCCTTCATTTGCAGCACCATTTGGTGAGTACTAGTTATACAACAGAAAATAACCACTCCAGGCCAATCTCCTTAATGGACAAAAGGTGAAACAGTCGTGCAGGCTGAATGAAAGAACTGCATTTCTCTGGCTGCTGTCAGAGTTGGCATAATTGGCACAATCCAAGGGACAGATGGCTGCCTACTCAGCTACAAATATCAAGTATGCCCAATCAACCTAAAAAAACAACCCCAAAACAAAAAACCAAACAAACCCTCCAACAACCCTGTTTCACAAATGCAGCCTAAAGCCTAACAGGGAAAGCTGAAAGAGCCAAAAGGCATTGACATGACTGACAGGGCTATAGAAAATTTTAATACCTGGACATGAAGAATGATTGCTACTGCACACTATCATATTTAGTAAGTCTACAAAGTCCAAAGTGATAGCTAACTGGTCTGTTCAAAGTAGAAAGAACATGGAAAAGTATTGAAGGAAGGAGAGATAAGAAAGAAGAGAGAGAGAAAAGAAAGGAGAGAGAGAGAAAAGAAAGGAGAGAGAAAAGAAAGGAGAGAGAGAGAAAAGAAAGAGAGAGAGAGAAAAGAAAGAGAGAGAGAGAGAAAAGGAAGAAGAGAGAGAAAAAAGGAAGAAGAGAGAGAAAAAAGGAAGAAGAAAAGTTCTTTCTTTTCCCTAAAGGGCTTTTTAAGATTGTTGTCCTAACCAGCTGGGCCATACACTGACAATGCCTTCAGGGACTGAGCACAGACAGTCCCAAGTTAAAACAAAATAATCATCTGATATTCCCTGAGCTAAAGTCCTGCCTAAAGTCTAGAAAACAACAAATCAAAACTTTATTTCACAGCCTTTTAAAGAAGCCCAAATCCAACACTGAGATATTATCTGTAAAATACAAAGCCTCAGTAAAATATGTCTATCAAATTTCAGAGTTTTGACAGCACTTACATATTTATTCTTTATGCCAATTTCACCATTTTTAAGCAATGCTCAGACAGATAACCAACTCATTCCAAATTCCTGGTACAAAGAACCATCTTTGATGGAATTACCATGTGTTCAGCAATAATGAGTTGTTTGACTGTGCTGAGAAAGACCTTTCCTCTAAAGTCTCCCTGCTCCAAACTAACTTCACACATTTTGGTTTTATACTCTGCTTTTTAAATTTTTGTCTTCCATTCCTTTCAGAAGAGGAGAATACTATGAAGTGAGACACAATTACATGCTTGTATTTTATTTCTGCATTAATGCTAAATTTCTAAAATAAAAATGCTATATTAATTGAATGACAAGATTTTAAGATGAAAATCAAAGCTCAAATTAAATCAGATCAAAACTCACTGTCTCCATCAAATCCAGCTTTGAAAGCAGGATTGCCTCTGCCCTACCCCCAGGCTGAAAGCTGCTGGCCTTACAGCACAGACAAGCTTAGTTTGCCAGAGAGCACAGAACACGTAAGCCTTGAAACTTTCTCAGGATGCTGGGTTTCTGCTGATACGCTGAGCCATCACTCACAGAATCACACAGAATCACCAGGTTGGAAGGGACCTCTAAGATCATCAAGTCCAACCCATGCCCTACACCTCCACTAAACCATGCCATCAAGTTCTATTTCCAGTCTCTTTTTAAACACATCCAGGGATGGTGACTCCACCACCTCTCTGGGCAGACTGTTCCAATATTTTATTATTCTTTCTGTGAAAAACTACTTCCTAATATCCAACCTGTGCCTTCCTTGGTGCAGTTTGAGACTGTGTCCTCTCGTTCTGTCCGTTGCGGCCTGGTGAAAGAGACCAACCCCCACCTGTCTACAGCCTCCTTTCAAGAAGTTGTAGAGAGTGATAAGGTCACCTCTGAGTCTCCTTTTCTCCAGGCTAAACTCATGCTTGCCATGCCTCCTGTGGGACATGGGGAGACGTGCAGAGCATAGAAAAGCATCTGTCACAGATTTGACTGGTTCCTGGAGCAAAAGGACCGATATTTATTCTCAATTTCTTTGCATTTTAGTTTAACATTTTCATAGCAATGTCAGGAATGGAGCCAGCAGCCAGCATGCAAGCCTCTTCGAGAAGGAAATGCAAACCATGTGATGATAGTACCTAAAAAAATTTACAGTTTCACAGAAAACACTGCTAGAAAAAGCTAGGATTTTTTTTTTATCCTGCATTGTATCAGAAAGACTATATAATATACACTATTAGGGCACAGTAACAATATATCCTTTTTAATAGAGTAGGATCCTTCCTTCAAACCTACTTTATAATCTTCACAGTTACTGCAGAGCCAGATTAGTGCTCTTTAATAGTGCCAATTTTAACTTATGTTCATCAAGAAGTCAGGAAAGGAAAACCTATACTTCACAGTTACCATCAATCTAGTTACATATTAACAGCTAGTAAAAGGAAAAGCATGAAATTCAACTAATGAACACCAAATTATGAGGTTGCTTAATTCTACCAGAAGTCTCCAGAGCACTGTATTTTTAGAAGTCTGCCACGACAGCAGTAACTAAGCATACCCTCCAGGGCTTTGTAGCATGCCATTAAACATAATTCCAGAAGGCTCTAATAAGTAACAGCACTAGAAGAGTATTCTCTGCTGAACATTTTAGGACTTCAGGACCATTTAAAGACATCAACATTTCTCGAGTACAAGATGCAAAGAGGTAACAAACCCCCTGGACTGCTTCAAATAAAACTTTATTAGCATCTTCCAGGAGACTGATCCAGGGAATAAGCTTATCAGGATCAACAAGCAAAGAAGCATAAATGTAATCAACATATTCTTAGTGTTTAAGTGATGCAAATTCTCAGCCTTTTGCTTTTAGGATACTTCTTACTGCTACAGCTACCACTGGATGGTATGAAGTTGGCCATTTCTTCATGTGTCTAGTCCTTTATTTCAAAGAAAACGTACAGGTCAGTGAAAGCCTGCAGGCTGAATAAAGGGAGGGGTGACTAACTTGCCTGTTGGGAGAGTCATTACTAAAGAGAGGAGAAAGAAAAAGGTGAGCCAGAAGGGAATGGAATCACTTAGCAGATTATCAAAATGACCAGGCCTACCCAAAGAAGAATAAATAAATGAAGTAGAAAGCTAAATGAGATGCCCTCAAATATGAGGGAAAAAGGCTGGCCCAGCATGGGTATGGGAAGATTGCTGTAACTGCTTAGTCAACATATTAGAATCCTGCCTATGTATTTACAATGGGCATTAAAAGAGAGAGCTCTACAGCAATTAGACTTTTATTTTTCTGGGAAAAGGACAACTTATTATGTTTTCTGCAACCTAATAAAATTAAATTGTAAACATACATCATAGAGAAAAATGTCTAACAAGATAATTTCTAACACAAGTCACATGCATTAGTTGCAAAAGTACTGATGTACTCTGGTTTTAGAGAACAATTCTTTAACTAAACTATTCATAGAGTTATAGAATGGTTTGGGTTGGAACGGACCTTAAAGCTCATCCAGTTTCAACCCCTTGCCATGGGCATGGCCACCTTCCACTAGATCAGGTTGCTCAAAGCCCCATCCAACCTGGCCTTGAACACTTTTAGGGATGGGGCATTCACAACTTCTCTCAGCAACCTGTTCCAGTATCTCACCACCCTCATAGTAAAGAATTTATTCCTAATATCTAATCTAAATCTCCCCTCTGCCAGTTTAAAGCCTTTCCCCCTTGTCCTGTCACTACATGCCCTTATAAAAAGTCCCTCTGCAGATTTCTTGAAGGTCCCCTTTAGGTCTCCCCACAGGCTTGTCTTCTAAGGCTGAGATAAGACAGAATACTTCCCCCAACATTTATAAATTTCATACTAAAAAGATAGTGCTAAGCTTTTCTAAAATGTATTCAGCAAATATTAAGATCACAATAAACCTTAAGACACTGTATCCAATGTCCTTAATGTTCAACAACACAAGAAAGAAAAAAACAACCAAAAAAATGGAACAATGAGACTTTCTATTCAAAACCATTGACAGGATGAAAACTCAAATAGAGATCTGAGTGTGTAAGGCTGGTAACACCATCTATGGAGGACATTCCTACAAAACAATGCAAAAGGCTTGCTTCAGAGCACTAGGTCCCACAGACACTCCCTGGCTGATTCAAAGCATCAGCCAAGTATACATCTTGTCTGGCATCTTTAGCAACATCACTCAACTCCAAGCACGACCAGGCCTGTTACCCCTTACTGAGCATCTATCATCTCCATGGACTTGTACCTCCTTTCACGGTTGATTACTTTAAGCTAGCCACCTCTGAGCACTTGTACCTACTTGCCATCCAGAATCAATCTCCAAACTGTGTGTAAAAACACTGACAATTGAGTGAGCTAACTGGATCAAGGAAGAGGCTGTTCAGAGTGAAACAATGTAGACGGCAGAAGTTCCTTGTGCTTCATTTAGTGGTCTCAAGCAGTCCCTATTCAGCAATCTTCCATGGGGTAATCCAGTTACAGTATTTGAAGAGGAAAAAGGTATCTGCCTAAAAGGACAGAAATAAACCAAACCACATCTTGAAAGAACTTTCTGATCATTAAAATTCAAAATTTTCTGTGTGCATTCTGAACAAACAAGGTTCTCTCCTTTTAGGTATGCTGTCAAACATCTCCACAAGGCTTCAAGCCACATTACTCACCAATATGATTATTTTTTTTCCATTAACTATTTCCAAACAATGTGCATTCCTAACAAAGCATTTCCTAAAACAGAATTCCCTGAGGTTTTTTTATTATTATTTAATAAAATGAATCCTTTCTCTTTTAATATTTCAATGCTCATTAAGTACAAACAATTTGGTATATGTGAAGTCACTCTATTTCAACAAGTTCATTCCTGAGATATGGGGATTTCTATTTGGGGATTTAATCTATTTTTTTTAAATTAGCTGCCAAATGAGAATTAGGATGTACTGACTTCCAAATTCTTCCCTTGGCTCAATACATGAGTCATGGGAAGTGAAAATCCCTCCTCTTACCAACCCTAGGGCAGGGATTTAAGGAATGAAACATCAACTAATCCCTTCCATCTTAATTAACAGTGGCCCAATGCAATGCATAGTGAAGGAAAAAAAATGTCAGAAACTGTCCTCAAGTCTCTGTTGGTCGCGTGTATCTTGAAATGAGCACAACAAACATCATAGAAAATCCATCCTGTATCCTGTTCTAAGAAGATTCAGCTTAATCTTCCTTGCGATACAAGATGTCACCATCCTGCTCCCAGGTTCTGAAAGAACAGCAGCTTTGATACTGTATTCTGTTAATTCTTGAATTAACAAATTTCCCTTGCAAATTCTAAGAATACAAAAGAATAACCCACAAGAAAGCAATGTCATGAGAAATGAGGTAAGTGCAGCAATTAATAAGGAAACAGTGAAATGAACAGCTTTGAACTGACCAATGGAATGAAATGTCACAAAACCAAACTGGGGAAAGGAAGTAAACTGGTTGTTTCCCCAAGCTACTGAATTACAGTGCTCACAGGACTGTCAACAGTTCCACTAACAACTGCAAGATCTTTGAAAAACTTGGTATTTCAGGTACTTATCTGTTAAAATATTAGACTATGCTGTGGCAACGCTCAGTGACCTTATGGTTCAAGCACATATCCCAGCCAGGCATTCTTCAATATCAGCAAGGACCACTGAAAATGCTTCTGTGCCTCGCAAGCCCTGCAGCATCAGTACTAAACCTGCCCTGTGCAGCTCCAGCCAAGCTAAGTCATGCTGAGTATGGTAGAGAAAGTGCTGGAGAGATGGGACATTCCTTATGGCTTTTGAGGGTTGTGGTCTATAGACTCAACAGGCCTTGTGTGAAAAAAGCCTCATTTTTACTAGTTAATTAATACTTAATTCAAGCCACTATAAAACAAAATGCAAACAAGCATTTGTATTAGCATCTTATTTAAAACAGAAAGCACTGTTGTATTTTACCGAAGACACATACGAAAAAGTGAACAGAAATCTAAGCTGAACCTGCTTGTGCTAAGGTTATATCAGAAAGGCTTCTCTTCCCTCACTCACTGTTAGTGCTGCTTCCTACCTGATACAACTGTTGTCAAGGTTTTGGTTGCATTTGTGCCTTCTCCTCTTCAGCAGGTAAACATAAACATACATCAGAACAATACAAAAAGCAAGCACACAAGTAATTGCATGAAACATATTAGCAGCCATTACCCAAGATTGAACAGGACTGTGATTAACAAGCTGCAGTTGCTCATCTCCAGTCTCCACATTCTACACATGAGAACAACAACAGGCAGCAGAATCATCAATAAATGAGCTTTCTTCTTTCATTGCATAGGATAAATTCTTCATTAGTTTAATAAAACTTCTAAGCTTCTGGTATTATTATGCCAAGAGTAAACATCTCATTTTGTCAAAATACAATTGATCATAGGTAATTCAAAACTTCAGAACCTGACTGCAAGGAAAATAAAACCACATCATTTCACCTTTTCTTATTGAAGGAAAAAAAAGAAATACAAACCTCTCAGTAAAGCTTCCACAGTTCTCTCAACAAGGTGAAGTTCCACTAAAAATGTCTCCACTTATAAACCTTGTAAAAACAATACTTCTCAATCTACACCCTTGCTCTGCTATCACCATCTCATAGCTGTACTGATGCAACTATAAACCAAAATGCAACTTCACAAGTCTTTACTTTTTCAGTGGTCCAATTCACAGTTGCATAAGCATAACCAAGAGGTGAAGAATAAGCATCCAGCAGAAGGCATAAACCTTTAAGTCAGCCACTGCAAAACAAATCAATACAAAATCCATAGGGATCTACTTAGCAAATCTTACTTTGTGAGCCATCAATGAAAAAAACTGCAGCAGATGCTACACAAACTGAAGATGCCCATCGTCCTTGCTCTTCAGAAGAACAGGAAGAAGTCCAAACAGTAACTCAGGGTTAGAGAGCAGCATCAACAACCTTTATTCCAAGCATTGTTTTTAATTGCCATTCCTCTGCACGAAAGGGTCACACTGATGACTTAAATCCCTTCTGACAAAAATTTATGATACACACAACCACTGTGAAGTGCAACTTTAAAACATCCAGACAAAACTGGCTTGCTCTTCATCATGAACACCGAGCCAGACTTCTTTGCTCCTAAGCCTATAAAATTGAGACGTGGCTTAATAATCACAAAAATATCTGAAACAAAATATTTTTTTTCACAACAGTACCTGAACCAGCCTCCCCATGATCACAAGCTCTGTACTTTAAGTACTTGTACTTTAAGTCTTGTACTTTAAGTCAGGTGGCTTAATTCCAGCTTTTAACAACTGAAGAAAGAAACCAACTCATGTAACAAGTGATCTGGACAAGACACAGAAAGAAAACATCGCTCAGCTTGCCACAAGCTGCATACAGGAATGATGAAAGACAGGCAACATGCAACAGAAATCGTACAATAGCTTGCTTTGTTTCCTTTGCTTTGCATGTTCTGACAAGAAGTTTTGTGATATGCAGTGACTGGATTCAGAAACCCTTAAGAAAAATCTGTATGTGTTCACATCAAGAAGCATGCACACATTAAAAGAGCAAATTTCAGCTCACAGACACAGACAGAATCCATTATCTTGCAAAAACATTCATTGAATATGCCACCTTTCCACCATGTCAGCAGAGAAGTCATTTTCAGCTAGAGAAAATGTTTTCCCCCGAAATGCTCTAACATTCCCATTCGCGTCAGAAAAGCAACGTAATGAATATGGGTATTTTAAGGGCTCATAACATGGTCTAAAGAGAGTTCTTACATCAATAACCCTGTATGTTAGGAGCAGGACTTGCAAATAAATGTCTGGCAACAAAACTATTTCAGCTGGAACAGGTTTATGTCACAAAACTATTTATATCAGCATAGTTTCTTTCATACACAGAAGTAGCCATAAAATAACATTACAATACAATAATTACCTGCCTATATTTCCATAATGATAGCTTAATTTTTAATAATGTAATAGTACATTTAAAGGAGTTAGTAGATAACCTCTGGATACTTATGATAGAGCATATTAGGCTGATTCTGCAAGACATTCCAAGGAAGATACTCATCAGGGTATGACAGAGACCTGCTTGATCAATTTGATCAATTATCTTTAGTATTCATGATGGGACTGGGCCCAAGGGCAAAGGCAACAAATACCAACTCCTTCATTCAGCTGCTTGGATTAATATGGAGCATAAGCAAAAATATAAAGTATCCAGGAGCAAATCATTTGCATTCAACAAGACTGTTTCACCAGGATGTTTGGTGAACAAAGCAGGAATTCTGGCATGTATTTGTACAATTGTTCAGTTGGCATTGTGTTCTAGCAGGGTAAGTAGCCTGGTTAAACTGATCTCCCGTTTCAGACAAACAGAACTCACCAGAGTAGGAATCGATGCATTTTTACTAGCAGCCAATGAATGAATTTAAACCCTGTCATGCCAGACTAAGTCCATGCCTGAAAATAGTACAAGCATATTCAGCTAAACTGAGTAAGTTTTTAATGCCTGGGCTCATCTGAGTTCTGAAAGCAAAGGCAATAAAGCAGCAGACAAAATGGTCAGTAGGAAACTTAATATTAACCAAGTCTCAGTACCACAATGTACTGTTTATATATCCATGATACATCTGATGCTGAGAAAGTTACTCAAAACATGGGGCAAGTGAGTGGTAGAACCTGAAATTAAAGAGTCAACAATTGTGGTGACCCATACACAAAAATACAGCCCACAGCAGCTATATCAAGTAGCATTTCCCAACTCATCTGAAGCACCTGCCTAAAAGGTTATTAACTAGCAGTTAATGAAAGAAAGGACTGCAATACTTCCTCCTTACTGCCACAGACCCCTGAATGTACCACTGGTTCATAAAAATGACATGAGGTAGTGAATAAGGAGAAATGAAGTGAAAGCTCTAAGAAGTCTTATTCTTGACCCTGAAAACTGCAGCAAACACACTGGGCGTGTGACAAAAGTACCCCTCTGCCAGATCTACATAAGCAGACACACTAAATGCCTTCAGTCAGCCATCAAGAGTATCCAAGCCATTAATGAAAATATTCAGAGCAAAAGGAAATGACCTCATGTTGGTTAAAACAGATGAGTGGATTGGACTCTTTCAGTTTTTTAATAACTGATTTACAAGTCATGACAGCATAACAAGGGATAACTGACAAGGTTACCTCTCAGCTGGTCACACTACATTTTATGCATAAACAAGTGTTTATGCATATAAAAAACTGCTTTCACAATACAAGCTTGGGAAGAAAGCATGAGTTTATACACTCAATTTGGAGCCTTACAGTAGCAGCTAAAGTGGCCAACGCTGTACATAAGATGGCAATGATAATACCAGAGCCATGTCTGAAGAAAATAATGGCTGTAGACATGCTCAGATACTACCAATAATTTTGCATTAATTCAAATGCTTCTTTGAGGAACAGACATATAATGCTAAATAAGCATGGGAAAGGTTGGCAGTGCCTTGGCACCATCAGACCAAAGCTAGTTTATTGATCTTGTTATGATGTACTCCACTCTCCATTCCAATTAGGAGAAGCAAGAAAGACGGTTCTTAAAAAGTAGGAAAGGAGAAGAGAAGGCTGCATGGAGACCTCATAGCAGCCTCCCAGTATCTGAAGGGGGCCTAGAGGGATGCTGGGGAGGAACTCTTCATTAGGGACTGTAGTGACAGGACAAGGGGTAATGGGTTCAAACTTAAACATGGGAAGTTTAGACTGGATATAAGGAAGAAATTCTTTCCTATTAGGGTGGTGAGGCACTGGAATGAGTTGCCCAGGGAGGTTGTGAGTGCTCCATCCCTGGCAGTGTTCAAGGCCAGGTTGGATGAAGCCTTGGGTGACATGGTTTAGTGTCAGGTGTCCCTGCCTGCGGCAGAGGGGTTGGAACTAGATGATCTTAAGGTCCTTTCCAACCCCGACTATTCTATGATTCTATGTTGCAACAAAAGATGCCTGGCTCTTCTGCAGAAGATCATGAGTAATTTGCTCTTCTCTCTTCATGAAAGTACAATATGGGATTAGACAAATGCTCACAAATGAAGCTACCAATAAAAACAGAGAGGAAAGCACGTTTGCCATAAGAGCAAACCACTGTCGCATTTACTTAGGTTATGCATTTCAGTCCTCTCATGGTGTTTAGATCATTACCACATGATGGCCTGCATTATATAAAAGAGGCGTAAAAGCATATGCTACTTAAATATTTAGAGAAAGTAATTAAATGATGTTTTGCATTACAAATAACATGCTTTCAGAAAGCTGTAAGTAGACAGTCTTCTCAAGCTCCAACTAGAACAACTTCCAAGTTTTCTGACATGATAGCAAGATAATGTCTTGTGTGCCAGATGATTCCTATAGTAAAATCTATGTACAGTACAATAGTACACACACACATGCACACACACAAGAGAGCATAATATGAACAAGAATGACAAGAAGGTACAAGAAAAAAGCAAATCCATTCAGGTAAACAAGCACTTTCCTTTAAATAGATTTACCTGAGACTCCAATTCTCCTAATTTACGCTTCCTGGCATGAAGAGCTTTACTTGGAAAAGCCCAGAAATAATTGGAAGTTCCAATTCTATCAGTGTCCACCATTCCATCATCAACTAAGCTCTGCAGAATCTCCTTCACTGACATCGAAGCTAATAAAAACAAAAATATCAAATTAGAAATGCATAGCATCTAAAATATAGAAAATTATACAAGCCTTAATTTTACAATAATCTGTATAAATATTTTACTATAGCATCAGTTAGCTGGAAGATTTCAAGAGGACACCATGCCTGATGCTTCACTTGAAGGGATAAATCTCAAATCAGCAATTTATACATCAAAGCTGCTACTTGGTACAATCTGCTACCAAACGCTTGTAAAACACCACTCATGAGTATCATAAGACATACATGCATATTACAGTACAAACCATAACAAACTCATGAGAGGGTACGTGAGAAGTTATCTTGCAATCTTAATTCTAACATGGATTAATTTACAATTTCTTGATTAGGAGTGTAATTACATTTCACTTTGTAATGCTTATCAAAGCATTTAACAGCAGCAGAGGCACCAAAGCCATCTGTCTATAAACTCAGGAGAAACAGATCTTACTTTTGATTATAGTCAGCTCCAATACAAAAAGTGAACTCCAGTCAAAGGATCCAAACCATTTCTGAAGGTAATTGCTCATTTTCTAGCAAATGTGTGGTATAATCCACCATTTTAAAAATTGTGTCTGTTCCAAGTAATTGTTATTATACTCAAGCACTGCAGATATAAAGACTTTTGAGCTACTTTATGGTTTTCAGTGTCTGACTTTCAAGTCTAAAGGGGATCCTAGATCAGAACCATCCAATCTTTTGGAAGCTACAGGCTGGATGCCAGCATGGGGGCATATCCGCAGCCTAGAAATTGATCTTTCCGGAGTAACTGGGGTCTGGGGTGCATGGCTAAATGCCTTTATATGCAGAGGCAGGATGAATGTGGACTATTAAAATGTGTTGATGGTTTTAGAAACTCTACATTCCAGATTTTTTAAGATGACATTCCATTGCTTGTATTCGCTGTTTTGCATCCTCTTCCTGCAAATTGCAATTAAATATATTCATTGACAAACCAATCAAGACCACAGCACATCTCTTCAGAAGCCTGTGAGTGCACCTGTTAGCTGAAGACATAACTGAAAAATGCTGCTTTGCAGTATTCACATATGCCTGCAGTACTTCCAAGAACCTCATTTACTCTTGCAGTGCCATAAAGACCTGCTAGTCAAGGACAGTGGCAACTACACAGACTTTATGCCTTCCCACCCTTTTGTTAATGAAGACAGAAGGCAGTGGAATGAGGAACATATAAAACAACCCAACAGCATAAGATAAATCCTCCTGGACCTAATCCTAAACCAATGGATCTCATCAGGAAGAGTTTCACTGAAAAGACAATCGCTTCCATTTACAGCTGTCCGGCCATTTTTGGGGGGGAGAAAAGCTTATATGGACTGTGTAAATCTGGACTAGCATTTTAAGATATTTGTGACATTACAGACAGACATTTAAATCCTCTGTTCACTACCTGAGTGTACATATAATCCTCTGTTCACTACCTGAGTGTACATATAATCCTCTGTTCACTACCTGAGTGTACATATTTCATACACTGAAAGTCATGCATCTCAGAGCCTAGGAAAAATCCCATCCCATTTAACATCAGTAAACTGAGATAGGAGTACGCTGTTCATGTCACTTTTAAACCTACAGCCCTGCCATTGACCGGTCTCCCTTTCTAGCTATTTTCCCCCACCATTACAATCACAAACCTAAAATTGTAGCTGAGAAAGTTTACACTATATGACCTGTATGACTCATGAGAATTAAATTTTGTAACACTTACTAATCCCTTTTTCTTTTGGAGCAATCTTCTCTATATCCTTCAACTGGAACACATCTTTCTGTACAAAACATAAAAGACACTTTAGCTCCAAATGACAGCATCATCTAAGTCTGGGTGGATTTTTTTTACACTAAATCAATGACAAAAAAAGCAAGTAGGAAATACATTGCATGTTTATATTTTGCTAGGGAAATAAGCTGCACATCCCTCAATAGACTTAGAACACTTATTAATTAAATAATTTTAAAAGACTATTATGTAACAAGTCCTTTCCTGCTCTTTGGTGGTCTCAAGCCACAGAATCATGGAATAGCTGAGGCTGAAAGGGACCACTATTCCTTGGAATGGGGATTGCAGTCATTCATCCCCATTCCAAATGGAAGTTGAGTCATCCAGCTTCAGCAGGGTCACCTAGATCTTGTCTCTAGTTAAGGCTGTAAACCCCTGGGGACAGACGGAGCCCAGGTTATGCTGTCAGCACCAGGTGCACCACATTGCTCCAGTACTCAGATACCAGAGTGTTCTTTTTAATAGGTGAACTATTGTGAATTATCTATGTCACATTATAATTCTATCTCTGCTTCTGGATCCCCTGGTTTTGTCTCCCTAGTGACCACTTCCAAGTTTCCTCATCTTTTCTACACTCAAACGTCTTCCTCCTCCCATAAACTGCAGTGAAATACTTCCTAATCTTCCTAATCCCTCTGACAGAATAAACTCAAAATTAGAAGATTTGAATAGGGAGCACCTGAAGCATTTGATACCACTTAAGCATCTGAATGCCTTCACTCCACCTGTGGATGAGCTATCTGATCAGAAGCTATATGAATCAAGCTCTGTCCCTGTAATTTATACATTGATGACACAGGGCATCAGTGAAATGCACAGCAGGATATACAGAGGTCATCTACAGCTAAGCGTCTTTCAGGACCTGTGTTTCCCAACAATGTAAATATAGGACAATTACAAGTTACTTACTGTTTCAAAGAAGATCTCCATCATGCGAGCTCTCTTCTCCTCAAAGCTCAAACCTTTTTTCTTGGACTAGAACAGGGTAAAAGAAACCAGCAAACCAACACATTCAGCAACCTGAATAATTAACATCTGTTCAGAATTCAAATCTATTTACATCTAAGTTATACTTGCTGTCCTTTAAAATACTATAGCACTAAGCCCAGACTTTTGGATAAACTACTTCTTCCCAAAGAACCATTACACCAAGCTAACACCTGCAGTCTAAGAAACTGAGAGACCTACACCGTAAGTTTGGAGCTGATCTTTCACACAACCCAATCCAGCTCAAGCCCCCATGTTTCTTGGCATACCAACACCAGGCTAGATGGGGCCTTGAGCAACCTGGTCTACTGGAAGGTGTCCCTATCTGTGACCTGTGGGTTGGAACTAAATGGTCTTTGAGGTCCCTTCCAATACTAGAGTTAAAATGTTCACCAAATATTTAATAGTCCTTACAAAGATACTAAGGAATACCTTTTGGGTTTGGGTTTTTTATTTCAGGATTTTTTTTTGTTAGAGCTGTTATTTATCTTGTGATACAGAGGTGCTAGTGTGAGATGTAGTCCATNATACTAGAGTTAAAATGTTCACCAAATATTTAATAGTCCTTACAAAGATACTAAGGAATACCTTTTGGGTTTGGGTTTTTTATTTCAGGATTTTTTTTGTTAGAGCTGTTATTTATCTTGTGATACAGAGGTGCTAGTGTGAGATGTAGTCCATTCAGATTTTTATTAAGGAGATAAATTACATTTGAAGGTACTACATCTTTCTTCAAACTTCCTACCCAACCTTCTGGTTTCAAAATCACACTTTAAAAACTATACTTATTTCTCTGCAGTTGTGTGACTGAGCAGTAAATAACAGGGATTGAAACAGAAGCAAAAGGGAGAAATGACTTCTCACAAACTGCTACCTGTAATACAAAACTGAGAGATGCTATTTTGACATGCCCCAGTAAAATCAGGACACAAAGCACTTCACAAAGAACTGGAGTTTTATTAACAGCATCTAGCACACTCCTCAACAACCCAAAAGCAGTGGCTGTAACATTAAAGAGGACTGTTTCCCCTTGCCCCACTCCTTGCTTCATGGTCTATGTGACCCTGCATTGCTGCATGTGACTACAGGAGACTGAAAGGGGGATGGACAGAGCAAAATAGGATGGTGGCAAAAGGTAGTCTCCCTCAAAAAAGAAAACCAAAACAACATAAATATTGTTGCTCTGCCATCAGTGGAAGTAGGGATTCTAATAACATGGCACTTCAAGAAAGATAACTTGGGTTTGTGTCCAAGTCCTGCTGGAAGGGAATTAGTGGCTAATGCCATTTTTCACTTCTTCACTACTGCTTTCTTCTTAAACAAATCGCACAGTAGGGCAGAACAATGTTTAAAACACCTTTCAGGAGCAAAACAGACAGACTGACTTAGATTTTTAACAATAAACTGAGAAACCAGCTTATGCAGCTACAGTAACACACAGGCAGACACAGAAGCAATTCAGTACAACATTTATCAGAAGTACTACTAATACTTTCTGAAGTCACCTCCCTCCTGCTTTAGCCAGTGATGCCCTACATCAGCACTCACATCACAGCTGTCTCTGATGACATCAATACATCACAGGATTGGTACACGCGAGCCTCAACATACACACAAGTAAGGGCACGAACAGAGAACAGACTGATCGCCTTCTTTCTCCCTGCCTTCCCAAACAGCCCTAATGACATCTGCAGCTAGAGGAGCAAAACCCACAAAGCCTGACATCCCTCAGGCACCAACCGTTACACCAGCCCTCCAACAGAGAGAGAAAAGTGACAAATTAACGTGTTTTCCAGGTAAGCTTTATTAACCTTCACGTTGGTTTCGCTCTCCTACCTCTCAGCTAGGTGCTCACACCTATACAACACAGCATGCAGATCGCTGCTCGGCTCACTTGGCCACACCGGCCACCCCTTCCGCTCCCCTCACCTCCGCACCACCCGCGGTACTGGGGCGCCCGCCCGCACTGCAGTTCCGGGTCCTGCTCTTCCGGGTTCCTAAGATTTACACTGGCCTTCAAGAACCCAAACATGACCCACGCTGCACCCCCGCACCGCCGCAGCGGGCCCCCCCAGGAGCAGGGGGAGCGCGGCAGGGGACACGGCCCAGCAGCCCCGCCGCGCTGCCTCAGCGGATATCAGAGGCAACGGCCGGCTTGCTCCACCAGCTTTACAGCCTCATTAACCGGGCACAGCGCCACGGCTCATGCCGCGGAGGAGAGCGGAGGGAAGGAGGAAGAGCAGCAGCCCCACAGCCGCCGCCGCTTACCATGTAGCCTCCGGCGCGGTTTGATTTCGGCGCCACCGGGAGGGAAAAGGCCACCGGGCACCGCCCCCAGCGGCGCGGCAAACCCCGGCAGCTGCGCGGAGCTGCCCGGCGGGGGGGGGGAGGGGGGGCAGAAAAGGGGCGGGACTGAGGCGGTGCTGAAGCGGAGTAGGGCGGGCTGTGCCACGGGCGGTCACAGAACGGTTTGGGTTGGAAGGGAGCTTAGAGCGCGTCCAGTTCAAGCCCCTGCCATGAGTAGGGACACCTTCCTCTAGACCAGGTTGCTCAAAGCCCTATCCAGCCTGGCCTCAAACACTGCCAGGGATAGGCAGCCACAGCTTCTGTGGACAATAAAGGAGAGGAAAAAAGACGCATAAAGTTGAATTCTGGTTTTTATACCTTGTGCAATCAACCACGGAATAGACCTTTGTGTTTTTAGAAAGCAGTCTTGGCCCTACCAGAAAGCAACTATCATTCCTCTCGTTTTGTGTGCTGTAATACCGTGTTTGCTTTGGGGAGGTTGGTTTGGTTTTTTAAACACATGGTGCAAGTCACAGTGAATGTGCTGAGATGTAGGGGCCACACTTCAGGTTTACTTCTGCATTTGGCATTGCCCAGGCTTTAGAGCAAAATCCCTCAAGTTTTCATTTTGTTTCCATGTGTTTCTCAGTACCTACCTGTTTTGTATTTGGTAGAAAGTGCTCTTTTCTCGACTGATGATGATCTGCAATATGTATCTCCTGTATTACTGGAATTTATAAAAAATAACAAAATAGAAGGTTTAAAAATATTTTAAACCCCACCACCATTGGCCCTAATCATCAGGTGAAAAATAGTTGTTTCTGAGTCTCTGCCTACAAAGGTGGGTTGAAGACACAAGGATAGGAGCTTGGTGCCTCCAGGTGGCTGCAGCTCTGAGGTGAGACCCTGGGGCTCCCTGCCAGCTGTGCACCACATGCTCTTCACTCTCTGAGGCCCACCAGCAAAGGTGACATACAAACACATTAACAGCAGTCTAAAAACATGTCTTGTATGATTAGCCCATTGCAGGAGTAACAGGACCTGGAGAAAGAAACCCCCCTCTGCCCCTGGAAACTAAGGACCTGGGCACATCTGGTGCTGCTTGAAACAGTTTGTTGTGATGGCTGTTCTAGGGGCCAGGTTGGATGGGGCTTAGAGCAACCTGATCTAGTGGAAGGTGTCTCTGCCTGTGGAAGGGGAGTTGGAAATGGATGATCTTTGAGGTCTCTTCAAGCCCAAACCAGTCTGTGACTATGATTCTATGACTTCAGTTGCTTACAGTTTAATTATTACTTGAGCTAAGGTAAATTGCCTTCCTTCTGCTAGAGCAGTTCTGGGAAATTGCTCTGCAGTTTAACAGTGATGGTTTGCATTTGCCACACTGATTCCAGAGTTTAAATTCAAGCAGATGAAAACATGTGAGCCAGAACGTGCCGGCAGTCCCCATGAGGGTGTGTTGTCGCCTTTGCAAGGTGCCCTCTTTCCTGAAACCTGGGGTTCTCTTCCACGCAGACCTGGCACATGATCCGTTTCCTCATTGTGTATGCCAGTGTATTACTAAAAGTGAAATGCAGGTTAGAAAGGGTATTGTTAATACAAATATTCTCCTTCTTTCACACTTTCTTGTGCATCACATTTTCAACTCTCTACCTGGCAATGAAATCTGCTGGCACACCTCCATATCTGTTGAGAGGGCTCATATTCCATTCCCCCACTTTTCCCTTCCTTTGATCAGCCCTCAAAGTGAGCGTGTCCCCATGCTCCCTGTAGCAGTTGTTTACCTCCTGTCACCACGACCTCCTCTCTCCTGGGACATGGACTCCTTCCTGCTCCTTCACAGTCAAAATAAAACCAAGCTCCACTCATTGCTTTACCACTGCCAAGCAAATGGTTGCTACCACATTTGCTGAGCAGGTGTTGCAATGTGGGTTTTCTCCAAGCAATGTGTGAGGGGAGAGCGGGTGTTGAACATGCTGCTGGGAGAAGAGGAAGAGGAGACGGAGGAAGGGGTTTCAGAGGGATGTTCACGCTGAAGCAGCCTCAGAACACATACTTCAGCACTGCTCCTGTCTCCCCATCGCACCTAAAAGTAGGCTGGCAGCAAACACCCAGGTTTCATCTCTGCACACACCTGGACCCACAGCTGGGAGGTATTCCTGGTCTCACCAGTTTAATGTGATGACAGCAACCAAGCCAGCCCAGCACATCCTCCTCTAAAACATTAGGTCACGCTCTTGGGTGACAGTGGGGCAGGAGACTCAGCAAGCTCTTCTGCCCATGTCCCTGGGGACAGCCAGGCTTAGCTGCCTCGAGTGCACTGGCAGCCAGTAAACCCTTCTGTGGCCAAGTAGCTAGGCTTGACTTACTTTGTAGTAAGAGGTTCTTTGACACCTCCCAGATTCTGCAGTATCAGATCAAAACCAGCTGGCTTGAAAGCCCGTGGGGTGGAAGAGGTCCCAGACAGAGGGAGAATATATAGGAGTATCTCCTGCTTTGTTATGTGATGGTAATTTTCCATTCCTGGGTGAAGTGGACTGAACTACTCGTAATACACGTAAAGGTCTGACATTCTTAATGGGCTCCAGAAGATCTAAGTGTGGTATTTCACAAAACTGCTAATCATATACTATTAATATAAAATCAAGAAAATAGATGGAAATACTATGTATTGGGGACTCTTAACTGTGCTTTTCTGTTAGAAGACTGTTCTCATCCACTGTGATTTTCTTAAACTTTAGCAGATTGTGCTGAAATTTTCTATGCTAGGTGTCTCACTGAGACTTTTAAGTACTGACCAAAACAGGATTTTTTCTGTTCCAGAGGTAGAGAAAATACATTGCTTTGTCAGTGTTAAAATATGCTTAGATGGGATGAAATTTATGCTGTCCTTCATTTTGCTCTTACAAACTTGTAATTGAATTAGATACATAAATTCTGTTTTGAAAGGACATTAAAGTGACAACGGCAGGCAGGAAGGTTGGGAAGTAGGAGAATTAAAATTGTCCTACTTTTAAGTTTGTTCCTTTCATATATATGCACCATAGTGCAGTCTTTAATTACATGAGCTAGTTTTTCAATTCGAAGAGCAGATCAGTTTATTTCCAAGAGCAATAGCAAACATTTTGAGTCTTGTGGCTACCTCCCACATCATCTATGTGACTGACAGCAAAAACATGCTTTGGAGCCTGAGGATGGAGGACAGGGAGAGCTCTAGGAGATGCTCACCCATGGGAGGTGATACCACCTTCTCTTAGGTCCAAGCAGTCTGTGGTGGGATGAAGCTGGGTATAAGGAGGCAGTACGATTCATGAGTATCCCACACAGGTCAGCCTCTGCAGCATCTGCTGCTTCATTTCATTCTCATTTTCCTGCATTATGGGGCTATTTTTGGGGACACTTGAGTATGAGATGTGAAAAATAAATCCTCAACCATGAAAATAACAGAGGATACAGGCTTTATTTTTATTGTTTGAAAGTTTTGTGCGTGGTAAAGGTACACATTTGACTCTGGTTTTCCTACATTTCCAAGACAGAGTAATTCTTTTTAATCATCAGCTAAAGCATCAAGAATACTGTGGCACACAAAAAGCTAAAGCTACACACACACACACACACACACACACACACACAAACACTTTGATCTGCATGTTTCATCCTTGACCTTAAGGAGACAAAGTTTGTATTTAGCCTCACAGGAATTAAAAAACCCCAAACAACAAAACAAAAACAACAGAAAGAACAAGTGTGAAGAGTATTTCATTGTGAGTGCCAAGAGAGTGCAAGGCTTATGTGTACATAGAACGTAGGAGATTGACTTACAAAGATGGAATGTAACAAAACCTTTAAGAAAAATAAAATAAACAGACTCACTTCCAGAAGTGGAAAACTGCAGCGTTATCAACTGGTAGAGGTTTCTAACAAGGGCTACTGCCCCATACTGTGCAGCTTAGGGAACATTCCCATGTCATAAAGCCAAAGCAAGAGTGTCAGGGTTAAGGCCGTGTTGCTCACAAACATCAACTGAAAGTGCTGTACATTCATCAGAAATAACACAACCCGTTGGGAATCTTCCTACTCCGTAGCACAGATACCTTCTGCACTCTCTCCACAGACAGGCCAAAACAATTGCTGCTCACAATTCTTGAGGAAAATTTTCCGTGTACATCATGATTTCATAACTAGCTGGCACCCACAACTGAAAGTAATTGTTTTATAGCAAATACAACATATTGGGCACCTATAGTTCTCATTATGGCAACACTAGATCCTTAGTTATAAAAAATATTGACATAAAATCGAAAGCCCTCTAGCTTTTACAGAACGGAAGAGCATTTTCTAATAAATCACTCTCCCATTACATTAGGCAAATGCTTGCCTAAACCATTTTCCTTTCCTTCATCAGCTACATTGCTGCTGGTTTAGCATATGTAAAAATCCCCTACTGTTTATATTTGATTTATCTGAACAGATCCTTTTATTCTATTCACAAAACAATGAAGGTACAGTTGGCTAGTTTGTCCTAAAATGCTCCAAATTACACAAGATCTGATAACCTTCTGAGATTATTTCTGGGTCAGAGATTAGTTAAATGAAGCAAATACTTTCACCATTCATGCTGTGCTGCTAGTCAATTAGCATTCCAGGGAAGTCAAGGGAACATTTGGTTATACCTGAAATCTGGCAGCAAAACGCCTATAAACCTTTAATAAATGGTAGCAACTCAGCAAAATGAGTAGTGCAATTTTGCTGTTCACTTAATTGGATGAGAAAAACAATCTGGCAGGCTTTTAGAACAGAATTTCTGCGTTGGTTGCTCTCTGTAAGCTTTGTAAGCCAAGCATTTTAGCTAAGTTTCAGAAGTACACCATAAAAGCAATGTGTTTCTCTTGTTTCCCAGTGCCAGGCAGATAAGGTC
Organism: Agapornis roseicollis; assembly: GCA_002631895.1. Classification (NCBI taxonomy): domain Eukaryota; kingdom Metazoa; phylum Chordata; class Aves; order Psittaciformes; family Psittacidae; genus Agapornis; species Agapornis roseicollis. The sequence continues at coordinate 54,255 of NDXB01009141.1, forward strand.
AGACTTTGGAAATGAATGCCCTATGCCACTGAATTTGAAACTGTAGTTGGCAGCATTTGCTATCAGAAGGAACTCCAAATTAGTGACATTTTTCAGGTGCAGTAAGTGCTGCTCTGGTGATACTGTCTGAAAACCCGAAAGACTATTCAGTCTTAAGAAAAAAGCTTACATCATACCTAATAGCTGTTAGCTGGGTTGTAAGGGGGTTGTGTGCAGAATTCCGTATTTCACAAGGATGCACATGATTGACATAGGTTATATAAAATCCCGGTAAACAATACCAAGTCAAAGTGACTGGAAATCCTTTGAGGAAAAGTGTTTACATTAAATAGCACAAGTCTTAAGTACACGTTTTGATAAATAGTTTAGGGTTTGATTTCTGTGCTCTCAGAGTTCCTGGCAACAGAGGGATTCGGCAATTTTTTCCTGAGTGGAAACCTTGCAAGATTAGTAAAATGTTATTATAAAAATCCAAACTTGGAACTACATCTGATTAATATTATCTGTAACTAACAGCAACAGCACATTTCTCATTTTCTTTTTATCTCAATGAACCCATTCAACCTCTTCTCGCCTAATGAATACAATTAAAATTATACATACCTTTTCTTCATTGATAAATTTGCCATTAAAGGCATTCCAATGTCAGGAATTGTTCATTTGCCAGAAGGTTCCTTATAAGGACACTTTGAAGGAAATTACTTGATCATCAGAAAATTTGGTCTACAACTTTGTTAAATTTTGATAGGACAGTTTATTGTGTAATGACTGAGATACAGTCTTCAGAATTTTAGGACAAACTTAGTTCAAGCAGAGGATATTTTGTTTTCTTGGTAATAACAAACTTGAGTTTTAACAGTTCAAAAATGTCACCACCAGTTTCTTAGCTGCTTTATGTATTCCAAACCTTAAACCTTATACACGAAATATTTATTCCAATGAAATAAGGAAAGTTATCTTTGCATGCAAATTTGTAAATTGACTCTATGTGCAAAAAATAAACAAGGGAAAGAAGAGGAAATATCTTTAAGAAACAATAATTAAAACCAGACAAACTCCACATTTAAGAACCTTGGGGTTTGCGTTTTTACAAATCAAATGCATCTTTACATAAAAACCATTATTTTTTCTCAAATTCATTGAAACAACAACCTTAACCTTTTAGAAATAAGACAAATACTTACAGCAAGTAATTTAATAAAGATTTCTTTCCATTTTGCAAACATGCTTAAAATAATCCCTTGTTCCTGACCCAATGCCCTTTTGTTTCAAGGCCCTAAAAATGAGGAAAAAAAAAAAAAAAGACAGTACTTCCCAGGCTATTGTTGGCATTGGCAGCAAGCTCACCAGCTCCTCAATTGAGGTTTAAGAGTGATCACCATTCTATCTTTATTAGGCTATGGTAGCAATTCATTCTTTGACCACTAGATTTAGAAATAAGAANAAGACAGTACTTCCCAGGCTATTGTAGGCATTGGCAGCAAGCTCACCAGCTCCTCAATTGAGGTTTAAGAGTGATCACCATTCTATCTTTATTAGGCTATGGTAGCAATTCATTCTTTGACCACTAGATTTAGAAATAAGAATAAAACCAATGCTACTTTAAAAAGGACAAGTTCACACTTAAAAAAAAAAAAACACATTAAAAACAGAACCATGATTGTAAGCATTTCCAGGTAAATTAATACTTCAACCAAGAACATGGTAGAGAGATCTGGCAGGAAGGAGGAGGGACATTGTTTTCAGAGTACTGCCATTCACAAATGGCATTATATGTTCCAGTTTGCTGAAATAACCTACTTTTTTATTATTATTATGCCCACCAGTCATACATACATACAAACAAATCAGAACAAATCTCAGAGTCCTTATTTTCTTATCTAACAAAATTCCCTTTGATGAAGGACTTCAGGAATTGGTTCAAATTCATTCTTATTTGCAACATATTTTTTCTCATGTAAAAACAAATAGCTTTGGTAACCCTTGGCTTTCCTATACAACCTCTGTTTACCACAGTTCCTTTGGTTGTATAACGTAGGTCCTCCATAGGGGTACCTCTCTGGCTTTCTGTCCTGTGTGATGCTGCATTTTATTTTATTGGTTAATACAATGAATTGCCTTAAGGAAACACGGCAATGAACACATACAAAAGAGTGGCACACATGTGGTTAATTGAGTTGACATTGTAATAACCCTGATCCTAATAAACTAGTTTGGTGTCAAAAAGTCTGTCGTTACACAGAAATTCAGTTCTCACTAATGTATCACTACAGTTAAGTTTTTCCAGAGCTTTAGAAATGTCAGGTCTCTGCAAAGAACTTCCAGCGCATTGAGCAAGAGGAAGAGTGAAAACAAGCACATGAAACAATCCTTCATTAATCCCACATGAGTAAGGAATTTGCATTGATTCTCATAGTGCTAAACGCTGAGCTGTGTTAGGTCTGACAACTAGAGCTAGAAGGATTATGTGAGACTTAACCTTATACTAAAAGGACCTACTTGTTACAGATAGTAAGACGGAAGAATGTTAAAAGTGTAATACCTACCATGATAATGAGATCTAGAAGATTCCCAGGATTACCTCTGGGATAAATAATGCATAACAATGATACTTCTTCAAATTTGGAAGCTCTGAGCAGGAGCTACCCTTCGCAGTCTTCAAAAAGCTTTGGGTACTTTTCCCAAATTTTCCTCATTTTTGCCTAATAGTTAATTCCAGTTCCGTAAGTTGCAGTTTGTGTTTAATATCCCATTGTCTTTATGAATTCAGTTAAAGAGTATTTTCTGTATTAACCCTTGCAACAAAAAGTTCAATGAGTAACATAAGAGGTGCAAGACCTATGTAAACAAGGTAAGTTTGGAAATTAACACAAGAAGTCCATAAGAGACTCCCTCATTATTAAGAAGGAATTCAAAGTAGGAGACATCCTGCATTGGATCTCTAGGATCAGTCTTTTCTTAAGGGTGGACGAATATCCAGCTCCAGAGCTCATTGCTACTGTAAGTATCGATAGACCTTGAAGCAGTGATTTCCAGAGTCTGCAACTACAACATGGCCATCTGAAGTAAGGGCAAGACCTTGAGGGCCATAAAGTGGGTCAGCAGAGGTGTTGATGTAGGATAAAAATGATCCACTTCCATCAAAAACCTTTGACGGTGAGAAAGCACAGAATAAACGTTATGAATAAAAAAGAACAATAGAGGACACAAATCTGCTGTCAATTATACCATTATACTTCTCATTTCTGAAATGGTTGAAATACACTAGAATAAACAAGGGTAGAATCTGATTTGTTATTCTCATAATATACAAGTTTATATTCTTGTAATCAAGTATTTTCTTACTAAAAAGAACTAATTAAAGCTTCCAGAACCTTTGGCAAGAATTAAACATGCAATGAAATAATAATAGCATCTCAGCTTTTCCTTGCTCTAAAAATAGTCAACTACAATAAGTCAGACTCAATCAGGGACTCAACCAATACCCTGCTTTCCTAACAAGTATTACTACTGTGGCTAATACAACTCTTGGCTTCCCACAAAGAGAAAACCAGGAATTTGTTTGCTCTGTTGACAGTGTTTTCTGAGAACAACTCGTAAGAAGCTTGCTTATTTTTATATTCAGTGAAAATAATACATACAATTAGTTATTTATTAGATATTCTTTGGCATGTAGGCAGGCTTTGCGATTAGCACTTGAAAGATAAAACAAGCATAAGTCTCATAAATCAAAACCAGAATATTTTCTCCACATTTAATAAAGATTATAAAATCATTTGCCCCAGGGTCTGTACAGATCGTTTGCTTTTTCATGTTTTCCACCATGTCTCCAATCTTCTGTTACGGTGATTATAAATTACTATCATCTCAGCAATGCTTGCAAGTCTTCTAAGTCATCAAATAGCTTTTGGGGAACTACTTGGATTCAAAAGCCTTGGTCAGAGTAACCATCAGAGTTACTAGCAGTCACACTGGAAAGTCATCTGACGCCCCCAGTTCTAAGTGTGGACATACCAGTAATGAGGCATATAGAAAGCTGTGTTAAAAAACACATCACTTCTAATGCTATCATCTTGCTTCTTGGGAAGTCTTAAGACTTCAGTAGCCAGAGTTATCAATCCATTGGTTTTCTTAAGCACCTTTGAAATATAGAAATTTCTACCTGTATTCGGCTGTTTCCCCAGTCTGCTACAATAATATTTCCATTGGAATCTACAGCTACTCCAGTTGGTGCATTAAACTGTCCATTTCCTTCTCCGTTTGACCCGAACTTCAGTATGAATTCTCCCTCCTGGTTAAATACCTGTGTAGGTTAAAACAAAAACCTGTGTATGACATATCAGATATAAGCCTAGGAATTGAAGAGTTCCCCGGAACACAGCCCCCTACACACACACACACACATAAGGTGCCCATCTCTTTGTCCAGCTCCATTACACCAGACAGTATTTCCCTTTTCATTTAAGACCTGATTCAGCTTAGACGCAGAAGGGAGGGCCCCAGGAGCCCTTCTGCAGCTTGTGCATCTTGAATTAAGAGGAGCTGAGTACAGATATGGCACTGGGAGTCAGTCCTACAGAAACACAACTGAACAGATGCACTCTGACTTAAATAATCTAACACATATTGAGAATCATGGCATGCTGCTCTCGGTACAGACAGTTTAGTAACTGAATTCTCTGTGATGGTAACAGGTTTAGACAGCAGAAAGATGCAACCAGTCAGTGACTATGCTGCCAGTGCCCTGGATGTACCAGTGGGACCAAGTGAAAAACAGGATGTGTCATTTACATAGTACCATGCCATCTCTATTTATTTTGGTCCATTTTGGACTCAGGCCCAGCTGCTCCAATGGTTCAACAACATTCTTAGATCCCAGCTGTGGCTTGCACAAGGAAGTGCAAAGACCCAACAAATGCCAAGTGCACACTAAAGTGCTAATGAGGTGCAAGATGTGAAGAAATCATCCTGTTCTTGAACACCCACAGTGAGCAGAAAAAAGGCGTATGGTGGAAGAAATGAATGAAGAACCAGATTGGTGCCTCAGATAATTAAAGCAAGTAGAAAAAAGTCAACTAATTAAAAAAAAATCAGGCAATGATGTATTACTCTCTGCCTGGGTGTAAGTAGGGATGGTGAGTGATGGAATGAGAGAGAAGCCTACACTGAGTAGCTGAAGGGGGCCTATACAGATGCTGGGGAGGGGCTCTTCATTAGGGACTGTAGTGACAGGACAAGGGGTAACGGGTTAAAACTTAAACAGGAGAGGTTTAGATTGGATCTAAGGAAGAAATTCTTTCCTGTTAGGGTGATGAGGCACTGGAATGGGTTGCCCAGGGAGGTTGTGAGTGCTCCATCCCTGGCAGTGTTCAAGGCCAGGTTGGATGAAGCCTTGTGTGGCATGGTTTAGTGTGAGGTGTCCCTGCTTATGGCAGGGGGGTTGGAACTGGATGATCTTAAGGTCCTTTCCAACCCTAACTATTCTATGATTCTATGCCTGAAGGAAGGGATGTGCTTGAAGGTTGATGGGCAAGGGAGGGTAATGTTGCTGGGTGACAATATCTAATTCAAGACACAGGCAGCAGGAAGACCTTTGGGACCCATAAGAGTGAAATTGATTTTTATAAACTTATTTATTATTTAAACCAAAATATACTTTCTCCTTTTCTCTTTACCATCTAACAAAAGATAACAACATTGCCCAGACTATAAATGACTCTGCGGAATGTCAACAATTATCTGTATTGATTTAGAGGACACTGCAAAAATAATCATCTTTTCCTGTTTGTTAGTACTAAACTGTAGCAACCAACATTCTTATCCCATTGACTCACATTGGAGACAGATGGAAACGCTCTATTCTCATTAAGAATGCAGTAATTAGAAATTTGCTACGATGTCACACTTCTTACATCTCTTCACTTATTTTTTTTCATTTTAGGTTTTCCTTGTTAACTCTCTCCAGCATTCTTGTTACTATGGCAAGCCCTGCTGGTGGAGGGGTAATTTATGGGAGCCGTAGGCCTCCTGCTGCTAAACCACAGGAACAATCTGTTTTAGGACTCCTGCAGCAGGCTTAGTTTCTTTGTTGTAATCCAAACCATGAGCTACTATTTCTTCTCTAATTCTCCCCTAATTCCAAAAGGATACAAAAGCAAAGCTGCTATTCAAAAGCTAGATGATTCAGCACCACTCAGGATATGAGAATGTCTATGGTCTGACAGTGATTTCCTCTTTCAGGTTTAAATCAGAATCCTCAATTGTTGTGTTCAATCAGAACAGGCAACCATTAAGTGAAATCCCTCGGATCTAACAGGTGTATGGGACCAGTGCACCTGGCCTGAGAACTGGGCCAGGACAATGTTCTGCTGCCCCTGTCCTCCTGCTGCTGCTGTGTGTTGAGGGAGGGAAAAAGAGCATGGAAAGTGACTGAAAGTGAATGTCGTGGCCTGAAAACACACATGCAAAGGTGAGCAGTTTCTGAAATGGCCTGTAGCTCTTCATGTACTTTTTCCACCATGTGACCTGTATCCTTGCATTGGTTTATTACTGGGACACATATACCACCTGATCTTACCATGTCTGTTTAACAGGTATGGAATTAAAGCTTGCCAGGTTCTTTGTTATACTTTTATTCAATTAGAAATGTAGGAAGCTTTTGCTGGGAAATTCAAAAGCAGTTACCAGACTTATTTAAAATAGGAAAGAATATAGGATAAATAACAGGTTTGGTGGAGAGCTAATAAGAATAACTAAATTGATATTATTTATATCAGGTACAACTTGTGTTTATGCAATTGAATTAGAGAACATTATAGTGGCACCAAAGGCAACAGATTGTATCTCTGTTAAGCAATGCACTGCGTACAAAGGTCTCTGAATGTGCAGTCGTTATATCAGATATCATACATAGAGTGTGACATCTTTGGTTTTAGCAATACTTTATTTTCCCCACAAAAGTACCAGGATAAAGTAAAAAGCTTTCTGAGTTGCCACTAATTGACAGTACCTTGACAGAATGGTTATGAAAATCTGTAATGATGATTTCATTGTTGCTGTTTACAGCTGCAAAATGAGGACCTGCAATACAAAAGAAGAAACAAATATAAACAATAACAACATTAAATCAAAATGTTTTCTTAATTAAAAAGGTTAGTCAGCCTGCCAGAATATTATATTTGGCTTCTGAGCAATAATAGCCAAGTTGAGAGTATCAGTGTCAAGTTAGGAGTAATTTCATTTCATGTTTTAAAAAGCTCAGTATGCTTTTTCCTACCATTTTACATTTGCATAACTGTGTCTTCCTGATCTCAGTCTGAACGCTATTTCATTACACTCATTTTCTAATGGGAAGATAACACTTAGATCACTGGTTAATATGTATCTGATCACTGGAAACACAAAGCACTGTGTAGTTTATTATCATGAGCAGCTCAGTGTGGGCATTAAAAAGCATTTACAAAATACTAGTTAAGATCAGTCTTTCTTGGGTCACTGATCCAAAATGCTTCCAGACATGGTGAGGTAGGTTAAACAATCTGGTTACAGCTCCATTTGCAGAACAGATGTTGCTGTCTTCCTTACCAATTAAAAGGTGAGGTGAACAGGAGCTGTATGTTTAGTAGAACCTTTCTCCCCCAGGAAAAACAAGTAGGATATAGTGCCTTCAGCATGCTCAAACATCATGCAAATGTGAGCAGAAGAGGCAAGAAAAGGGGATTTACATATTGCCATCAAGTGTACCTGCAAACTGCTTGTCACCGTTTCCTCGACTGCCAAACCTGGTCACTATTTTCCCATTTGGCTGGAAGATGAAGACACAGCATGCTTTATTGTCCACTACAATGATGTGTCCATTACGATCCACAGAAACACCTTTAGGGCCCATGAGCTTTCCAGACCCAATTTTGGCCTAAAAGAGAAAACACAAAACAGGAAAATATGTTGTCATGATAGAAATAAGTTAGTGCAGTTCAAAGATTGCATTGCATGCGCACAGTGGGATGGAAAGACATTTTTGTCATCAAAAGTTTCCCAGAAGGAAGTGATCGTTTTTATCAGCTCTTATTGTATGCTTCATAATTTTTTTCTTCATTGAAAATAAAGACTCCTTTCTGTATGTCCTTTCTAGAGTGGAAAATCTGCCACCTCAGCAACTTCAGTCCAAACACACAACTCATCAGAAACACAATCTCAGTTGATGTGGGGCAGGCAGTAGAAATTCTCTGCCTGGATTTCTCTAAGGCTTTTGGTAGTTTCCCACAGCTTCCTCCTGGAGAAACTGACATGTTACTCTTGACAAACGGTCTGTATGCTGGGTGGGAAATTGGCTGACCAGAGGGTGGTGGTGAATCACTCCTTTTCCAGCTGGTGACCTATCCCCAGGGATTGATATTGGGCCCTACGCTGTTCAATGTCTTCATAAGTGATCTGGGTGATGGGATCAAATAATGGTTTGCCAGTAATACCAAACTGACTGGGGAAGTGGGCAATTTGGAAGGGAGAGCCACCCTGCAGGAAGACCTCGGTAGGCTGGAAGAGTGGGCTAACAAGAACCTGATGAAGTTCAACAAGGACAAGTGTAAGGTCTTGCACCTGGAAAAACACAACCCAGGAGTGCAGTACAGGCTGAGGTCTGCCCAGCTGCGGGGCAGCTCTCTGGAAAGGGACCTGGAGGTCCTGGTGAACAGCAAGCTCAGTGTGAGTGAAAAGTGTCCTGCTGTGGCAAAGAAAGCCAATGGGATGCTGGGTTACATCAACCAGCAGAGATAAAGAAGCCATCATCCCACTCTACTCAGTGCTGGAATACTGTGTTCAGTTTTAGTCCCCGCTAAGCAAAAAAAGATGTGGACAGGCTGGAGCTGGTTCAGAGAAGGGCCACAAAGATGAACTGAGCACTGGGAAGCCTGCTGTATGAGGAAAGGCTGAGAGAACAGGATTTGTTCAGCATAGAGAAAATAAGGCTCAGAAAAAGAACGGCTTATTACCGTGGCCCAATATTTAAAGGGTGGCTACAAAGAAGACAGAGACTCCCTTTTTATAAGGAATCATGTGGAAAATACAAGGGCTAACAGGTACAAGCTACTGCTGGGGAGATTGCATCTGGACACAAGAGGAAATTTTTCACAATGAGAACAATGAACCATTGGGAACCTCAGGGAAGTGGTGGAATCCCCAACAGTGGACACTTTTAAGATTCAGCTGGACAGGGTGCTGGGACATCTAGTCTAGGTCATGCTTCACCTAAAAGTTGGACCAGATGATCCTTGAAGTCTTTTCCAATCTGCTATTCTATGACTCTATGACCTCTTTGGTGGAGAACATAATTTCCTGTTTCCATCAGAATTTAAATGAAATAGATGCTAAGATACCTTCTTTATGAAACAAGACCATTTTTGACCTCATTGCCTTTGCAGGGTGGAACAGATCACCACCTAGAACAGGCAATGCTTCCGACTTTTCTACCCCTATTCCCTTCCTCTTGCAAGTGATGAGGAGCAGCTGAATCTCTGTTAGTCTGTGACTAACTATCAAGGTGAGATAGATTACAGGGCACACAGAAGATACATAACCTGACTCATTTCCCTCAATTCTCTAATGTTTTCAAAGCAAACATCCACGTTGATATCTGAAGAAGCTCAACTAACCTTAGTAAATCCCATGCTCCTATTCCACGGTACATTCTCACAGGTGAAGTTGAAGGTAAAAATAGAAGGGATCCCAAACTAAAGCCATCTAAGTTCCCTGATGGTGTCTGGTACAAATTCACCAGCATTACTACAAAACATCTTTCAGTCTCAAAGGAAGAAAACTCCAAGGAGTAAAACTTGCAGCTTCAAGACTATGTTTAGCCAATATGCAATGATCATGTATCAGTTTTATGTTCAGGTACGTATGCTGTTATAAAATGCTAAATATTTAGGAAAACCCCACCCAGTTAAATCATGCTAAAATATCCCCAGGGAAAACTATTAAAAATGACTTTGTGTTCACCAGGGGAAAAATATGAGCAAGCCTACAAAAGGTATTCAGGTTTGTGTAACAACAAAGCAGCAAAACCATAAACTAATGCAAATCAGTAGATTTATTTCCTTTGGTGTGATTAAATCATATTCCTTTTTTCCCTCTGGGATGCCACTGTGTTTGTCTGCTTGTGCACTGCACCACCTCCTTACTTCCAGGATTCCTATGACTCAGTCTCATGAGTAGAGTGTCAACACATATGGAAAAAAGTCATGAATAAATCATGTACTATGTTAATGGGCACTCAGTGTTGAGAAGAGTAATAAAAATCACCGTTCTTGGGCCAGAATTTTATATATAATTTGCAGGGAGCAATAAATTAAGCCCAGCTAGACTTTGCAGTGCTTTTTACCAAAATTCTCTGTTTCCAGTTTAGATCAAAACATGCTGATGACAAATTACTGGGTCTGGCTGGACATACACTTTGTATATTTTTAATTCAGAAGGTTTCTTAGAATTATAGCTTTGATTATTCAGAAGAGAACACTATGAAACCCAGTCATTCCTGTGAAGTGTACGAATGGAAGTATTTTCAGACTTTCCTGCCATTAGAAATGAGAAAAGTATAATGAATCATCTGAACCCTTAATACAAATAATGTGTTTAACTGAATTCAGTCAAGGACATTATGTCCCTTATTTTATAGGATTGTATGAATTTAGACTGGTTTTCAAATATGTGTTACAAAGCCACCCCACCGAGGTGGAAAACATTCTACTGTGTGATACTGCTAGACGTAAAGAAGTTAGCTAGCCCCTATAAAGATTTGTAAAGCCTTTTTCACTGCAGAAATAGGTGTGTTAGGGCTTTAACTCCACCAATCTTGTTGCTGCCTGAAAGGTTCATGGTTGAGAATTAATTTACAGACTTTCAGCATACCCTCTTTTCTTATTTAAGAACTTCCCTAATACAGAGATACAGCTTTGTCACACATTGCAGTGTCACACGATAAATGGATTTATCATTTATACACCTGTCTTAATTCAACTGTAACCACTTAACCATACCCCATTTTCCTATCTGAACCTGACAACCAGCTACAACCATCTTCCTTAATTCTTCTAATGAGATAGGAAGAATTTTCTGCCAGAGAAAATGTTTCCTCTTTTCCCACTCATCTAAACCTGATCTTGACTTGCAGCCCTGTTTGACTAATAACAAGCTATCTTAGATACAGCCCTTCGAGACTAGAAAGAGAGTAATTCTCAGAAGTCCAAGCATCATTTTCTTGGCTCTGTTCTCCAGTTCCCTCACTAGGTTTGAATACCACCACTAACACAGAAGCTCCTGCTGCTGCTTCACCATGTGTTCTCTCCTTGGCCTAGCAATATGTCTTCTGTAACAGTTTTTGTAAACAATTTCAGAGTAATTTACAGAGGAAGCCCCAACACTGTTACCTGCCTTTTATAGATAAGGAAAATAGAGCACTGGGAAGTGAAATGGAAGATCACTAGTTACCTGCAAGACCTGTGGCACAGGCAGTAACAGAAGCCTCAAATGCTAAGCCCCCATCTGAGGCTTTATAATTCACAGGATAACACAGCCTCATTAAGAGGCTCATATTTTGGTGTAACCTCAGATTAGGGTTTGCCCACCTCTGCACTGTGCAAGTTTTACAGCCCTAGAAAATTGAGCTGTCTTTCTGTTGCTACCAGCAACTGAGGAAGGTGACACATTTCTGCCTGGCAGCAGAGGTTGCTGGGGTAAGCCAGCCCTGTGCTGTATCAGGGAGCTGCCTGGGCCTGGCTCCAGGGGAAATTTGCCTTCCAGCTCACATGACTATTAAAATGCTGCTAAAGCAGAGTAGGTGTAAGTAGATGTACAAAGAGGGAGACAAAAAAACCCCAAAAATAGTTAAGTTCAGAACAGTCCCTGATAATGTCGAGTTAACAACTAGCAGACTGCCTGCATCAGAGATCATATACAATGGCTTGCATGCACAGTCCTTTGAAGGGAAACACCACTATACCTTTATCTCTCTCTCTGTGTATCCTAGCAAGTGTTGCACAGTTTAATCTGGCAAAGCCACTGTAAGAATTACCATTGCCAACACACAAGATATTACAAGGCTTTGGCCAGATTCCCATATGCTTGATCTGTTATATCCACGTCCTGTGTTTCAACTGTATGATTATGCCTGCCCTCCATATGTAAAATGCTTCTACAAAACATTTGTATATTTTTTTCTGCATTAAATATAGCCTGCTGCATTCAATCTAATAATAGTACTTTATATCATTGATGTTTCAGCTCTCATTTCCATCTAGTCTCAGGAACTATAAAGTCCAATGCATTAACTTGCATTAACCACACAAACATTGCCAACTTTACACAGCTCTTGCAATCCAACAAAAGCATTGACTAAAAACAAGGCTAGGCTCCAGGTCACAGGAATGACCTTAATAATTTACTTTTTTTAATACCTGTCTCCCTGCTGATAGTGTATAGCACATAAATCCTGGCTTCTCCAGAGCCATGGCTTTTTTCTCCAGAGCTGGAACCATCCAAAATGCTGGATTTACAACATGTCTTGAGAAGGAAGGAAAATAAGCTCTCCATGCTTTGTGTCCAGATCAAGCCAGTTCACAACAAAGATGTTAATAATTACTTAAAACACACTTAGCTTACTCAGGGTATTTAGATTCTTAACTAAATCATGTCTTTCTTTGGTTTTGTTTTGCTGCTTTCATTTCATTCAAGAACTTCAGCCAAAACCAACGTTTTCCTGTGTAGCTGTACATTTTCAAAACTACTTGACAAGGAAAATCACATATTCTCTTCAAATGCAAGTGATTTTTATTTTGATACTTGCATTGTATATTAGTATTGTTTTATTTTAGTTTCAGTTCTACACAGGATCTGGATACTTTTAAAAGCATACACGTCTGTTTCCCAGATGGAGGTCACTGAGGACTATGCAAGCACAATTGCCTATTTGCTATGGCATTTGTCACTTTGCAAAGCCTACTCAAAGGAAAGCCGTTTCTTAGTATACATGTGAGCAGCTCTGGGCTTGAGCTTTTTGTTCATTAGGCTTCCAGAAAATTAGCCAACAGGCAATTTCGCTCCAGTGCGAGACTGTAGAACTAAGTAACTATGGTAGCAATTTCCTGCAGGTCCTTTATGTCGCTGAATGGTGTACGCTGCTAACCTCTCCTGCAGGTGACTATTTCTGGTATGCATCGCCAGACTCGGTAACATGCATTCAAAGAACACACCAAAAGAAGACAACTTCTAATTCCCTCTGTAATTGGACCTGAACCCAAACAAAATAAATATTGCAGGTTGTCAAGCATCAGTGTAGTGTAGTAGCTGCCTTCTTATTTTACTCCTATTAAAGCGATCAGAGTTGCTATGAAAATGAGGAGCACTTTTCTCGGAACTTCTGACTTCTGAAACCGAAGACATTATTACTGCCTTTCAGTTTTTCCAGTGCATATCACTCCACCTAAAACACTCCTGTCTATGCTGTAGCACTGGAACAACATCCTGGGTTGCCCTTCCTTGCATTTATTACCAACAGGATCATACATGAATTATACACTTGATTTGCTAGTACATACGGAGTAAATAGAAGAAGTCATCATCAGTCTGCTACCTTATTTTTCATTGTCACTGGAGAACCTTATGTCCTCCTCATAAGTTTTTATGTCTGTCTTTGTGTATATGCATTTAGGCAAACACTTTCCTGTATAATGAGAATACTAAAGATATGAAGGTTGTTGAGCTAGTCCAACTAAACTTGATTACTTTAGCTATCCCTGACTACAAGTTATGGAAAAGCATTTAAGCACGTAGTATGTAGAACTGTAAAATGGAACCTATCATCTCTATTTGGTAAAACATAAGCATCATAGCTGTGACCTCCTCCTATTAATTACACAACATGGCTGTGTCATCACAACAATGGAATTTAGACTAAGTTACAACCAAAATATGTAGTTTCTGGACAAAACCCCATTGCTTTGTATTCCTTTGTAAGGTAGAGAAAGCTCCAGAGAATTCCCATGGTAACTCGTACCTTAAATTTTCCATCTGATGAGAATATGCTAACCCATTTGTTATCATAATCTGCAATAATGATGTCACCACTGGGATGCACAGCCACTCCTGTTGGCCGCTGCAACTGGCCGGGAGACCTTCCTCGAATGCCAAAACGGCTCTTGAACTGACCATCATTGGAAAATATCTGTAACAGAAAACATTCATTTTAAATAATAACATCATCTGTGTCTTGGAGCATAGATTTTAGCAAGTCACTAATGAACAGTACAGTCAGAAAGAGAGTTAGGAACATGAAGAACATTTACCAGTCCATATTTGAAAGTGATATGCATAATTTAAGGAGAGGCTTCCACCTGGACCCTAATTTTGAAATAAAGAAGTTCTCTGGACTTAGATTACACTGTTCCTTCAGTGATCTCAAAGTACTTAGCAAACATTAGTGAATGTCCCTCTTAGCTGGGAGCAAGTGGTATTAATTCCATATTAGAAATGAGGAAACTGAGGCACTCAGCTACTTGGCCAGAGTCAAAGACTAAGTCAGTAGAAAACATAGGAATAGAAGCAAAAAGAGAATTTCAGAATTTAATAATTTGACTCCAGGGTAAGTATTAGGCCATTTCCTGGAAGATGCTTTAGCCACACAAAATTCAGTCTACTGGTTGTGTCCCCAAGCCAGGTAATTAGACACTGAACTTCCTCTGAAGTGGCTGCAAATTACAAAGTGTGATGAGTATTTGACCGCCTCTTTGAAAAGGCCTGGAAACAAATTCTTACTGCATGTGGCTTGCTGTTTCCCACATACTGAAGAACAAGCCACACACTGCTGCCTTGTTCATTGCTACCACATGGGCAGCCTGAAGAGTGATGACAAATTGTTAAGTAAAAAAGATACATAGGAAGCAAATTAAAAAACACAGCTTGATTTTCACACAGGTTACAGAAGCCAAGAAATCCTGGGTGTCAAGCGTGCTACCGAAAAATAAATTTGATCATGGTATCAGACACAAAAATAATTAAGTCAGCCATGAAGATGATCAGGGGACTGGAGCACCTCCTGTATGAAGACAGGCTGATAAAGTTGGGGCTGTTCAGCCTGGGGAAGAGTAGGCTGCGTGGAGACCTCATAGCAGCCCCCCAGTATCTGAAGGGGGCCTATACGAATGCTGGGGAGGGACTCTTCCTTAGGGACTGTAGTGACAGGACAAGGGGCAATGGGTTCAAACTTGGACAAGGGGTAATGCGTTAAAACTTAAACAGGGGAGGTTTAGATTGGATCTAAGGAAGAAATTCTTTACTGTCAGGGTGGTGAGGCACTGGAATGGATTGCCCAGGGAGGTTGTGAGTGCTCCATCCCTGGCAGTGTTCAAGGCCAGGTTGGATGAAGCACTGGGTGACATGGTTTAGTGTGAGGTGTCCCTGCCTATGGCAGGGGGGTTGGAACTAGATGATTTAAAGGTTCTTTGCAACTCTAACTGTTCTATGATTCTATGATTCTAACTAGACTAAAAGCCATTTGAATATTATATCTATGTGTTTATATTTGTATTTGCTTAAGAAATTATATAAAAATATAAATCTAGGGCATCTTGTCCTAGTTTTACAGTTGAAAACATGGAGTGATGAATTTACTATGTAAAATGATAGAAACATAGAATCATAGAATACTTAGGGTTGGAAAGGACCTTAAGATCATCTAGTTCCAACCCCCCTGTCATAAGCAGGGACACCTCACACTAAACCATGTCACCCAGTGCTTCATCCAACCTGGCCTTGAACACTGCTAGGGATGGATGCTTACAGAAAGGTATTTTTGCAGATTATCGCACCCCTTTTTTATTTTATTCATTGCCAAACATCATAAGGAAGGGAAGTTGACTCTGATATACATACTAGATATAGTGTAGATCTGAAAAAGATAGCTGCAGGTCAAGAAGACAATTATAATAGATAACAAACAAGTTGAGTTTCCTCTGTATTTTCTAGAACTGCTTGATTTGTGTGAAATGTGTCTCCCTTGGACTACAAAGAGGGCAGAGGTGTGGCAGCAGAGAGAAAAGGAAAACTGCTGGAAGTGGCATATCCTCATACCTGCACACACTGGTTGTTACTATCTGCTATTAATATTTTTCCATTTGTAGATGCAGCTACACCTTGAAGATTTGTAAATTCACCTTTGTTTCTTCCTTTGGTGCCTAAAATAGAACACAAAGCACATAAGCAATCAGGTTAGGCAGGACTAATGAGTTAGGACCTCAGTGCCAATACATGCATTTATTATATCCTTGATCTGCAGATTTCTGGTTTGAAGAGTTTTTGTATCTGCTGCAGCTTCAAAGAACCATCTCAACTCAGTACCATCCACAGTTCTAAGTAAAAGAAGTTCTTACTCTTTGGCATGTATGCCAAAAAGTGAGCCCCAGTCAACATAATTACCTCTTTGGCCTTCACAAATCAAAGTGTTCACGATTTGCCTCTTGTGTGAGGGAACTGGTAAAATGTTTTCTCAGAAGTAATGGACTTTTTTTAAACTTTGGATTTTTTATTCAACTGAGAAGGCAATTAGAAGGGTGGTACTGTGGGAACATACAGGCAGAGGTAAGATAAGAACCTGAAGAGATGGCAAGGTTTTAGTACAGTTATCTAAATCTCCTCAGTGAAGTCACAAAGTTGAGATAAAACATATTGGTGAGCACTTCAGATGAGGCCATTTCAAGACAGGGAAGTTTCCTATTCACTCATACACAGTTTTCAGTCATAGACTTTAAAAATTCTCTTACAAGCAAAACTCAGATGAAGAACTGCTTTTGAATGATTGGGACACATGGACCAATGAGGACCAACACCTGGAGACTGAGTGTTTCTGGCAAAGACCTTAGATTGTTCCAATAAAGCAGCGTACACACACACAGGTGCCATTTTTACCCAGAACAAATGCAATAGTAACTTACATAGAACTGTGAGTCTTTTTCCCACTGGCTTAAGGGGATAAGGAGCTGTAGAAATGACAAATTCTCACAAAAGTTCATTAAGTTTAGATGCCTCAGTACTTAAATGTTTGTTTTGAGATGCTCCAAGGACAGTCACACAGCAAACTGAAGTCTTTAAAAGATCAGCCCTAAAGCGGCTGGTCCAGATTACACCTGGAGCACAGAAAAAGCATCCAAATTCCGGCTCTGCTTGTAAAGGAGGCTCAGGGGTCTTTAGACAAGACTGCAGTTATGATCTTGGACCCCAAGGCTATTCATATGGAACGAATGAGTTCTGAAACAAAAAGTCTCTCTACAAGCTGTTCTTTCCAAGTCTTGGATGCAGCACTATTTTTCCTGGTGAAGTATTTTTATAAGCATTCACTGGCTGCATATCAGACATTAATTAGTCTCAATATATGGGTTTAACTGAAAAACTTGCATTTTATTTTCAACAGTCCAAATTATCCTGGAGCTCAATTATTAAAACTGTTCTGACTGTGATGCCCAATATAAGACATATATATTAGCTCTGATTTGTATTTAGCTTTCATTAGGCATATATACGGTCTTAACAACCCTTCTTTCTGCCGTAGTGATGGGTATGGGATGTGTATTTCCTGTCACTGCCTAACAAGTAACATTTAAGTCCTCTGCACTTGGTGGTGTGAGCATATCCCTTCATTTCAAGGCTTGTTTTCTTGAACTCCAGATGCTCCATCCCCTAAAAAAGGCAAATACTTCTCAGTTTTTGTACTGTAAGGGGAAAGCACATATTCAGGGAATAGTGAGTTACACACCAATTACATTACCCACATTTGAGTCATTTCTGTGTATTCTGTTAATGAGCAGTGCCTGAGGGATGCATGCGGTAATTTTTTTTCCACCATATGCTAATGATAATTTTCCTTTTTGCCTTCTAGCCAAAGAGAATAGATGAAAAGGGAGAAACATTCCTTTTACTACTGAAAGGGAAACCATTTGTTAGAAAAGAGGAGGCATAAGCTAGAGCATCTGGAATCAACTAGCACAACCTATATGGAATGTATGTTCTTTACCCTTAGAAAAATCTTCTTGAAAGTCAAGGAATTTCATTTTTAAAGATAAGAGAGACCTATATAAAGAGTTACTCATAATGTTCTTCAGTGGGTTCTTGTAAACATACATCAAAGGAAAAGGAGATCAAATTACCCAGGAACGCCATAGTCACATTTCACTGTAAGTAAGTTTAAGAAATAGTAATTTATTAGCACAGTGTGTCCCTCTATATAGTACTTTGCATCTATTAAACACATTACATAGGTCCTAATTTGCGCACAAGCCTTGATATAGTCCCCTCTGCAGTGGCACAAATTTCTCTTGATGAAGAAAGCTGAGATTAGTGAAACACAGTTTATTTCCTAACGTAAGTTCAAGAGGGAGAGAGATAACATTGAACTTTCTGATCTGAATAATTCACTATGCCAGCAAACATCTGAATCCAAGCATAAGCAGTGGCAGCAGTTCAGACGATGAGAGGAAAGCTTTTGCTAAAGTATGTCAGCCTCTGGAAAAGCAGGCTCCTGTAACTGACGCTGTCATGCCAAAAGATAATAGCTCCTTCCTGTAGAGATTCTTGCCTTATAAACATACCTGCCTGAGAGACAGTCTTCAGCAAGTCTTTTCCTGCAAGATGTCACCCCTCTGTATCAAGGCACCCTGTGCTTTTTCTTCTCTCAGTCATGGGCAGTCACCCATCTCCTTAGCCTAGGGAGGCACCAACATTTCACATGCACAGGGCTGGATCCAGAGAACAGTTGCAAAATCCTCATTTCAGTGTTCCCCAAGCAGTGTGATTTAGAGATGAAAGCTCACATTTCATGCCTGTCTTTGCCCAGCCTTACCTCCCTCCTGTTCTGAGCTACTGCATGGCACAAAGGAGGAAAAGACAGACATTTTACTGCAACTTCTGTGGCAAGCTGACTGGGAGAGGACAGCAGTTTTCACTAGGGGAAGAATGAACAGAGTTATTAGGAAGAAGATCTATGGCCTGTGGAATAGCTCCTTTTATATCATCTTTGTATACAGATAATAAACAACCAGATTTGCCTTAGCATTATCTAATTCTTTCTGGTATTACTGAGCATAGCCTGCACGAACCAATTAATTTAGCTTTGAAGATACGCTTTCAACAAAAAGCATCCATTTTCAGCTCCAGACAACCTAGCACATGGAAAATGCTTCATAATTTCAATCTTTTATTCTTGAACAATATAGGCCAGATTAAATCTCCCCAAAAAGAAGGAAGGGTGAGGGGAGGAAACAACCCCCAGACTAAAAGCCCATTACCTTTACAGAAGATGTTAAAAATTACATCCTGTAACAATAATTTGCTCTGTAAGTGCTGGGCATCTGGACAAACCTGCTGTACAATGGATATTTTTGATTATCATAGTAATAGGAGTGTCTTTTTCTTTCCAAGTTTACAAATATGACTAATACCTCTCTGCTTGCTGAGCTAGATCTACCAGCTTCCTAAAACACAAAGAAGAACCATGTCACTGCCCCCAGCAGGAAGGAAATTGGATTCAGAGAGACAAAAACCCTGCAGAAAGATTACAGATTAATGGAGAGACTTTGGAGGTTGCAAGTAGCCATAACCTGTTGTGTAAGTACAGTTTCTTTCCTCTATACAGCAGTTCAAATACTTCATCTTGAACTGCTCTGTACATAGCACTGAAAAAAGCAATGAAACTAAACAGTATGGAGAGGTCTATATACATACTGCATAGACACGTATGAAAGAGTTGCTTTCTTATTCCCTACCTTCATTGTTTTTTCCTCAGAGCACTAAAACATATTTAGTCAAATCTTACACATTCTGAGTATGTGATGACATCTTCCATAATAGACACAGCTGAAATACGAAAGGCTCTCTAGTAAAACTGCACCAAATCAGATTGTTAACAAGCTATGTGCTTACTGTAGAATAAATGTCAATGTTTCTAACCCAAGTTCCCATACAAACCTAAATTTTAAATTCAGTCAATCTGTTGGATGAAGGCACACAATGTTTGTGCCCTTTAAAGAGGAATGAATAATGCAGTAGGAACTGGCACATACTCCCACACACTGATGGTAGTGAAGTTTGGGCTGATCTGTATTGATTTGCCTTACACAGAATCTGTCCCTAAAAGCCTGGCCAAGACCACTTCCAAGCCTTCCTTGTGCGGCGGAGCCTCTGCCAGAACAACTAAGTATACACACATCTTTGGGGTAGGTGAACCTCAGGAGTAGTTCTTCGCCGGTATAGCAGCAAAGCCCTGAATGATGAACCAAGACCAGGTCTCTGTTGTCAGGACATCAGACTCACGCTGGGGATTCTCTGGACCATCCATAGAAGGGGGCTAGCTGCAGTTGGGAAAACGTTTTTTCAAGATGTGTACCCATATAACCCATTTGTATTTTTTTAAAACCTCAAAAAGTGTGTATCTGTAGGCAGCTCTGTTCCTTTCAAACAGGACAATCTAATACAGAGCTTCAGGCAGACGTCTTCAGAGGAAAGTAAAGAAGGAACACCTGATCAAGAATCCCTCTGCTCCTCTTAAGCCTGCTTTAAAACTGCACTAAAGCAATTATTACATAGGCCTTGTTCTTGCGTTTTTATGTAGAGTTCTTAATATACTTTCAGTATTGATAACAGACCAGAAGATGACATCCACACCTACTAAGGAGGCTGACAGAAGGTACTGTTATAGGCACAGAATCAGAGTGAATTACACACATTAAATGTACCAGCTAAACTTAGATGTTCAGTTACATGACTGAATAGACAACTAAACACAATCAGAGGAGAAGGAAAATTGAACTTTCTAGCACAGAACCAGCTCTCCATCTGGCTGTATCTAATGCCAATCCCAAGTATAAATAAATGAAGAGAAAAACAAGTTAAAGTGGGAAATAGTACCACTACTGCTAAACGGTGTCAAAGAACCAAGTCATGAGAAGTGCCAGAAGAGAAAAAATACCAAGGCGTATGGTATAGCATGGCAGAACTAGAACTATGGGGTTCTGGACAGAGTAGCTAACTCATGCTACCCATGGCTTTTAATCCTCCTTCAGAGATCAGGGAATGGATTTACCAGATAAGGTGGAAGTTGCTGACACTGGGAACATCCCTCACCTCTGTTATCCTCTGCTCAGCATGGGTCTAAGGCAAAACAGCAGGGTAACGGAGGTAGCAAAAAATATGGCACAACAATTATTTTCTGCGGGTATCATAAGCACATTCTTGTTTTCTTTTCTTTTCTATGAACCAAGTACGTGCTACACAGATATTGCATGGACACCCTGTTAGAGATTATTCCTATTTAAAACAAAAATTTAAATGTTAAGGATGCAAATTATCAAGAGAGGAGAGGACAAAGCAAGAAATACTCTGTTCTTGTAAATATGAATTACATAAATGCATGAATGTGTACTCAATAGTTTGACCTTAAAATGTCTGAATAGAGCCACATGCCGTTTTAAAAGCCATGAATAACAGGATGGGCAAAAGATACAATGCACAATTCCCCATGAACGAAAGCACTTAACTGTACTAATGTTGTATTAATGCTATCTCTGTTAATCCTAGCACAAGAACAATCTCCTGCCAGGAACTGATCAATTTACTTGTGCATAAAAGCCCTTACATCAGCATATATACAATAGCATACTCAGCATACTTGGATGCCAATAGGAATATTACAGTATGGTTCTCCAACACAGCTGTGTGAGCTTCTGGCAGCTCAAATAGAAAATTTATCTTGCTCAGTTTAAACTACAAATCCAGATTTGGACAGGGCTATTAGAAGAATTCAACAATGGGTTCAAAATAGATACACAGTTGTATTGGAAAACAGTGACAAACACTATTTATTTTATGTTACCTCATCAAAAAATGTGAAGTGAGCTGGAACTGGAACTAAACAAACTCCTAAATCCATGGAGCCAATACCTGTGAAAATGTCAGAGGTTTTACCTGTCTTCATTAATTTTGCATTTTTTGGAAGAGTGTAAAAACCTAGAGCATTACAGCTGCAATGGCTTAGAAGACCTTTCAGAAAATGCATACATAAGCACACAGAAACCCAGAGGGACATCTCTATGTAGGGTCATTCTGTGGAATGATGGCTGAGAAGTGAACATGCAGTAGAATGAAGCATTACTCTCAGCTTAGTTTTTCAATAAAACAGTTGTCCATATATCCCAAATGTGGACATCCTGAGATGTTTCATCAAGAAAAAGCTCTGAGACACCCATAGCTCTTATTCTAATTATTTTTCCTTCTTTTTCTGGGGAGATAGAATGGCGAAGAAGGGGAGGAGGCAGAACTCCGAAACAAAGCACATGGTCACGACTGCATCACGATACAAAGAAGGGGCACTGCACTTTTTGGAAAACATTTAAGACTTCTAGAGTTAAACAAAACTAAAATCCAACAAACACAACCAACAACAAAACCCAAAGAAGAACCATACCAGTATTGATAGTCGGGCTAGAAACTGCTCACTAGAAGCAAGGGATACAGAAGTGGAAATTACAAGCTGAAAACACTTAATCCATACCAAAAGCTTTAAACAAGAATATTAACAGGTTTAAAATAATTTCAGGACATAATTTTTTTTCCCCTTTTTTCTTTTTAAGTATTTATATCTACGATTTCCACACTGAAACAAATTAATGCTTGCTACATGTGAGCAAGTGGGCTTCGTACTTAGTGAAGGTGTCAGCCAGTGTTCTCCTGTTACTCACAGGCACAATGTACCTGGGCAGGCTTTCCTATCTTGCTCTTACCTGCTGTGGATGCACAGACTCTGCCTGTATCTGTCCATCCAGCTCTGTCTACCATACAACATGTCACAACCATTCCAGAAGAAATTAAAGAGATATTGTCTTTCTAAACAGGGTTCAAACAGGGTTAAGAATAATCTTAACTATTTTGTTTATTAATCCTGATTCAAAACAGGGCCCTATAAGGGGCTAGGCTACATTTATTCATATCCTCTGCCTCTCTTACCAGTACCAGCAATGATATTGAGAGGAAGTTCTTCACTGTGAGGGTGGTGAGACATTGGAACAGGCTGCCAGAGAAGCAGTGTTCAAGGCCAGGTTGGATGGGGCTTGGAGCAACCTGGTCTAGTGGAAGGTGTCCCTGCCCATGGCAGCGGTTGGTACTGGATGAGCTTTAAGGTTCCTTCCAACCCAAACCATTCTACGATTTTATATTTATCTTCTAGGAAATGCACTGGGCATCTAGGAAAGCTGATAATTTTATGGGTGGCTTTATTCAAAGTTTACACTGCACTTTCCTATTTAGCAAGCAAAGCATGCTTCCTGAATTTATTTTCTGATAGAAAACCATTATGTCATTGCATGTACTCTCTATCAAAGCAAGGAATCTATCAGAAATACTGACAGATGAGAAACCAGATGGACAGGGTTATCCAACCGACAAATGGTGCCCAGATGAATTTTCAATAAAATGGTTAATAAATCCTCCAGGATTAACTATCTATGCTACTATTCTACGCTACAAAGCAGGAAGCCACCTTACTCACTGCTGAAACCCTGACTTGTACATATTAAATTCATCTGCCTTTTTTCTTTAGAAAACATTCTGTTTCTTTATATTTTGCAAAATGAAAAGTGTTTTCTAACTGTAAAAGTAGATATTATATAAATACAGTAGCCCATGGTACAGGCTTTTAAAATGATGAATTATTATTATATACTTAAAACGAGTGTATATCAAGAGACCTGAATGAAAATCCCACTAAATGGCACCAAGACGTTGCATTTTTACCAAGAATTAGATGTCCACAGATAACATTATGCTATATAAAGAACCAAACATATTTAGATGCTGGGGGAAAATGAAAATAAAAGAAACCATCATTTTGTTCTATCCTGACGTAATGAAATAACTATATATGACCACCAGATTTATCAGTGAATTAGATTAATCTCCAGGCCAATAGCTTTAGAGCAAGAGAACTCCCACTTCTCTTCTTGCCATGCAACTTTTTAAAGTAATTTAATCTAATCTAAAACATGGATCTTGTTTATATTTTCATTTTAGGATGCCCAATAGAGTACAGAAGAGGTGCTAAAATGCTGTATCCCAAATCAGACATATGCATTTTTCAATCCAATTTCAAATTAAATAATTGCTGCAAACAGGATGTCTGAAGTATGTGCTTTTGAAATTTACATATGAGCAAAAGTCAAGAGGCCTAAAAATATTGTCAGGCTGCTCTACTTACAGCTTTAACCTTAAAATACTTCCAGATTTTTTCATTCAGTTTCCCTGAACTAATTAAGGTATATCCATAGGTAGCAGACAAGTCACCTACCTACTCTGAAGATCAAATCATCTTCAATGGGATTCTCTTTTCTTTTGCCGGTGCTGTACATGCTTGCAGGTCTCTTCACAGCTTTCTGCTTCACATGACCACTGCCAGGAGATTTAACACGCCTCTTAACCCCCTCAGTAGTAGGGGACACATCTGCTGATCTGACCACTTTAAGTTTGAACGGGCTACCCTTGATATGTTGATCATAAAGTCTCAGTGACAAAGTGAAGTCCCCTTCTTTCTGAACAGTATACAAAAATTCGTAAGTGCCATTTTTATTGTCAAGTATTTCTCCATCTGCTACACTCCCATCAGGCGTGCTCAGTTCAGCAGTGAGGTAAGCATTCCCAGATTTACACAGCTCCCCATCTTTGTCCTTAGTTGTGATGGTAACAGACATGGGCTGTCCGATCACTGTCTGCCTCAGTCCCTCACCTGTGGCAACTGTTTCAGAGGCAACAGCATTGGTGGTTAAAATAGTACCCAGGTTGTGAATGGACTTCTTCAGGCCTTCTGTTTCCACTATGAAGTCCAACTGGTCATTTTCACGGGGCTGCAATGGGAAGTCCCGCTCAGCCAGTTCATTCAGCTTGTCACTCATTTGCTTCTTCACCAGCAGAACTTCAGTTTCAGTGCCATGGTTGAGGGCCTGGGCTGTAAAGTTGCTGCAACTTTTAATGCTTTCTTGTCCTTCAAGTAGGGAGTCCAGCTGTGTCTGGAGGACCTGCGCACATTACCAGACACCAGATTAGCATTATGTTACAGGAACTGTCCTAGCACGATGTAGCATGTTTTATATCTGAAGACCCTCATAGAAACCCAATTTATAGGGCTTTATTTTAGAGTCTATTTTAAAGTTTCATTTTTGAAAAAGTACTACACTGATCCCCTACATGTTCTTGGAATAACATGCTGCAACACAAAAAGCATGCCCTGTTTTGGGTTTTCAAGGCTTCACAGATCCACTGTCACACTAAGTTGCCCCACCTGCTCCACCTACCTCTCAGTATTCATAGTTAGTGAGATAATTACTTGGAATTGAGCTGCATGCACAGGGGTAAAGATCTTTTGGAGTCACAGGTCCATTACTAGGGGATGCTGCAAGAAACTTCTTGAAAACTTCTTCAGAGTCCAGGGAAACCTTGGGTTGCTCCTCCATGGAGACAGACAAGAAGTACATCCATCTTGAGGAAGAGTGTGATTCCTGATCTAGGTAAGTGAGGAAGGAAGTCTCTCCAGCAGAAGTGGGTAAAATGATTCCCTAGTTTCAGCAGGCAGGAAAGCAAATCACAAAGGATGGGCTGTGGATATTGGGAAAAGTTGGACTGAGTAGCCTGACATTTTGGTGGGCAGCAAGCAGCTACTCTGTATTTAAGACTGAGAAAGAGCTTTTATTATAGGCTCGGTTCTGTCCCTTGGTGTAAAATCCTTAAATCAATACTGACCTCAAAATTGTTAGGTGTGGGCTGGGAACAAGGGTAACTTTTTGTTTAAAACCAGTTTTGCAATGAATTGGAAAAAGGATCCCTGAATTATAACAACCTAGCAGAGAAATTCACAAGAGTCAGGAAAACCCAAATGTTCCAGCCACCCACAACACTCTCTGATGAAATCCCCAAACCAAAGTACCCAGTCATACACGTGGTACATTTTTCCCACAGAGAAGAACTAAGGCACAGACATTCCTGTGCATCAGAGGAGTTATTTGGTTGACCATCACTGTAAAGTAAATATTTTCAAAACTTTTCAATTGATTTTAAAGCAGACTTGGAGACTGGGTGTATTTATTGCTATGGCTATGGCTGCTCTTGCAGAGACACACCATGCAATGACACCACGTTCTAAGGGCATTTTTCTTCTGATTTTTACAAAGCTGTCTGCTTTCCACGCACTGGAGAAAATCCAGGCTGACGAGAAAGTGGTAACACAAAATCTTTGTCAAGCAAAAGAGAATGAATGAATGAATTTCAAGTCTGCACTGACATTTCAAGCTATCTGTTTTTCTAGGCAAGTCTCAGGATTCAATACAGGGCATTTCTAATCTGCTTTGTGTTTATTCAAGGACACAAGTTGTTAAACAGATAGCATAGCTAATAAAGTCCTAGGATGACAAAACCTCACATGCTTGGCATAAAAACCACAAACTGAGGAGGAAGACAATTTGCAGCTACATTTTAAACCCATTATTTTCTCAAAATAGTTTTCTTTCATTACAAAGATGGAAAATATTAAATCTTACCATAGCTAATATTTAAAATGTATTTTAGAGTATTTTACATGAGGCCTCTTTCAGTCCACTGCACAACTCAAACTCAGTTGCCAACTTTCTTCTAGTGAAGTGCAGCCCTTTCATTTTTATGTTTTTACAAAGTATGTGATCAGAGTAACAGAATATTTGGGTTTGCATTATTTTGTAGCACCACTATTTATTCAAAAGTAAAATCCAATTCCAATAGCTCTTTTTTATACAAACAGGGGAGATGCCTCTTTTATTGCTTTACAGCTTTGTAAAACTTTGGTTCTCTGATGACCAAAATAGGTTTTGAACTATTTTAAATCCCTTTCAAAAACAGTAAGATAAATTAATATCATATTCTGTCTTGTGTGAACTTTGTACATACCCTGAGTATATTTACTTGATTAAAAAAAATAAGGTTTTGTGACATCTTGAATACATTTAGATGAACCTGGGATCTATGTCCAAGTTTTTGATGCTAAAAGCTCTGCAACTCCTGCTTAGCTATGAAGATGTCTGAATTCTGTGCCCTGAGGGGTTTGGGCTTCGTGTGTTCCTGAAAGTACATATCCTGTGCACATGTTAGAATTCCTCCATATTCACAGGCTCAGCAGTTCAATACCTTCCTAATGACCTAGCCGGTTCCAGATCCAGGAATGCAGTATTACTCAGCTTCAGACATCTGGAGATGCTCAAGCTGCTCTGTAATTGCAGAGAATGCCCAAAGATGCTAATATTATCAGGCACTCTTGAAACTCCAGTTGTTGATGATACTTTCTTTTGAAGGATTTGAGGGAAAAGATCTTTCTTTATATAAAGCAAACAAATGATGCCCAGGAAGACAAGGACCAAATTACTTCATTTGCCTGACTTAGACTGACTAATCCTCAACAAGAAACCTACGCAACCATGCTACAAGCTCCTCTTTTCAGAAGTACAGATTTCTGTCCTCTTCCTTCAAAGCTTAGTCTACTATACAGGGGGAAAAGCAAAATATTCAATCATCCAGATAGGAAATAAGAGAGTAAATACAGCTCTGGAATCTATTGCTGTCTGCATTCCCCTGAGAAAGTGAGATGTCCCTCCAATCTTTACATGTTCCAACGAGTGACATCTAACATGATATACGTTAGCAGGCACTTGAAAGGAAAACACTGCCTTAAAGCAAAACAGCAAGCCTTGCTCATTTCTTCAGGAGAAATTGTTTGGCATGTATCTTCATGAAGGGAGGTGGTGGGGAGTCATAGGATTGCAGCCCAAGGATTTCAGACCTTCCTTTGGTGTTTCCTTATTGTCATCTATACATCAGTATGCTGGCTTTAAGCAGGTGTCTACTTAGTGTATTGGCCATTTTAGGTCCTTACACACCATGAACAAAGGGCTACCTGCCCATACAGGATCTCAATTTCATTTATAATGCTGGGCACCCGCAAGCAAGGCTCTGCGGCACTTGATTTCAGGAAAACAAAGCTCTCCCCTGGATCTGAGACACAACTGGTCAAACTGGTGTCCTGCATCATTTGTAAAATCTGTTTGCTTAAATTAATAGGTTTTTACTGAAACAAAACATGCATCTTACTTTGTGTTTAAGGCCATAATTCACTTCCAGTTCCATAAGCAGCACGCTCTTTCGCACGTTTAAAGTCTTCTGGAGTTCATCAAAAGTGGAATGAATGTCATCTACAATGCTAGCCTTTTGGTTGGTTAACTGGTGTATGATTTCAGATATAAAATGAAGTGCTGAGTCGATCTCTGGAAGCCTGAGGGAGGGATTAAATTACAAAGATTGCTGTTTCAAAAGTCATTAAACATTGGCCCTTGTTCTGGTATCTTTGATGAAACTATCTCATCAGCAGGCTGGCTCTAAACTCAGTCATTTCCCAGAAGTAAGTTCATTCCTTTTATAACCACACAGTGATTTTGGTCTCATAAAGTAAAGTTAAGCCAGGGCCCTCCCTTGTGGAAATCCATTAGACTTTAGGCATTTCTAACAATGAGGCCTTGTATCCTCTGTCCTTTATGCAAATGTATCTGCTCAGGAAGATACAACTAGATCTACCCCACTTTCACCTTTATTTTTTTTAGCCTTTCTGCCACCATAGTGTTTGTATTAGTCTTTTAAGCATCGAATATTATTTATTTAGTGCTTCATCTCAAGGCCAGATTGGATGAAGCATTGGGTGATATGGTTTAGTGTCAGGTGTCCCTGCCATAAGCAGGGGGGTTGGAACTAGATGATCTTAAGGTCCCTTCCAATCCTAACTATTCTATGATTCTATGATTTATCATTAAATTCATGACTGGCTGGTACTTTTCTCCTTAACATTTTATGCCCCTCATTTGGAGGGCACTTGAATTTCTACTGGCCTCTGTTTTGTGAAGGATAGATTGGAATCTTTAGCACTTTTCTCTAGCCCTTCAGTACACTGCACTCAAAGGATTTTCTTTTCCTTATGCTAGCCTCACTGTCTCTGTTTTCTAGGCAAAAGTCCATTGCACATCTACCCGGAGTAACACAGAAAGCCAGTGGTAGGTAGAACTGAAAATAGAAAATAATCAGTGGAGAGACTCCCTACCTTTTGTTGACAGCATCTAGCTGGACTTGGAGGGAAGCCTTGTGTTGTTCCACCACATCCTTGAGGGGTACCGTGGGATGCTCTGCATGTTCTCCTTCTGTACACTCCCGGCACATGGCAGTCTCACAGGACTGGCAGTAAAATTCCATCACCTGGAAAAGTGCACAACTCTAAATTCAAACACCGCAGCAGTACCATCACTCAAAGGACATCATGCTGGGTCTTGAACTCATGTTATTATCCAAGCTCTAAGACTAAGTTTCTCCTCTCTTAGCCACCACTAATTTACTGCCTAAAAGATGGCTGTTCTATATTCATCTCAAAATGCTGATTTAAATACATTTCATTGCATCAGAAACTGTCCCAACAGCAGCCTGGGAAACAGAATGCTGGACTTCAAGGCAGGCCCTAACATCCTATTTATACTGTGTAATAGTAAGTTTTTGTGTCTCTCTCAGGTACTCTCTGAAACAACTTGAAAAAACAGGGCATTCAAGTCCCCTCACTAACTCAATCTTTAGTCTCCCATCCTGTCTGCCAAAGAGAGTATAGACTTAGGATGTTTTTCATACCAGGCCACCTAAGGAACATGACCTTGATGGAGCTCACCAAACAGCAGGGGTTTTTGCTAGAGAAAAACACCCTAAATGAATCAATGTGCTACAGACAAAAATCTCCGTATCTCATTACTAATCCCACCAAAACCTCACATCTGAGATTATAATAAGAGTGCTGATCTAAACTTGAAACAGGAAAAGATTGTTTCAACCTGTTATGTACCCAGTAAGATGCTCTGGAGATAAAAAACAGATCTTTGCATGTAATAAATACCCTAAATTCTGAATATATTCATGAAGGGAAAGAAAGAGAAAAGTGCTGTGCCCAAAATAATGTATACAGATGCAAATTCAGCATAAGACTTTCTTCTACAGCTAGGAAGTCCTCAAGCACAAAGCATTTTAGGCTTATTAAAAGTGCATAAGGAAGCTCAAGGTATATGCTTCAAAGCGAGACACTGGCAGCTCTCTTGCATTCACAGCATAACATCAGACTCCTGAATAACTCAGCTGATGCTTCTGGCACTTAGACCTTTCAAGCAAAGATGGCTGGGCTGGAGATGTTGGTTGACAGTAAGATGGTTGTGTAGAAACAGCTACTTTCAGGTGAGCAGAGGAACCTGTACAACACCATGCAAAGTAGCTGGCTACTCCAAGACATCTTGAGAATTAGGAGGGTGAAGTAAGACCTTGATTCACATGTGGCTATAAGCATTAATAGGGATTTCCCTTTGATAAGCTCCTTTCTGTCTCATTCCCATTCTTCTCTCTTATTTCCATTCACAAGATATGGGATTCACACACAATGAGGGTTTAAGACATTTGTTGGCCATTTGTGTAAGCCACTTCAGAGAAAATTTAAAAGCTGCTCCAAATAAACAGTGTAAGATCAAATATATCAGCCAGGAAAACAAAACAAAACCAGAACAGACCTTCTAAACAATGACAATCCCTATCAACACTACTCCAGTCACTGTGAATTTAGCAGTTTCACATTAGTAGATACTCCAAGGCCTGACAGTCAGTTTGGTAGGCACTAGGATGTGATGCAGTCTTACTGTGCCTGGAGGAAATGAGGTAAAAAGAGTTTAGGCTTTAAATTCTTTGCAAAGGCTTTAAAAATTTGCAACCAGAAACAACCAAAAGGAGCAACATTTTATGTATTTTATTAGGATTTTGGTTTTTTAGTCTTTTTAGATGGTCAGAGAATTTAATTTCTTTTGAATGAGTGTCAAAAGTTCATCTTTCTGCCTCTTCATAATTTAATGTGCAGGTGCATCATGTTTTAACAAGCCTTTATTAAATATTTTTATCTTTGGATGCAACAGTGAGAGTAATTTAATATTTCTGTTTCCTATTGAACAATTCATAATAAGCATATTTGCAGCAACATATGTAGGAAAGAAAGTATCTCATTGGCATATTAAAGTTTAGCCTAATAAACTTCCTTCCTTTTTATTAAAGCACCAGAGAATCAATCACATAAGCTAGAATGAAACCCACAAGGATCTAATGTGCGTGTCTGCATAGAAATAGTCATCTTTGCCTCAGTCAAACTACAGTATTTTGAGTGAAGCAGCTTTCTTTTCCCATCAAAATCTGGAGATTGTGCTATAGCTGAAGAAAACCCAATATTAATACAATTCAGTCTTCAAGTGCCTAGATAAGCTGATTTCCTCAGATTTTGTGTAGCACTTCTGAATCAGGTGAGATTCATGTCCAGCTACAGACAAGACAGGTCTTACTGGCTTTTCCTCTCTTCCTTCCATGTCCAACATGGGTATCACATTTTGTGACAGGCAGAACAAAATTTTGCCAGCAGAGAGCTCAGTTTGTTAGCTGTAATGCTCAGAAGAGCCTAACTCTTGATGCCCTGAATTTTTTATTTAGCCTCAGTGACACACTGAGTATTGCACAATGAGATACACAACTAAATGCCATGGTGGGAAGTACAGAGGTGAAGAGAAAAAGCAAGGTTTTACAAGGTCTGTTATGAAGTCACTTCATCAGAGTACCAAGGATAGGTACTTCTTTATTTTTCTACCAGAAGCATACAGGCAGTAAGCGACACCTGAACAAGCTCAGGAAATGTTTTTCTACACGAGATCTTATACCTGTCAAATTGCCAAGCTATTCATTGATCTTTTGAGAAAAAGCTAGTCGGAGATAAGGCACTCTCTCCTGTTACAAGCATTTAATTTAATATGGGGTATGCTCTCTTGTTACACTCCATAGGCAGAAAATACACTGCACCTGTAAAAGCACGGACCTTAGATGCTGGGCTGGCTCTCACTTCAAATTCAAATAAAGCCCAAGCATGGGCTTTTCAGGATGAGTGAAAAGTGGTGTAGCAAAGAGGCTACACTACTTATATATTATGAAGTAATGGACCTGGAATTTCACAGCCTTCCCTGTCCGGGTTGTTGTACGTGCCCCTAAATGATTGTAGACCAATGTTTGCAAACCAGGATGCTTACTTCCAACAAGAGCTGCAGCATTTAGCAGCTGAGGATAAAGCCAATCTTATTTTAATGTGTAGGTAGAAGATAAGAGTCTCCTGTTAGATTCAAAAGTTCCATCATGTATGTGCCCTATTACCTCAGTTTAACAAGAACATATATTTGTGCTTTGTGTTGGGTGCATATGAGGAAGCATTTGTTAATAGTTCCAGCACAGCAAACCATCTCTTGCATTAAGATCCTAATGAAAAGTTCTATTTTTTAAAAGAATACACACAACAAAGATGCCGCAACAGAGGATGAGAGGTTGTGATCAGAAGGAATAGGATACACACACATATGGAAAATGTGAGTGATGGGAATAAGAGACCAACTGGAAGGGAAAGTACGTGGCCTGAGGAAGCCTAAGTTACAATCAGAAAAGCATGCCAATGAGAAAGTATCGGCATATAATTTTCTATTTGAATTTAATCAGAGAGGCTTAAATCCAGCATGGCTGGAAAGACTGAAAAAACTTATTTAAATAGAAACTTATTTCCAAGCTGATGCAAAGAAAATCTGGTAATATTTACATGAAATATACTTGATGTAAATTTTTACCCTTGATAGTAAAAATACAATGGGTCTGACCCTAGCCCAGGCAATACATAAAAACTAACAGAGAGCAGAATGACTGCTGGTTCTGTGAAGGCATTCTGCTTCAGCTACAACCTCAATCTTCTTTCACTCTCTAAAGCCCCGAGCATAGGTGCTATCAGCCAGGCACTTGCACACAGTGCCCTCGTGCTGTGTACACATGAAGCCAGCAGAAACTTTCCTCAGTTAGGTCTAAGGTGCCCAATACCTTGCCCTGCACACCCTGCCCTGCACAGCTTGCCCTTCAGCCAGGCCCACTGACAAGCCTCAAGCAGTTCTCTCCAAAGCTTATCTCGCTCCTCCCATGGCAAGGACTAATGTGTGCACTTTAGCTCTTAATTTCCTACCTCTGCAAAGCTTTAAACTGGAGTCACCCTCAGCCTATCCCCAACCCCCCCAGATACTTACTGAAGCAAGAAGATACTCCCAGCACAGACTACTCAGCATCCTAAAGGGCATACTGTGTTTCAAGGCAAGACAAGTATGTGGGGGTTTGGAGGACTTAGAAATACACCTTTCCCTAGAAAAGAGTTCTCAGAGTGGTATAAGGTGTCGTTTTTAATTGTAAGCAAACCATTTTTTTCTAAGCACACCCAAAGAATGATCAGCTGAAAACGT
Source organism: Agapornis roseicollis (assembly GCA_002631895.1). NCBI lineage: Eukaryota > Metazoa > Chordata > Aves > Psittaciformes > Psittacidae > Agapornis > Agapornis roseicollis. Next base: position 87,707 of record NDXB01009141.1, read on the forward strand.
AAAATGCAAACCAAGTAATGTCTTCATTTTGACCATTTTCTGCATTTCACAATCAAATGACCCCTTTCATGATTGCTGTGTCAGAAAAGAACTGTGATTCATTTTAAGGAGAGACAATAAAATGCAAATAAAAACTAGGAATGCATTAACCAGTAACCACTACACACACATAGGTATAGCACACGATTCAAAAGTTATACCAGTTATTCATTAATCAGAGCGTACAGCAAATCAGTTCTACAATTCCATCTAATTCCAGCAGGTCAGTAAAGGTAAAAGAACTGAGCTGTTCCTCTATAAGAGTAATTACCAATTAACAGCTAAATTATTCCTATAAAACTGCTATACCTAAACTGAGTATCAAATAAAACTGTTCTCTGAAAGTTGTCTTAAAATACTAGCATGTATTTCTTGGCTTGCATAGAAGCACAACATGCAGCTCACAACACAGCTTTGCAATGTTACCTACTTACACATTTGCATAAGCCTGGCTGTAAGACAGGAACTGATATGGCTACCATGAAGCCACACAGGTTAACACTGACAATTTTTAAGTAAGTAGAGTTAGAGCTGTTCTTGTAATAATCTAGGAATACTTACCCAGTTGGGAGTACTTGCCGATGCATTCAGTGATCCGATTTGAGGGTATATGTGGGAGGGATGCTGGGTGAAAGAAGTAGGTGAAGGAAAAAAAGAAAGCATCCTCCAAGAACTGATACATGAGATGCACAAAACACTGCAGGTAAAAAGAAGCTCTCTGTTTCTAACCTGCGCTGACCCAAATCATTCTGAGCCCTTTTGCTTGGCTCCATGGTAATATGCTCGCACAGCTTTTGGTACTGCCTCAGTGTGCAGGTCAGTTAAGCTTGTAAGGTCCCTGCCACATACTGACTAAACAAGCACATAGGATTCCATGACAATAGTTGATTCTACAAGCAAAAGAGTTATGGAAACCCATCACAAAGTGGCTAAAGCACAAGGTTCAGCACTTACAGGACAATAATTTTGACCAAATGTGCTAAAAGACAGTATCATCCTAGATGCCTGATTAGATGAAATAATATCCTGACTACTTTAAAATGCTCCACTAAAAATATCTGAGTTAACTGTAAGAATCACTTGTCTTTTGCTGGCATATTATAAATCAAAGAACTAGTGTGATTACAATTCCCCCCTATCTTTTTAGAACAAAATATCTTATGACAAACCAGACCAGTCAGTACGTATCAGTACCAGTTCATCTCACTTACATTTCCATCATGATTGGGACAGGAGAGCGGTTTGCCTGCCACAACAGCAGTGACAGTCTCCAAGATGGAGGAGTCTTCAATGCTGTTGTCTGGCGTTCGTTGCAGGACATCCATCAGGTTGGTGATAAAGAAGTTGTTCTGGAGTGCAGAAACCCCTTTCTCTGGCAGAATGGAGGTCTGGCGGCACACGGGGCAAGAAAGGGTTAAGCTATGGGCTGGAATGTAATTCTGTAAGCACCTATGGGAAAGGAGGTGGAAGGGGAGAGAAAGGCAAAGTGTCATCAAAGATGAAAAAAACCCCTTCAGTTGAAGAACTGGTTTGACCCCTACTTACAAAAGGAAAGGTACATCACCAGGCTTCAGAAGTAACAATGGTTGCTGTGGTGGGTTTTTCTCTTTTAAACCTTTTTCCTCTGCCACATGAGAAAAGGTTTATAAACTGGCAGCACTGTAAGAGCTGTGTGCCTGCCTTTAATATATTTATACAGAGAGGATCTGCACTTCCAGACATCTACTGCATCCTATTCACAGGCTAGTAAGAATGATAGCCTACCAGATGAAGTTTGACAGACATGAAGTTACTGCATCAAGTATTTGAGCCTGTGTCTTTAACTGCCTAACCGGTAGTTGACCCTTGTCTTTCCAATAGAATCTCCTTTATTATTTGTGAGTTTAGTGTTTCAGAGCTCAAACCTGGTCCCATTGAAACCAATGGAAATTTTCGCATCTATTTCAACGAGGGAAGTTATTTGGCAGTTAACCAGAATCAACAGAGCTGTCTTCATTACATAGAGAAGCACAGCCTAGGTTATCACAGTTTATGTTCAGGGGAGTTTTGGAGGAGATTTCTGTTTGTTTGTGTTTGATTTGGGGGTGGGGGTAGGGTTGTTGGGGGCTTTTTAGAAAAATTAAATTTCACAGAATGTAAATCTGACACAGAAGTTCTGTGATCAACAATATGCAGCAGACTGGCCTAGGTAACTGGCCTTGAAAAGTTAATGGCTGCTGGGCATGCAACATCCAACTGAAATTTGCAATTCAGTATAGCCCCATAAGCACAGGAAGCTTTGCAGAATGCAGTCCTTAATGGGAGCAGTGCTACACCACATTCCTTAAGAGATGCCAACCAAGAAAGTGTGACCTCACGCAGCCACACAGCTCTTACACACTTCCGAGGGTTTTTCTTACACCACTCCTCATCCTCCCATGGCAGCTCTCCTCCTGATCCCCCAGTTAGGGCTCTATGAAAGAGATCTTAGGCTTTGCACATCAGGAGTACAGTGGAAGTGTTCTTCCAGCCTCCCTCCATAACCAGATCAGCATAATAGGATTACAGTGAAAACCAGAAGCTGACCTTAAGATTTACACGAGAACTGAAGTCAATAAACTTAAGTCATGGTGATGAAAATTCTGACTTCACTGACTTCAGTGGGAGTTTCACTGCTGACTTCAGTAAAGTCAGGGTTTCCTATTCTACAGAAGACCAGTTCATCTGACACACTCAAAGATCCACAATTTTTCCTGCACCCTGTGCAAAGTTCAATATGAACACCACAATTGTAGGAAGTGGAAATCTCATAAACTATATGTTCACACAAAATACCGTTTATTAAAGCTCTCATGCCATTCAACATATAATCCAAAGAGCTGAATCACATCACTGGGTAAAGAACGCTAACAAATAATTCATCAGCTAACTTTTCTGCAGATCCTGTATTTTCTCCAGCATTTGATGGACAATATAGTATCAACATTATCACTATGGACATTCAATTAATTTAGCTAAATACAGTAGGTGCCAGATTTCTGGTTTATCACATCTCTTTTCAGAAGTTTTCCACTTCAGTCAACCGAGCTGCAGAATAATGAAGACACTTAATCACAGGTTATTAATAATGTATATATCATGTCTAACCCTTGGACATCAAAGGATGGGATAATTAATTCTCTGCTTAGTAAATCAAGAAAAAAAAGGGTTTTATTGTTTATGATTATACTAATCAGGATAAATTTGAGGCCATTAATCTGAGGTCCAAATTCTGAATGTCAACACTTCTTACATGGTTGTAACTGTATTCATTAGTTTCATTGGACTTACTTTTTATTTACCCTTCCATAAAGGGAATGTATTCCAAATATCCCACTGCCATCTCCTCTTTCTGCCTGCCACAAATAACAGTGTTTTTCCTCATCCCTGACTTTCCAGCCTTCCCAGACTTCATCATACCTTGAGATGACCTTTGCAAGTAAAGAGAAAGGTCCCCACCCATCTGCTTGTTGCATGACACCAAAACCTCATTACCAGCTTGAGGAAAGGACTTACCTCTCACAGAAAGTGTGCAGGCAGGGAAGTACTTTGGGGTTCTTGTAACGGTCCAGGCATATGCTGCAAATCAGAAACTGCTTGTCAATCTGGCGGACCACAGGACTTGGGATGTTAGAGCCTTCACTGGCCATCCTAGACCACTGACATATGCGTCCTGTTCCCTTCTACCCTGCACGCTGCTGGAGTGGGGTGGGGAAAAAAAGAAAAGAAGAAAAATGGCTTATAAACTCCACGAAATAACAAAATCAACAGCTAATTCACTGATGTTTCATCCTTGTGCAGGCATTCATAGAATCATAGAACAGTTAGGATTGGAAAGGATCTTAAGATCATCTAGTTCCCACCCCCCTGCCATGGCCAGGGACACCTCACACTAAACCATGTCACCGAAGGTTCTGTCCAGCCTGGCCTTGAACACTGCCAGGGATGGAGCACTCACATCTTCCCTGGCAACCCATTCCAGTGCTTCACCACCCTAACAGGAAAGGATTTCTTCCTTATATCCAATCTAAACCTCTCCTGTTTAAGTTTGAACCTGTTACCCCTTGTCCTGTCACTACAGTCCCTAAATATTTATAGTCCCTAATATTCATATTTCCATCCAAAACTAAACCAGTGAAGAATAAAACTTCTAAAATTACTTATCACTGATGAGAATTTGGGAAGCAGCCATATCTACAATTCGTAACACCTCTGTTTGAGCAGGTATTCAGGAAAGGCATGTTGCTTTTGGACTGATGGAGTTACAGGGCTGTCTGGTTTTAAACAAATTCCATGATATAAACTTTCTTGTGCCAGTAGGTTCAGTTAGTGCTAACAAACACAGGCTTTCTTACATCTACAGTACTGCTGGCAAAATGATTAGACTGGAACTGCATCAGGCAGTCAAAGGGCTGCATCACAGGCAGAGTGATGCAGCCTAACAATTTCTTCCCTTATCACTGTTGGTGTTGCCAAAGATATGGCAGCTTTGGACTCCAGGAAGTCCCCAGAAAGGAACCTCCAGAATCAGACAGCCTCTGGAAAGGTTGTGCTCTATTTCTGCCATCAGCCGTGTAGGTGAGGTAGGTGAAAATCCTCACAATATGAGAAACTGAGCAAAGAAGAGGCAACTAATAGGTGCCAAGAATCAGCAAAGGTAGGGTGAAGGATGCATGAAAGCACATCAAAATAATAAATGCAAGAAAAATGCCATTCTAGGCAGAAAAAGTAGTAAGAATCATGTTTCTAGGACTCTTATTAATCCTGGCATATAATGCATGAAATAGAAGGGTAGGAAAAAAAGTCTACTGACTGACAGAATTTAATTTACATGTTAAAGGAATGCCATCAGGATTGGAACACCTAAGGCACAGGGAGAGAAAAACTTACGTTTCTTTTCAGCTGGAGGTACAGATTCTAGACAACAGATTTCATATGTGGAAAGAGAAGACAGGGGGAAAAGGAAGGAAGCAACCTCAGGGAAAAGTAAACTTCCTGCTAAAATAGTTTAGGAAAACCTGCCAAGCAGAGGCCTCGCAGGGTGGCCCTGCAAGAACTCCTCTCCACCAGCATTTCTAATGGGCTGGAGCAAGAGCCTGTGTTGCAGCACTAGGTTCAGGGGCTCTTTTTCTGTGTGAGCAGTGCCAAGCTGGTCTCCACCGCAGGTACACTCCTAAGGCGGTAACTTCTTCCCTAAATATTTTCTACCCCAGTTTTTAGTCATCCACTTCATACAATTTGATATTTGGCTCAAGGGCAGTTCAGCCTTTCCAAGACAGAAATAAGGAGCCCTTTCACCTTGGTGCTGATCACCCTCATTCAAAGTCACTCAATTCAACAATGATTTGCATGCCCTGTGACATTTTACTGGCAGCATTGCATAAGATCTTTTTTCTGTGCTGAATGCATGGCACACTAATCTGGCAAAGTTGAACTCATATTATTCTTCCTCAGCTGTGTATTTTGCCATACAGATATGGCTTACTTACTACATGGAGCAAGTGGCTATATCTAGGATAATAACAGTCAGTATGGATTAGACTGTACTGACTTCCCTGATAACATGCTCCTCACGAATCACCTCTGTGCTAGCACATAGAGCACCAGGAAGTCATTCACAGTTAAAAATACCCAACAGCAGTAGCTGACATTTAATTCAAAGGAAAGCATTTATGGCTGACTCTTTTGTTTCCTTTTTTTTTTTCCAAGTAGGGAGAATCCATAAGGTTAAAAATTGCTATAATCCTTGTAAAATATCATGTTTGTTCACAATCCAAAATGCACAATCTCAGGATCGAGCATTTATTTCACTTCTTTTTTTTTCATTTCTTCCTCCATAGTAAGGTAAAATCAAATATTACATAGACACAAATTAATTTTACCTATTTAAATGCCATAAATAACACACAATAAAACCTTAGGAGATCAACTGGGAATCTGTGTTACTTTTTAAAAGCTTGCGTTGAAAATGGCTTTACAAGCAGTGGAAATAAAATATCTAGCTTTCACAAAAGGGAACAGAAAGAGCAGACTCTCAAATATGCACTAACATATTCATGCATTTGGCAGCATAACACGTGGAACTTCCCTGATGTCTTTCAAAAGAAGTGTCACTTCACTACGGATGCAGCTGTGTTTGCTTCCCATACCGGCATAGACCGTACCCCCAAAAGTTAGGAGTGGGGACCAAACAAAGCAGGGAAGATAATGAGAAGCAGGAAGGCTTACTATCAAAAGCACAGTTTCCAAACTGGATACTGACAGACTGAACAGTGTAGATTTTTTGTTACAGACTAAGTACAGACTATTGAGAGAAAAACCCTCTACTTACATGAAAGAACAGGTCTGCAGTGAGTGCTGCCTGTCATTTAACAGAAAAAAACTCTCTAGCAACCAGGTATTTCTGTGATTTCATCTTGCTGCTATCAAGTGCAGCTACACCAGCAAATAGTGTTTACACAAGGAAAACTCCTGCTGCCTGAAAAGCATCATATTCATTTAATCTGATCTTCATCTTGGCTTTTACATTCCCCCAATCTCATTGCAAAATCAGGTGATTCTTGGTGTTTCATACACAAGGCTCATGCCAGCCACTTTCATTTCCAAATGTTCACACTTTAAGCTTTGTCAGTGGAGGAAATCATTAACAATTCAGAATTGCTTGCAACATCTGATGTTTTGTCTGGAACACAGCAGGCCATGACTGTCATTTATCCCCTATGCTCACATAGATCAGGCTCAAAACATGCACCTGGAAACAGAGTTCCATCAGCACATTTCAAGCTGTACAACAACGGCTTTCACAGGTGATTCATATTAAAAAGTGCTTTGAGTATGGAATTTTCAGGATTCTGTAGCCTCCCTGAGCCAACTCCACCTTTGATGCAATTTTGATGAATGTGATGCACTTACACAAGAATGATTTTACCCGCTGACTCAATCAAAGAACTGCACAATAAAAGAGTATTTGAGGAAAAGCTGCAGATTTTAGATGATGCTTTCATCATCTAAATCAGAATACTATCTTTTGAATTTCACCAAAGGCAGTGTTCTGACTTACTGCAGCGCTCACAGCAGTTCCTCGAAACAGCAACCTAAGTTTCAGTTGTATTAGCAGTGGGTGATTTTGCAGAGCAGCACTAGTTTCACAAAAAACTCACTATTTTTTGTAGCAGCATCTTCTGAGCTTGGAAACTGCCAGAGCTCTTTTGGACGTTCATCCTGCCTCACAATCTAATAATGAACAGCTGAAGCATGAGGTCTGAAACCAAGTCTAAGAATCCATTCTCTGTATAGTTAACACTTCATAATTTAAACATGCAAATGTTTCTGAAACATTGCACCAAACAAGACATAAACCCTCACCCATTTATCTATAAGAAGCACACACTGGACACCCAGTTCATTTGTGCTAAATCAAGCCCAGAAAAGGGTTCTGTAAAGTGTACCCTTTGTTACCCCTCTGAGGCTCAAGGACGGTTATCTTTCCAGCCACCCGAAAAATAACACTGTTCTTTTCTTTCAGCTTGGAGATACAACTATCAATTTTCATTCACAGTATACCAGACAGCAAAGAAAGGAGAACACAATGGCTCTCTAAGCTAGTGGAAAGCCTTGCCTTGTTATGCATGCATGCCTTCAGGAACCAAAGTCAGGGTGCGGCCCCACCCATATGAAAAGAACTTCCTATAGCATTAGAAAAGGAAAAAATCCACATTAGGGTACAGCAAATAACAGTTCAACAAGAGCTGTTTCAGACAGAGCCGTGTAATAGGAAGGTGCACTCTTCCTACAGGTATCTTCATATATGCTCTGGACTCTCTCAACAGTTATTGAACTCTCTATTAGTTTCTGTGGCTCAGCCAACAAAAAGACATTGTAAACCTAAAACTGTTCAATTCCAGGATTTATTCCTGAAAGTGCAGAATTCTCTGCTGCTGATACACTGCCATCACTGAACTCCACCCAGCCAGAGCTGCAACTAGCCTGAAAGTACAGCCTGAGGAGAACAAATTGCTTGCAGCTTGTGCATCCTCTTCTTATCGACGGTATTCACAACCTAGAGGGTCTATTCATGTATTATAAATGAATAGGTTTCCAATGGCAACGTTTCCAAAGGAACGGTTAGGCCTCGAGAGCTGTAAGAAAGGGTGGGGAACCTCGATATTGTTGCTCCAAGGAATGGGGGAGCTGAGGTTTAAAAGTCCTTAAAACAGATATATCATGTGTGCAGAGTCTTTAGGAATAAAGAACAGATTCTAACAGCAGCCCCAAAATTAGCCAACACACCAATAAAATTAATAATCATAACCTCCACACAGTCCACTTGTGTAAAAGGCCTGATAAGCTAAATTTTCATTCCTTTCTCTCCCACTCTTGCCATCAGCTGGGTGCCCTGTTTAAAACACAGCAACTCTCCTCATTCTTATAGCATGCAGAAGCATAATGAATGATTGGTGGCCAAAACAGCAGGAGCAATGCAGCAGCAGCCACCAGGAATAACACTGAGAGAACTTGAGCATTATTTAGACCTACCCATCTTTGCAGAAAAATAGCTTAATCAGTGCAGTGCTGAGGATAAAATCCTTGCAGGGACGGAGCTGCAGTTCCGCAGTAATCCAAACGAGCAAACCATCATCTGTCAATATTGCAAGCCTCACGCGTAAAACTGTCTCAGAATCCCTATCACAGCACAGTCATTATTAGATGCATGACAGATTTTGTGCTCTAAGGAATGACGCTCCATTCCACGGAGAGGACAGGTGGAAAGAAAAATGGAAGAACAAGAGGAGGCCCAGAGAAGTCGTCATGAATTTTTTTTCCCCCGGGTCATTTACAAGGGGGAGACCCCTTCGGGATTCAAACCAATCAATCTTTATTTAGCACATCTTTTTCTCACTCAGCCTGGGTAGAAAGACTGCAGCAAATGGTGCAAGGGATTGTGGGATGGGGATGCAGCAGAGAGCTGCGACGAGATTCGCTGGGTGGTTTTTTCCCTCCCTACTCAGCAATCAGCTGTTTCAAGGCTCCGCGCAGGGCCATTGAATTTGGTCACCAGAATGTTATTACAGGATTAGCAGGCAGGCACGGCTACCGCTGTGCATCTGGCATCTCAATGCCGCTAAGAAATACATATGCAAATATTACTTGGGAATCGGGAAAAAGGTTTTAACTCCGAAGGGGAGAGTAAATATTACGTAACGCTCATTACCAGGACAGTCGCCACAGATGAACGAAAACACTTTCGTTTGTAAAGGAGACGAAGTTTAACACTCAACGATTCCACCTTGATTTTGCCAGGATTCAAAGTATTTCTCGGGATATAATTCTTCCCTGCCCCAACTTCCAGCAACAAAAGACCCCCACAAGCGCTGTTTGTTTCGACAGATGTTTAAAGAAGCAGCAAATAACCTCTTCAGAAAGCTGTGCTACTGACACACAAACCATCAGCAGTTTCTTCTACTACAGAGTTGACCTGACTCAGACTCAAGTAAAATACTTACGGTAGCAATTAGTAAACTCATAGTCAAGGAACGTGAAAATCAGAGCTAACAGTCAGCTCAACTGTTGTACAAACATTAATGCAAAGGTGCATTCTCTTAGTTAATCTATTTACTTGTTTAAATTAAAAAAAAAAAAAAAAAAAAAAAAAAAAAAAAAAAAAAAAAAAAAAAAAAAAAAAAAAAAAAAAAAAAAAAAAAAAAGTAAAATCCCAGATCAATTCAGATTTAACTAGGCTATTACCAGAAGAAATTCAGTGTCTGGTACTCTTCAGCTATGCAGAGAAAGTTGTTCAAAAGATGCTTGTGAATACACAGACACTACTGAAGTAAAGCAACATAGAATTAGCTTTGTCTTCCAGTATAACAGCTGGTGGGTTTTGCAGACTAGGTAGTATTTGCATCTCTAAATACAGTGTATCTTTTCTTTTGAAAAACCAAATCATATGCAAGTATTTCAGCTAACTGAGGCTAACAAAGCTTCCCACAAATAAAAAGACACAAAGGTCCATTTGCATCAAGAACAAAAAATGTGGGGTTTAAACACTGTCTGTGCTACTCTGACTTTAATTAGGACAGATATTGTTATTTCAGAAGTTTAAAATGTTGTCCTAAGCTTTTCAAGCACAGTTTCCAAAATAGAATGAATTTATCCTATTCTTGCATCAGTGAGGTGAACAGTATTAACAATCATTTAGCATGGCTGAAGAGTAAATTCCTGTTAAAAATACAGATTCCTCATACATCATGTACTTGTCACTTGGCAATCATTTACCAGATCTGGTTTATGCATCAGGCAGATCCATCCTGGTTTCCCTGGGTACTGCCCACAGGGTAAAAGCATGTTGTAATCCAGTTTATAACCTGAAATGAAACATCAGGCAGCATGTGTGCATGTGTTAGGAGTTTGTGTGCTTGTGCCAAAATACTGCTCCTCTGACTCCCTCAACATGCGCTAACTCTGTCAAAGAGAGAGAACAAAGTGTGTTTCGTTTTAGCTCCAACATTCAGCAGGTCAGAAGAAACAGGCATCTGCACAGCAGGGTTCACAGTTTCAAAAGAAGGGCAAAGATTTCAGGCACATTTTTAGAGGGGTGGGGTTTTATGTTTCTTTGGGGTTTTTTTTGCTTTCTTTTTCAGCTGCCCAGAATCCCCATTGCAAAGAGCAAGCAACATATTTCACTCCCACAAGGAGATCCAAGGCCTTTTGTTTTCAGCACTGGAACATTGACGCATGTAAAACAAAAATCAAGAGGGAAAATTCAGGAGTGCCCCCCAACCCCCCCCCAACCCTAAGTGAAAACTTTCAGACTGAAGCATAGGGCACCACATAGCTGGTTGCTTTCCTTGCTCATTTCAAGCATCAAATTTACATCACTAAACCAGAATGACAAGTATTGCTCAAATTACTATTTCCATTTACAGTCAGTAGTAAGGACTGCATACCCCTCAAATCAGAACCAATCCCATAACATACCTCATGGCCAAAGGAGATTGGAGGAGCCACAGCTGCAGGCACTCTCACGGAGGTGTACACCTCCAAATGAGAGATGGCTTCAAAGTGCAATTCTCTTATAATTAACTCTGAGAAACTGCCTGCTGACAGGGAGCTGATATTGTGCAAATAATCCTGCTTCTTCAGCAAAACAAAGATGTGGTACTGCAGCAAGGAAAATAAGACAAAAGTCTTAGAATTTCCCTTGTGATTTTTGCTCTTACATGTTGATACATGGTTTTCTTCTCCCTAGTGAAGAGGAAATGGATTTGTAACTGAGCGAACAGTTGTGTACTTTACCCCCATAGCAGTTCATACCAGTCTGTTTCAAATAGGTTTATTGTATGTGTATGTCTTTGGAGCTGGGAGTGGGGGTTGTTGTTATGTGCTTGGTTTTGGGTTTGGGTTTGTTTTGTCTTTTTTGTTTTAAAAAGAACAGGCTACTTTCTCTCAGAGATTTGCTACACTGGTCATTGCTGTGAGGTGTCCCTGCCCATGGTGGGGGGTTGGAACTTGATGATCTTAAGGTCCTTTTCAACCTAAACCATTCTATGATTCTATGATTTATCTGCATCACTGCTGACTTGTGAATAAAACCGAGGAGAAGAAAACACATAGGACGTGTGATCTTCATAGTGTTGTGGAAGTGATCTAGCCCCTGTAAATGTCATGGGTTTTGAAAAAATTATTCTTTTCCTTGTTCCAAACACAACCTCAGTTCATATTCTTAGGGAGCCCCTTAATAGTAAGTTACTAAAAACCCTACAGCTAATTTACAGACTATAGGAAGATAGATATTGGTATAACTTTCCTAATATTAAATAAGTCATCCAAACATACCAGGTTAAAATTAATGGTCTGTACCAAAGCCTGTACTATAAATTGACTGAAGGGAGAGTAGTTTAACTCAGTCTATAGGAAAGAGATTGTAAGGTCAGCAGAAAAAAATAATATTGGGTTGACCCAGCTAAATGGCCAGCTCATAAAGTCCTGGCAATTAAGACTGACTGGAAAACAAGAGGTGTGAGAGACCAGAAATCAATTACCTAAAGCTGACATGCTGCGAATGAGGGTTAGTTTGGGAACAGAAATACAGTAAAGGATGGGCTGTTACAGTCATCACCCAGTTCCAACGGCCTTAATTTGACTGTGGCACCAGGAAAGCAAGTGAGTTGAACACACCAAGCTCTGTCATTGTGGGCCCATGCCCACTCCAGGAATCAAGGGGCCTTACCCTCATGAGATAGCAGGAGTGGAGGCATCTTTACCTTTCTTTCCCCATGCAGACGCAGCAGCTCCTGCAGAGCAACAGCAGCTTCCAGCCCCAACTCCACAGTCTCCAATAGCCCAGACTATAGCTCACATGGCCTGGGAAGAGCCACAGCTTCCTCCCACTGTGGGTTTGTACCTAAAGGGCACGTCTGCCCCAAAAGGAACTCTGCTAGGTCCTGGTTCCTCCCCACCAGCCACAGCCTGGGGCCACAGTCTGGGGCCACAGTCTCTATCCCATGTTGTGATTCAGTGGAGCAGATGCTCTTCCCTGAAGCTTGTGACCCAACACATGGCTTATCATTGCCTGAGAGGCAAAGAACTTGAAAGGTTTGCCTGGGATATAGTGCTGGGCTGCTGGAGACCTTCCCAGCCCCCCCAGCACCCATCCTCCTATGCCTCTGCCACCTTATTCTATTTCCTTCTACCTTCTTCTTACACCTAGTTTAGTTTGCCAAGGTGTGACTTTTCTAGCACAACTGCAGTGAGGCTGGGACAGCCTGGCCTCCTGGCTCTGCCAGCCAAAGCTTGGCTGCAGTGACTGCATTCCCTGCCTGTATCCAGCACTGATGTTGCAAGCCAGGCAGCACCAAACACCAACTGCTTTTCTCCCCTCTGTGTTACTTTTTCTCTTTCCCTTTTCAGGAACTTGTGAGTTTGCAAGGCCAGGCACTGTGGACACCAGAAACAACCTCTGGTGACTGCATTCTGGCACTTCTTCTGCACAGCAATGGGCTCACCCTCAGTACCAGTCAGATTCTGACGTCATGAACAAGGTTTCTTTTAAAAGCTTTCAACTGCTAAAGGCAGGAATAACAGGAAAAGAAGCCACTGCTATAAATGAAAGCCTTGCTTAATAGCTTTACATATTTAATGCTTTGTTGCTTTTTCCTCCTTCCGTTCCTCAGTCTGTAATCAAAGCTTGTAACAGGGTGAACACCTGAAATACAGGGGTGGGCCTCGTAAGACATCAACATACTAATGCTTTATATTCTTGTAGAGGAGGAAAGGGTTACGAGTGGAATCTAATACACCCTTTTCTTCTCTCTCCCCACCCCCACAACTTCTGCCTGCATTTGCAGAATCCTTTCACCGCCCTTTGGTAGTACAATGGTCTTGCTTCCATCCTCACAACCCCACCTCCTAGCTGTTTAGTCCTTGGACACAGAGAGGACCTGCTGGTGGCTGCCCTACACACACCAAGAGATGAGACTGAGAGGTTAATGCACGTTTGGTCACACAGTCATTACTCAACTGAGATATGATACCTACTTCAAGACTGTTTGTCTGCCTGAGGTTTTCAGGACCTCATCTTGGGTCAGGACTTTGCACAATCAATTCCACCACATTTGGAGCACACTGGATTTACTGCATGTCCAAGGGCAATCTGAATGCTTGCAGTGGAAGTCCATGAATCCCCAGCTAAATGGCCAACATTTGCACAAATGAAGTTTCAGAGACAGGGGGTGGGAAATGAGTGGGAAAGGGCAGGCTGAGGGAAATGACAGGATTAAATCATCACATATCAGGCTAAATGGCAGCCTCAGAGCTGTCATTTAGGGTCCTTTCCATGTTTAATAAAATGACATATTCTCAGGTGAGCTATTAAAATCAGCAGTGCGGTAGGTCTAAGTAATTATTTCAGGGGCTAGGGGTTGTATTAACCCAAGTAGAAGGATCTAAAATTGTATAACTGCCACCCAAAGCAGCAAGTCAGAGCATCTACAGTGAAAAGCTCCCTACCCTGGTTAGCTACCAAGCGCTGTTAACNTATTAACCCAAGTAGAAGGATCTAAAATTGTATAACTGCCACCCAAAGCAGCAAGTCAGAGCATCTACAGTGAAAAGCTCCCTACCCTGGTTAGCTACCAAGCGCTGTTAACATCACCCTTACAAGTGTACATTTTTGACTCCCTGGGCCTACCTGTTTTGTTAACACTGACAGGTCTCTGTTCAGCCTTTATAAGAACACAGGCTCAAATAAAGCCAAGCTGAATTGACAAATAATTAAAACTGCACATCAAATCACTGCTGCTTCCATAAACATCTGCTCTGAAATGCTACTTGAAATAAAACTGCTCCATGGAGACTTGATACTAATCACTGTTAACCCCTCCAGACACAGGATAACAAGCAGTAGAGATAAAAAGCAGAAGATTGAGCAGGAATCTATTTGAACAGATATCCCTGGCCTTTCCTAGATATTGTAGGAATATATAAGATATATTTTAAAATGCTATAGGCATCTTCTTCAGACTTGCTCAGCAATGGGAAGAAAAATAGAAGCAAGTAATAAATGCCCGATGCTTTTGGGACTGAGCTGTGCTGTGAAGGCTAACCTGCTCAGAGACCATTCCCTCCAGTCACTCCTAACACACACCTCTGGATCTGCCCTGCACTGCGTCTCCACTTGATCTTACAGTTCTGCAGTTCTCCCTTTAGGAGAGGTGATATACATTGGGTACTGGAGCTTAGTCATATATTCTCTATTGATGATTGCAAAGTTAAGTTCATCTGCTTCTGTTTCCATTTACTTCAGTAGGATTTTGTTGAACTAGCACAAAGTTTAAGTCAGCAAGGGAGAAGGCAGCACCCAGCAATCACCACATACCATGTAACTTCTTCACAAAACTAACTTAAGAGACTGACAGCCCTCTAGAATTGTTTTCTTGCAGCCTTCACAACCCCACTTCCCAGCAGATATTGCATGTGGAAAGTAAATTGGGAGACAAAAATAGGTGTTTCACAGCAAGAAACAGCAGACAGAATATAAGCATCAAAACAGCAAACAATGGAAGAAGAAGACAAAGGAACTCACATCTTCCTAGCGCACAGCACACAGAAGATAGGGTGCCTGAGCAGGTAAGATTTCTGCCACAAAAAATATCTCGGGAGAGAGATTAAGAAGGAGAGGGAAGGAATAGCCCCTCACCAGTCTGTAAGCAGGCTGAATTCAGGCTCTTATCCTCTGCAGCGCTTCCATGGCTTAAAAGATGAAATACTGGTTGCAGCACCTCCATATTTACCTTGGCTTGTGTACAGTACCCACCTCATTTTCTTGCCCAGAGCACAGCAGCAATGTTACCTTCTCTCTGCTAAGTCTTCTTCTGAACTGATAGGTCTTTCAAAACACAGCAGTATATCTAAATATTTATATTGTCCTTGGGTTCAGTGAAAACCTTGCTCAAGCATAAAGTGGCAGGCAGCAGTTTACCCAGGCTCTTTATGCTGGCAAGAACGCAACACTGAACTTCCACAGCAAGTAGGCAAACACGTAGCTGCATACAGCAGGTAGCCTGGCAGCACCAGCAATAGTGAGAAGCAATGTCAGAGCAACCTTGGCAAAAGAAGCTCTGTGCGTTTTAACAGTGCTTGTAGGCACAGGAGCTGAACTGATCAAACAGTAACAAAAAGCCACCTACAGCTCCTGCAGGGTGCTCCAAGCACACAGGGCCTGAGCGTGCTGGCTGCAATGCCCTGTCCTCCTCTTCTACACTCACAGGGTCACTGCATTTGACTTAGCAGGAGTCAGGTCCAGCAGTTCAAAGCTTGGAAACACCCCATGGCTGAACTTCACCCAGTAAACACGTCTTTCCAGTTCTTGGCAAGGACAACCACTTGCTGATTGCATGCCAGCTCTCCTATTTAAATAACTGTTGTTATGGGGAAAAGCCAAAAACTTTCTACAGCAGAGACGAAGCATTCCCTGTATCTCATGCCTTATCTGCAAAATGCATCAATTCCCAGTGTGTGTTTCCACTGCAGAGTTTCACTTCAGCCATAGTAAGATGCAGTTATCTGACTCCAAAGCTACCACATCCCTGAGCAGGCAGACAGTCCTAGTGACCCTCTCTCAGGGCCTACCAAGCAGATGCCTGACTCAGACCAGGTTTTCCTCAAGCCTCTTCCTTGAGGGACCACGTTTTATACCTAACACAAGCTGGAAAGAGCAGCAGTAGTAAAAGGTGTCCACTTTTATCCTTCATCTCCAAAAATAACTCTCCTAAGCTTTCTGTTTGACATCTCTTCCAGGTTCTCAGCACAAGCAGGTTCAGGCTGGGTGCCCAAGGGGCATTGTTGGGCTATTTGTAAGAGAATGCCCAGGAACGATGTAGGCCAGACTTCTGCAAAAATTATATTCTTAGAAGACCCTCATACATAACTGTCTGCACGAATATCCATCTTTTTAACGGACATCACAACTTACAAGACAGAAGCTATTGAAAGAGGAGACAAGTAGAACCACTTAAATGACACAGTTTAAAGACTCTCCCAAGCTGAACTGTGGTACACAGTATAAAAACACATCCATTTGAGTTTACAGTAGAATAAATTCATTTTTAGGTACACGAAAATCAAATTGGGAGACAGTCTAGGAAACAACAACCATGTGAATACAGCTATCTTTTTAAATTAAAAAAATTTAATTGGAAAAAACACTGGCATCAGGACAGCTAAGAACAAAATTGTCTTAAACCAGCCACATTATCATTGAGATCATGATAACACCTGGAAATATAGTCCCAAGTGCCAGAATCCCACTGTGATAGGCACCAGCCACACAGAACACAGATCCTATGCAAGCATAGGTAGCCAATGTCTTAACGCCTCGTGCAATCCAGCTATCACCATTTAACTGTAATTGTGACACTAAGTACATTTCTACACTAGGAAATAAGTTGTCATAGACAGACATTAATTTGGATAAGGACTATTTTTGTAAAGAAAGGTGCAAGATGGTGGCTTATTTAGCCTGAACCTTTTGCAGTCAGAGAATAGGAGCAGATCTTACAATCCTCTTCCCTTTGCAAACTCTACGAGCAGATAAAAGAACTACCTGACACTTTAGAAGTAGTTCTTGCAATGACTGCAACAAGATGTACCACGTTGTTACTGATACGAGTAAATGATAAAACCCACCTGAGGTGTATGTAAAGAAACCAGCTCTGGGCATTGCTGTTAAAAGTAATTGAGAAATCCTAGCAGAAAACCTGTTACAAACATACAGAGTCTGCACTATCTCAGGTACTGAATTACTTCTCTTCAGATACCACAGTGAGGGGCTGTTAGGATGTATTTCACATAAGTTAAACGCTTTTGAAAGCCTGATGAAACAGCATTCACTAGGGTTTTCATAGGTGGAGCATGCTGTATTCTGAGTTAAATTTTAGCCACAATTTAGAGCTATCACTTTTTACTCTTCCTATTTATTGTCCATGGGTGTGCTGGATATTCTGTCATCCTGTGAGCTGTGAAACCCATTGCCTCAGGATGCTACAGTTGTTAATATTTCATAGGCATTCCAGAAAGAAGTACAAATTCATGGCGGATAAACTGATTGAAGATTTTAAAACACAAAGACACTGCCTCTGCCAGAAGCAGAACTGGAAGCAGAAATCACTGAATATGAAAGAGCATTCTGGAGAGTACCATGACATGTGTGATCTATTCAGATGCCCTTCTGTAGGCAATCACAGTGAGCCACCATCCAAATTATAAAGCTAGGCTAGGTTTACTTTTAATTAGGTCCAGACAAGCCTTCAAAATACTTAGTGTAGACATCACAAGGGCAGTCATAGTAGCCACTCCCTTTTGGCATAGTTAATGGACATTAATGGCTCCATAGGGCTGTTTTTATCACTTGGCAGAGCCCTGCCATTCAGGGATGTCAGGTGAAATGAATCCAGCACACAGCTGCCTTAATACACGACTCTTGCATGAAAAATGTCACTTCAGCAGTTACACCCATTTCTAAGTCATGCAAACAAGACACACCACAATGAATGGAAATTGACTAGTCATCACCCCAAGAACAGAACCCTTTCAGGGTGAATACAATACTAGCCTAGCATATCTCCCCACTACCTCCTACCTTTCCAAATTTACTTTATCTTCAAGAAGTAAAAAAAGGAAACTTCTAGAGATATTTCCATGAGAGTGACATTTGTCTTGTTTCTTTACAGAGGTGCTCTGTAGTATTCTAAAAGCAATGCCATGGAGCTTGGGGAAATCATGCCTTGATCGCTGTCTTGGTTCTCCTATTTAAAAGTTGTCCATCTTCCTCAACAGAGGTCCCTGCAGAAGGTGCACACCTTCCAAACAGGCCTTCTGCGAGACAACATCCCAGAGGGAAACTGATGGTTGTTCAGAGAGTAAATGGCACCATTCAGGAGCTCAGATAAAGATCGATACCAAAAAATTAAATATGGGAAGAAGGTTTACTTGTATTCAAGACTATGCAGTGTGTCAGCTGCTGATAAGACAAACAAATTGTGGACTTTGCAAGCACAGGAAATGGAACAGCTCATATTTTGCAAATTCACCTTCTTTTATGGGAACATTTTTGCATGCACTAGTCTAGTCTGGGGGGTTTAATTATTATGTTACTTTTCTAGGAGGGACTAGAAAAAGTTAATTAGAATGAGTAAGCTAAGGGATGAGCGTGTTCTATGCCTACACTGAATATGTAGTACAGTTCTCATAGAAGTCTTCTGTTTCCAGTGTAATAAAAGATTGCCCTTGTCTTCACAGAGATTTTCAGTAAAGCATTACATTTGTGAATGAATGGAAAATTATACCTGTTTAATTAGTAATGAAGTATCTCAGAACATGTTTGTATTTCACAATCAAAATTTATTTCCAACTATTTTGGATGCAAAACAAAAAGAAAAAGAAAAAAAAATACTGCATATTTGAGAAATAGCATGAAATCTTCATATTGCAACACTTAATTTTATCTCTTTCTCATAAAACATTTTCTGAACTGAGATGCCGACAGACCAGTTGTTCCAAACACTATGCAGAGCAGATTAAGAATAAGTAAACAGGTAAGAGAAGAGCCTGCTTTTCGTGGAGTGTCCAGCAAGCCTTTCTAGCGCATTGGGAAGACCACACACTAATTCCTATCATAATATTGTCTCAGAGTAACACTCAGAACAAAAAGACCTTACATGATATGAAATCAAGCTGTGGCTCCACCTGACTTTTGGGACCTAGATTTCCTAACCTCAGTACAGTTCAATTACAAAGCTTATCATGTGGGAGTTAATCCCTGGAGGTTTATATCAACGCTTCCACCAATATAGGGATTTCAGAAGTAAAGTTGTAGAAGGGTTTTAGGTGAATACTGTTTCCTCACTGGAAAAGGAAGCAGAAAAATACCGTGCAAATGCAGACAAACTGTGGCAGTTTTCTCTCTTCAACAGTTTATATATGCTGCAAAAGGCCTGTTCCTCAGCCCGGATTTATCATTCCTAGGGGTTATTTTAGATGCTGAGGAATTTGTAAGCAGGCTGATTCACAGTGTTTATAACATATAGCTGTTTTCAGAAGAACCAGGGTGGCCTTGAAGACACCTGACATCACTGAACTTGGTGACATCTGCTCTTTTGGACATCCTGTTTTTCACAGAGTAAGCAAGTTCTCTAATAATATAAATCATGGGCCAAATATGGCTAGGGCTAAATATGGTACACACACTCTCACCAAGGACCACTACAGAGATTAACACATTCAGAGGCACATAAAAACATAATTGTTTGGATCTTTCCAAGAGCACTTCCAAGTTCAGCAAAATCTTTTGAGTGCAATCTCCTTTTCTGGTTGTTCTGCAAGTAATCATGTTACATGTGTTTGCTCATGATTTCATTACCATTTTGGAGGGGTTTTGTTCTGCACAAGGTGCAGAAGCATCTTTGCATTTATATTTTCATACTAGTCAGAGTTATGCAGCTGAGAGTAATCCAGCCATTGCTCTTTCCTTGCTAAATCAACTCCTGAGTACTTCACAAAACACACTGGTCAATACCACACACCTTAAAACTCACAAATAAACCAATGTCCACTAAATTGTGATGTAGAAGAAAGCAGTCACAGTATAGATGGCAGTTTTCTGAATTATGAGTTCAGTGAAGGGATATCCTCAAACCTAGCATTGCACAAACATTAAAAAATACAGGAGAAAAAGAAAGGATTACCACTCTGTATTTCCAGAATTGGAAGAAAAAATTAATCAACAATAGCTCAATGTAAGCACAGAACAAATAGCTTTACATGACAAAAGAACAGAAAGTCACCCAGAAACAAACTGATCATACACATGTTTAGGCAGACTAATAACACTGAGACAAATAAATCCATACTGGATTAGGAGCAGGCAGATTGCTGAACACTCATCTCATGCATTTAGAATTTGATCAAAAGTAATTGCATCTACTCCAATCTTTATGTTCCTTTCACAGAGGGAGTCTGTCCTGGCATAAGGACTGAAGATCACCATCTACCTAATTAATTGCTCCTAAACTGCATCCAAACCTGACAATAATCAGAAGGCTTTAAAGTGAGAGAGAATGAATAATATTTTTACACATGAGCAAAAGTGCTGACCATAAGAAGCAGAGTTGTTGCCTGCAGTTCTTCCAGGGGAACATTTAGGGTGTGCATCAATACAGTACATTTTTAAGTCATTTGTCTTCTCCCAGTGGCAGGGCATATTCTTGAAGTTTTTAATAGCCTAAATTTAATATCTAACAGCAAACCATCATAGCCATTCTGTCAGCAGTTTCTTTGTAAACTACTGTAGCAGTCCAGCTATACAGGATATATTTTGATGCTTGCGTTAACAGGATCACCATGTAATGTAAGAAGTGCCAGAATACATGCTGCTAACATTTTTCACATGTCTGTGATTAGTCTCCTTCTTAATTTAGCTGTGCCTCTTTTAACCCTACTGCAACTAACTAGTAGCAAAACAGATGGAGCCAGCCAACATCTACCTGCCACTCTATCTCTTCAGCACCTCAAAAACTATGTTCCAATTTCTATTTCAATTCTTCCTTTTGAATGGGATTTGCTTTTGCATTATTGCGCTAAGGCCCAGCTGGAAAGCAGGAAGGCTGCCTGGTTGCCAGCAGGCTTCTCGGCTAACTATATCCTTGGCCGTCCCAATACGGTACACTAGTGTGACATGTTAAATAATTTAACTTCATGCTATTCCAGTTACAAATTGCTATTCCTGTGATCAAACTAAATTACTGACAATTAATTCACCATTTAAAATAAGCAATGCCCAATCCAAATATAGCAAACCACCCCAATTAGAAGGAAAGACATGCAGCGCCAAGATACATCTACAAATTCTGGGACAGAAAATGCCTATAGAGTCTGAGGTAGAAAACAAAGACAAATGCCTTTAATGTTAGAATTTAAACAATAAGTATTTAGTTATTTAAACCACAGAAATAAACCACAGAAATAGAACTAAAACAATACAGAAAGTTTGACATGAAACGCTATTTTAATCTCTCCAAAGATCAGCCGGAGTTTTGTTCAGTGAGAGGTGGGCTTTAGTCCAGTTGATCAAAAATAAAGAGGAAGAGAAAGAAATCTTGCACAATTTCTCACAAACATGAATTCTTCCAAACTACATTTGCTAAGTGTTTGCAACCAAGCAGCTCTTGCCATTACAGTCACATGTTAACATAAACCTTACATTACTTATAGGAGGAAAGAGGCTGCCTCCTGTCCATTCATCTCACATAAGAAATACAAGAGCAGGCTCAATTCTAACAAAAGAAGCGAGTGTGTCTTGTGAACTAATCTACCACAAATGGAGGTATACAGAGGTGAAGTCTATGTATGTGAAGGCTAAGCCCTGTTCTATTCCCTTTAGTATTTTAGAAACCTCCAAACAATTATTATTTCCTTTCCAACATTTATTCCTTTCAATAAATATTGATTTTATTTCAATCCTGGGGTTTTTTTTGACAACTCATGACAAACATTTCACATCAGTTCCCTGCATACTCCCCTTTTTTTTATTCAACCTACAAACATTAGCAATAACATCACCACAACCTGTAGTCTCTGAAAATAGCATATCTAATTTTGGTTGAAGGTGTCAGCCAAGTGTAGGATCTGCAGTAGTTGATTTCAGTCTGACAGTCACTGAACTTTTCCAATGTGGTCCCTGAAAGCTGACTAAAAAAAGCAAGTTCATAAATGTTACCCTGCAAAATATGGATGGGCAAAATCCCAAGAGAAAATTTTTAAGGCTTCTTTGGAATGAATAGCTCTTTATAACAAAGCATATTGCACTGTTCTTAAAACAGCTATTTAAATCTGAAGACCTATTCCCTTCTATGATGTAATTGTATTAAGGATCATTCTTTATAAACTGAATTTATTATTTAGAGGAATAAATAGGTTTGCTGCTGTGTATAAACAAATAGTTCAAACTACCTACACTTGTATCTTCAGGCACATTTAGTTTGATGAGACAATACACGTGCCAACTGATCAAACCCAATTCTTTCACATTTGACTCAAGGATTTATCCTAACCTTCAGTGCATCATGATTTGTTTTTGTAAAAATAGTTCATGTGTCTAGATGTCGTATTACCTGTTTCTGCAAAACTGTGTACGTTTAATACTTTATGCAGATGATTGCATTTCAGCTTCACTATCATAATGCACAACACTTAGTTCTTCACATTAGGACACCCAAAACCTTTCCAGTTCATTTAATTCCTCAGTTTTCCTCAAAGGAATCAGGGGCACCGCTGTGTTTATATAAGCTGTCCAAATCCTTGTTTTGTTATGAGTTAATGAAATTCCATTATCAGGCAAAGACATGCCCAGCATGTTTTCATGGTGGATTCAAGCACCAATTATCTGGGATTTTCCAGTAAACAACCTGGCCTTCAAGCTACAACTGGTATTTCCAGAGAAAAAAATAGTATCATGGGCCGAGAAAATCCCCCAGCAGTATTGTCATCTTTGTCCAGGTAAGGTCTAATTTTCCAAACACTATGCATGCTGCTGGACATAGCAGAATTCAGACAGCACTCACATGCGCTGTAAGGCTATGGACATTGCTTGTCTCAAACTTAACCTCAAAACTAAGACATCACTGAAGTCGTATATCACAGAATGGTTCGAGTTGGAAGAATTCTAACTCTCTGCCATGGGCAGGGGCACCTTCCAGTAGAGCAGGTTGCTCCAAGCTCCACCAACCTGGCCTTGAACACTGTTAGAGATGGCACATCCACAGCCTCTCTGGGCAACCTGTGCCAGTGCCTCAGCACCTTCACAGTGAAGGATATTCTAGTTAGTACATGGAAAATCACTTCTGTGAAAACATTGAACATCTAAGTACCTCCAAAAGGCATTAAACATATATACTGCATATATTTTTATTCTGCATATAGCATGATACATTTGCTGTCCTCCTTTCTGAATTACACGTAGAAACCAGAAGATTTTTACCACTTGGCTGAAATAAGTATTTCCATGATTTTAATTTTTCCCTCTTCCCAGAAACCCTATAATCAAATCTAGAATTTGTTCTGCCATAAAACTTGCTTTATGTTTCCTTCTGGGCCTCAAGCAGCATGTGTTAACAGTGCTCCTTGAAGCAACAAAGAAGTTCTGTTTAGCCTTCTGCCAGAGGAAAGCTATGGTGTATTAAAAGTGTATCAAAGCCATTTCTCATAAACAGGATGAATCTCGAGCTCTGAAATGAGCCCTCAAAGAAGAAAACACCAAGCTGTTCTTTACAGCTGAACTGCGGGTACTGCAGGTCCAGATCAGTCAGGGATGTTTCTTCACAACTCAAGTTTGTCAAATGCTTTCCTGAGAAGTTTGAGGAAATGTTTTGTTTAAGGTAAGCAGTGGGTGAGAGCCTTATTTCACTTTGTCAGACAACTGCATGACTGCCCCCTCAAAAACTGTCTGGAAAGAGAGACTAACCTCTTCTTTCCGCTGGATTTGTCTTCTTAGCAGGACAATGCAGGTACATTCCAAGGCCAGGTACAACAGCTTCCTGGTACCTTCTCTTTATAACTACTCCAGGCTTCGGATATCATGTGCCTATCTAACAGAAAATTATGGGACTAGCATTAAAATAAACAGATTTATACAGATTTTAACAAACTAAACCTTTTCATGTGCTTTTCAAGCCCTACAGTTTATATTCCAGAGTTTATTTCAAATACTTAGATTGTCTAGAAACTCTCATTGGTTCACTAGCCAATTTAATTCCAGTTCTCACACAAGCAGCAATGTGGAATTTTAAGACAAAAACTTCTGACTATTAAATCACAATAGCTGGCCACAGAACCTTATGCAGGTAATAAATCCATTTCCCTCAAAGACAAAAAATCCAAGGCTGAAAAAGAAAGCAACTTTTCTTACGCCACATCCTTCTCTAAGGAATATTCATTAAGTCGTTGTACTTTCACCACAGTTTTCTTATTTGTCCCCATATATAAATGAACATTCATGTAATTGTTTTGACCTAATGAGTGAGGTCAGGGTGATTTTTGTCTTATTATTGGTATATTACCTGGTACATAACCGTTATAATCTCTTGTTTTCACTTAAACCTATCATCTGCCTGACAGCCTGCCTAGACTGCATATTGAAAATAGTAACATGAACTCAAAGGAGGAAAGCCAACCAATGTAAGTAACCTACAGAGAGCTACGCACCAGGTAATGTCTCAAGTTACTCTTCACAAAAGCACAACAGAGTACAGCAACATGGATGTTAACTGCCAACTTCAAAAACCTGAGCACCTGGGAAAGCTAAACTCCCCTAATTAGACCTTGGTGCTGTCCTCTCAGATTTACACAGTTGTTATTTTGCCTTCAATAAGCATCACTATTTCTTCCCGAGGCAAACTGCTTGGCTCTGTTCCAATTATTTCGTTTAAATATTAAAGAGCAGGAAACATTTGTCACATCCTGTCCTCTTTACACAGCATCATACGATCCCCTTTGAAATGCCTGCTCTTACAGCAAGCCTGACACACAGTTCAATCAGAACATTTGCTATTGTCTTTTTCGAACTACAAACGAATCTCTGCACAAGCACTGAAAAGGTTTAAAGGTTTTGACAGCCATCTAAAGTCGAGCTAGCATGACTGTCAAAGAAAGGTGGTGTCAAGCTGCTCGGCTTCCCCGCTACAGACCTGACTTAAAGAAGAGAAAGAAAGACAAAGCCATTCCCTCAATCACACAGCATAGCTCCTGCCAAGAGCTCCCTTGCTGTATAACCACTGCTCTCACAAAACACTCGAAAGCAGAAAAAGCAGACAGAGAGAGATGAGTGTGAAAGGGTAACTTACATTATTTAGAGGGACAGTGGGAAAGGACTGCTGCAGTTTCTTCGTTATTTTACACTGCTGTTGATAGAGCAGACAACCAAAAGAGTTCACCTAAAGAAAGCTCTCCTTTTAATTCTCTCTCTCCCAGTTCATTTACTCTGAAGTCTCTCAGCCTGAAGAGATCCGACAGTCAAAAGTTTATCCCCTTGTATTTCCGAATGATATGGCTGACTTTCCTTGGACACATACCAATGATGCAGTAAAAATAGACAAAAGGGGGGGGAGGGAAGAAGCAATCTAGCTTGAGCCTGAATCTCAACCCAGTGTTTTCTGTAAAAGCTGCTCTGATGTCAGAAGCTCCTGTTCCTATGCTGACTTGCAGAGCACAGAATCGTCCATCTGGTTTCCATCAGCTGTAAATTACAGGCAAACCAGGGAACGTATACAGCCCAGTTTTAGCAGAACTCCCGGAGCACCAGCCTGACAAGTAACCTGAGGTACAAAGGCTTTGAAAATAAACAGCCAGCCCCATGCTGGGATGGTCTCCCATATGCAGATGACTGACTGCTCCCCCAGCAGTCCTCAGCATCCAAGAGTACTACACACACCACTCACAAAGGTATTGGCTGGGTCGCCTCACCCTGTAGAAACAAACCAACCTTGCAGCCCTCCCTACCACCACAAACAACCTCTCTGGAAGTCAAGGAGGGTAGGTAAAATCCAGCTCATTACTTGAAATAGTTCAGCAGTTCAGCAAGTCATGTTGAACAACCTGGTTTTTATCAACAGGGAAGTGAATGCTGATCCACTTACATCCTTTAAATGCTTCCAGGTGGGAAGAAAATCTATTGCGTTGGGCAGTTTTGGTTAGGCTTGGTGTGTGTGTGTGTGTGGGGGGGAGTTTTCTAAGGAGACAACTCTCAGTGTCAGCAGATGGTTGTTTGATAGAGAACCTCTGGGGTGATCTGATTGATTGATTAATTACAGGAATGAACATTTTACCAAAAGCACCAGAAGCAGAACTTTTAAAAACACCTTGTGAAAGTCCATGGCTTGAAGGTGCTACATCAGTTCCAGCCCTATTTTCAGATATTTAAAGGTCTACTGCCCTGGCTAAATTCAGGTACCAGAGGCTTGAGGGGTCATCTATGGTTTTGGATACCTCAGAGCTTTTGAATCAGCACTGAAGAATAAAAAGCTGGGAAACCAACTTTATGGTGGTTAAAAAAAAAAAAACTGACATTGTTTAAATGTCAAAATTGTGGCTAGAAAAAGTTTTGACATTGCTTAAAGCTGAAGTTGTTATCTGCATGTTCTTTAAAATTTGTTTAGTCTTAAGTTTTGCCAGAGGACTTTAAAATTATTCCCAGTGGAAAAGCTTGTGATTCTGTTTTAACAGTGAGACAGCTTTCACTAAAACATAGGTGAATCAGTACACTGAGTCATTAACAAAATAAAAACATCATTGTAAGAGCTCTGCCCAGAAGTCCTGAGCCTTGTCACTTGCTCAGTTTTTCATCTTTGCACAGTTATGACTGTGCTCACTGTCTATTCGTCTTGTACCTGGATCCCTGGGTCTGGGATTGACATAACTGGGCTGTTAATGGCAAAAGCAGCTGAATTATTAAAAATTACATATATTTTTTTATATATATATATAAAGACTAATCAATAGAAGCAAGGAGAAGTTTATGAAACAATTTTTCATGTATTTTTGCCTGTGCTATCACAATTCCTTCCAATAGTTGTATAAACCCATTGAATAATTTCAATCAAATCAGGTAGAATGCTAGAGATCTCAAAGGTATTATATTGCTACAGCTTTTGTGAAAACAGGCAGCCCTCCAGATGGGTGAAATGCAATCCAGTGATCCAGTGTTAAAGACTACACATGAACTCAGTCTTATTACTAGTCACCAGAGCACCCCACACAAACAAGAGGTACACTGAGAGCAGATTTCATGTGCAGTACTGCTCAGCTGCAACCGCAGTTGTGCATCTTTGGTCTGTATTCTAGCATTTTTCCTCTTTTCTGTTCTGTTCTCCCATCAAGTAGTAAGCAGCAAAACACTTGAAATGCAGACATCAGCTATCAGCTGAAGCAAATAATACTGTTTTTTGAAACAGCAGTAAACAAGGCTTGCTAACAGCTGAGTTACTCTTCTCCCACTTAGTAAATGGGCAAGGTGAACTGACTACATCTTGTTTCTATCAGGACTGATACTTTCCATTAAATCAAAGGACTTGATCCTGGTAGAGCAGACTTCCAGGTTTGATGTCAGTAATTATTTCATGGGGTACAGCAGAGTAGCCCTACATGATTTTCTGCACACATAGTCTCTCTTCCCCACTGTAATATCACATTACAGGACAGGCAAAATGACTGTTATCTTTGGAATAATAACTCTTTTTTTCTGAGACAGGATGTAAAAGTTGTAAATAACAACTTTCAGCTTGTGATTCTCAGGCTGACTGAATAGCTGTTTATCCCCAAGGAGCAAATGCAATTCACACTGATCTCTCAGGTACTCTTCAATATATTTGTTCTCTAAAAAAAACCAGTCCACTTTTATCAAAGGCTGCTCTCACAAAAAACTCTGTAAGAAAATATCAAGAAAATTCAAGATTCAAAAATAAAAGACTGATCTTAAATCGGCTTTCATTTTCCATTCTCCAGGGATCATTTTTATTCATCATCTTTTTATCCCTTCTTTTCTAGTTTTCATTTCCTCTTTTGTATCATCCATGTGGGGAACTAGAATCCTACTCTCCATAGACAGCTCCTGCTTCTAGGCAGGCCAGCTGTGTGTCCCCTCACTGTTGCCGGGATATTACAATGGCATCATTTGAAGCCCACTTTCTCACACTACGTCTCCATGAACTTTGAGGCAGTCAAGCACCATGTGCCTATCTAGTACAAATGTTAGTTTTCCAAAGAAATGGAGATGGAAGATACTCATCAGTTTAATGGTAAGAGAAAATTTACTGTAGAAAGCTTCATATAATAAAGACTGCAATAAAGAACAGTTGTGATATGGAAAACAACCTGCTAAGAGTACTTTGCCTTCTCAGAAAAACAGCAGCTTCCATTTAGGATGTTCAAATATCAGATACAAACAACCTCATTATTTTCCATATAAGTACAAAACAATTGTGATTTTTCATTGACATCAACTATGTTGGTGATGTGAGTAGGACAAGAGCGGAGTAGGACGCAGCTTACATATTGATTATACTGATTATATGCAGCTTTGTATGTAGGTTCTTGAAAGTGTTTTTTTTAAACCTCATTGCATATGCATTAAAGCAAAGAAAAGGTGTCCCTCCTTGGTCAGCAGTGGACAGGCTGTGATGCACAGTAGATGTCAGAATATGAATCTGTCTTGCTCACGATTCATCTCCCACCAAGTCTAGTGTAGTTGTACTGGAATTGCTGAATGGCAAGGTACAGATGAAAGCAACCTGGTTTCCATCCTGTTCTTTGCAGTCTAAATACTGTGACAGGTGAAAGGTCTGGGTTTGGTGGAGGATGCACCTTGCCATTTAATTTGAACCTGTGAAATTGCCTGCATGATAGAAGCTCAGGATGGCAGATTAACAAGCCAGAGATGCACCACAGCAATGTGTTCACCTTTCATTTCAGCAGTAGTCTACTTGGCACAGGATCTTAAATATGTTTATGCAGATTTCTAGTCAGTCATAGTTTAAGTCCTAGATGAATTTTCTGATGCAAACATGCTGGCAGGCTTTGTGCAGACTGAAAAACCACATGTCTGATAAACTGAGACAAATCTACCCTTGGAGATGTTCAAGGCAAAGCTTCACTTACTCTTGGTAAAATAAAATAATGCAGATTTTAGCACTGACAACAATCCATTTTTAAAAATTATTTTAAAAATCATTTTATCACCAGCATTTTAAAGCCAGCACATGGAATATCTTAGGTTTGGTTTCAAATGCTAAGCTTATACTTCATATATACGTATCTTGCTTTATAATGTAAAATTTCTCTACAAATACAAAGCTCAGACAAAAATGTAATGCATTATGACCCTGATGTCATTGTTGGAGAAGCCTGTGGCTGCTGCTCTTTAGACGACAGCCTGCAGTAGCCCCGCTGTTCCCAGCCCACTGAGCCACTTTTTCCCATTATTCGCTAAGTATCGAGCCAGCAAACAACATGCAATGTGTATGTCCCAGTGGTTTTCACCAGGGAAGGTAGAATATTGGAAGGATGCAATTGCAAAAGGTAAACATTAGGCTGTTTTCAAAGGCTCCACCTATACCTTCCCACTTGCAATGAGGAACCTGTTGGACTCCCAGTGAACAGACATGGTTCATCACCTGACAGAAAACTGACACATGACAAAATGCATCACTTTTATGCAAGGTGAATGAGGTGAATTAGCTCACAGGGGTCCGTTGGATGCTGCTGCTAACACAGACAAGGGGCATTGCAGACCAGAGCAGAGGCAGAAGACTGAGAGCCAAATGCCCAAGCTGCTTATGAAAACATACCATGAAAGGGCAGGTAAGCCCCATGCTCCTCCTGATGGTAATCTTTAAGCTCTAAGTCACACTTCTGTGGCAACCATGACTTTTAAATACTGTCACACATTCAGTTTGTGCCAGGCTCATGCTTCTGCTCTGTATTGCCCTGAATCATAGTTTGTTGCTCACAAGAATTAACTACCAGCCCGGGCTCATATAAAATCATAGTGCCTCAGTATTGCTGTTTTTCACAAACTTTCATTCATGTAAGTAAGCTTTCTTTCAAAAGCAAGTATCCAGGAAACACTGATGTAACACATTTTCACATGGCTGCATTCATTAAAAGTTCTGAACCAAAAGTAATGTGTCCAAATCCCCCTTTTTGTTTGAAAACATCATTCATCCAAGAATCAGAAGTGTTACCATGTGACCAGTGACACAAAGAAATGAACACATAAAAAAATCACAGCCAACAGTTCAAAGGCAGCTCTGGGCCTGAAGTTGGTTCACAAGATATGTCTTGAATACTGGACACTTTGTTTGTTAAGAGAAATAGAAAGCACTATATTTTCTAAGATATATACCATGCTTACACTTTCTTGGCTTAGTCTTTAGCTGACCTTGCCTGGAGCTGTCCATTCTTACAACATACAAAAGGCTAGTGTGTGCCTGGTTTACCCTGGACCTGCCCTACTTTCCTGTCTTCAAGTATAGCAAGAAAGAGGAAAAAGAGGTATGTTGAGACCTTTGCACTGATGAACCTGAGGCTCTGGGGGAGAAGAAACAGCTGCCTGTTTCTCAGACTGCAAACACTGGGCTATAAGTGAGGACAGCTGAGAGTAGGAGGAAAATACGGCAAAGAGCAGAGGGCTCTTGGGAGATTTACAAGACTGTAAGGCAGGCAGGGAGAATGTATGTAGCACAGAGGTTCAGGACCATAGGATCTGGGAGGCCTGTGAAAAAGGTAAGTCTAGGATGTGCAGAGAGGAGTTGTGGCTCAAAGATGAGGCTGTGAACTATGTGGTTGAGGCAGGGGGGCATGAATCACAGAGAAAAGCTGGATGCATTACACAAGCTGGAGGCCCAGTTCAAGAATGAGGGGCCTCAGGCTAGGAGACAGAAAGCCAAGAGCGAAAGGTGAGGCTGTGTAGGGCTTTGGGGCAGGTGGGAATACAAGATATCTCTACTGAGAATACCCTAATTTACATACCTGCACACATACACAAGAATGCTGCCCCTGCTCTTTCTACCCACATGATCATTTCTTCCCACTCTTGGCCTTTTGCAGTCAGAGCCACAGTAGCCCTACCTCACGTTTTCCCATCTATGTGACAGCAAAACGTTTTTCATAGCCACTGTGAACAAAGGAAATGTTTTGATGTAGGTCTGGATATATAAATATCAAGCATAAATTTCAAAGTGACAGAGAATGGATCTCTGGAGAAAATTATGGTGGCAGATTTCTTTAGAGAAACGGTCTCATGAAGGCAATATCTGAAAAAAATACGCTGAAAGTTCAACCACTGCAGTGCTGGAGTTAATCTCATCCAATACCTATCAACTTGCTCTTACACATTCAGAAACTAATTAAAGAGAAGGCCAAAGGTACAGCTTTAAAGCATCCCAATCAGAAGCAGAAGCTAAACCATACATGTGAGAAAAGACTAATTCTCACAATCCCATTTCAGCCCTTAAGTAACCAGTCCCCCTGTTGCTTTCAGTGCGAGTTTAGCAGAGTAAGAATTCCATACCTACCAGGATATGACTGTAAGAAACATTAATATTTGACAGTTATGGTACATTAGGACATTATACTATACATTAGGGAGAACTAGGTAAAGTGTAAGCTGAAGATACTGTGTAAGGAGAAAGGTGTCAGGAAGAAAGTGACCCCCAGTATGATTTGATTTCATGAAGGAAACCGCAGAGCAATCCTTGAGTCTTAACAGGTACTATGCTTGTCAGCTGGACATGCTGTGAACCAGCAGTGATAAGAGGGAAGGGCTGGTGACAGCTGTGATAATTCTGTTAGACAGCAGCAACAAGGACGGAACACAGCAAGCTACCCACTCAATTAGGGACAATTTAATCTCCAAGCTAAATTGTTTCTTTCTTAGACCTTTGGCCCAGCTACACAGGCAAAAGGATGGAAACTGAAATATTGAAAAGCTCCTTCGTGAATGAAGGAGCAGTGGCATCTATAACATTTTCTGCCTACTTGAGCACATACTGGGATACAATTTGCTTTCTGGGCCTGAGAGCGGTGAGCTAGAGAGGAATCTGGGTAGGCCATCTGGAGGCTGCAGTTAATTTTATATCAGTCCTGTATGTACCCTAAAAAAAGGTTGTTTGCAAGGCTGTGCCTTTTACACACTATCAAAGCAGCAATGCAGAGAGCCTGTTCTGTACACCAGTAATTCCAGTAAGAAGAAAGCTTTGGGCTTGGCTATGGAGTCCAAGGGCACATTATCCCAGCATAGGAACAGAGCACAGCCAGTACATGTATCTGTACACCACTGATGCTTGTTTCTTGCAGCATTGCTGGCCAGCTGAGAGGCAAGGTCTATCCGGAGGGAGAGAAGTCAAAGAAACCAGTGAACTCTGATATATGGAGATTTAAGGCAGCACAGACCTGAAGACCATTTAACCACAGCCAGGAAGGTAGGAAGTGATCCCTTTTGTCTTGACCTGAGTTTTCTATTATATTCCAGGCAGGCCACCCTTCATAATTGGCCCTGTGGCAAATTCCTGGTTGAGAAACTTCCTCTTTCTCCTGGGATAAATTTTGCACACATAACCTCCTTTGCAATCCTTTTCTTTCCTAAGTGCAGCACTTTCTCCAAGTAACAGCACCAAACTAAAATGCACACATTAAAAAGAGACCCTCTGCTATTAATGTATGAGTAAGGTCTGCTTATTATAACCCTCCTGCTTTTTCTCTTTTAAGCATACAGGACACATCAGCAGAACACCAGCTAATAAGTCAAAACCCTGAGATGAAAAGCACCCTTAAAGCTTCCTGCTTTCACTAAGAATTCAAATGCTCAGTGTCGTGAATTACAGCTCCAGTAACTCAAAACTCTTATTGATCTAGAGAGATGTTCTTTCCTCGAGAGATCACTCAGTTTTGGGAGCTGGTATGACATTCTCAGGGGTAAAGAAGGGGAAACCTAGTAGATCAGAATCAGTGTTACAAGCTTTGTAATCTAGTAACTAAGTATATTCAGGAAGTACTGGTAAGAGGTCAGGGTTTCAGTCAACCCCAAATTGGTACCTTTCATTAACTGCTTAAGAGCTGAGCAATAACTATATTGCAGATGTGACTGCAGACTAAAGATTCAGCCACAGGAAGATGATGGCAAGGGATCCCACAGTCAACGTACTCTGCAAATATAGAGAACTATAGAGCCAGGAAAAGAAAATCAACAGCAGTAAAACCTCAGCCCTGGGAAGCAGATCTTAGTTCTATTTCCTACTTTCCTGCAGATTTCATTTGCCTCTTTTGTAATCTGACAATGATATACTTATCTGCTTCCCAGCCTGTCTGAAAGCTCAGTTAATGAGTATTAGAAAATAATTCTGTTTTCACAAACTGCCAACCATCTCAGAAAGTACGATTATAGTATATGCAGTTCAAAGTAGTCAGGTCTTTTTATGAAGGATGTTGATTCAGAGCCCTGTGAATCCATCTTGAAAATTATCTCTCCAGAAGGAAGACAAATCAATTTTAATCTTCTGCCTGTTTACTCTGATGTAAATCAAACAGGCACGGTCTGCCCCTACAGAGCAAGCCACGTTGTGCTGAGCTCGTGATGCACAAGGGAGTTCTTTCTTTAGTCAAGAGAGAGACAATGTGGTAAGCATATTGATTATTCTTTACTATGCACTGAGAAAGCACAGCAAAAAACTTCTAGGTGTGTATGTATGCCTGATGTGTATCTCATTCCTTTCACTGTTATTTATGCACTGAGCTCCTGCTTTCTTAATCTTAGACCAAAAAAAACAGTTTCATTTTCATCTTTACCAGTCAAGGCTTGGTATCTATGTTCTACTTAGAAAGTGTGATTGAAAAGCTCTGGCTTGTGTTCACAGCCTGGTAAGCAGTTTATTGCTGTTATTAGCTTTAGTTCATACACTGCCATGCATGCACTGTATTGCTGTAGAGGAGGCTCAGTCACAGAGCTAAACAACTGCGAGCGTTAAAATGGACTAAGTACAGTAGCTGCCCATAATTTGACCAGGTTTTATTTGGAAGTTTCTGTCCAACTGTCTCTTAGTCACTGCATCCCACATATAATATTGCTTGACTGGTCCTCTGCAATTCAAGACTCATTGAATGATGCAGTTCTTTAAAAGCGTTATAAATGAGTAGGAGAGTTGAGCCAAAGGTCTCCAGGCTGCAGAAGCTGTGCACAGCCCCAAAACACAAGCAGCATGGCAGAGGCAAGGGCACAGCCCCCAGGGCATCCCGCTATTGGATATATCCGGAGGGGGCAAGTTAGGCAAGCTGAAAGGAAGATGTTTCAGATTTGCTTTTACTTTTTGTTGTGACTCAAGGCTAACAAAGACCTGATTGAAATTTAGAAGTAAGATAATTCCCGTGATTTTAAAGAGGCATAATGAACACGCTTATATTGATGGCTTCTTTTTATCCCCCAGGTATCTTGAACTCAAAGCCTGAGCTGAATTTTTTGGGGATCCTGGCACTTTTGGTTCTGGAGGGAGATGAAATACCCTGGAAAAAGGACCACTGGCAATACTGAAGTGCTACTATGGTCCCGTATTGGACTTTTCCAGCCATGCCAAAGAAGGAAGAACTAAATATATCACTACAGCCTACTCTTCTTGAGGCTTCCCACTCAGTTCTGAGCTCAGAGTATTTTGGATAAGCAGTCAGGTCCTGAGGTTTTTCTCTCAGCCAATCTTAACACTGTGAGGTGCACAGTCATCCCTAGAAATTACTACTTGTATCGTCTTGTAGGATTCTGTAAAATAAATTAAAAGAAGAAAAGGAAATAATATGGTACAGAGACCTTAGTAGTAGACTGTTGGGTGCTGACACTTATTTTGCTCTATGGTCATGCCAAAGCCACTTCATCTGTCCTATGTTTTATTTTCTTCATTTATAGAAAGATATCTATAGATGAGCTCCTCAGTTGCCACATGAAATCTAACCACAGACTTGCCAAAACTTCAGAGGCAGGCTAGTTCTGAGATTCTGCACAGTGTCCAGCTCTGAATGGCACATAAAGGTTTTCTTTGCTGGTGTAAAGGGCAAAAGAAAATATCTGAAAAGTCCATTAATATTTGCAATACAGGAATAAGTTGAAGAATGCTGTCCAAACATGGAATATTTTATTTAAAACTCTGAGCATTAGAAAGGATGTATTAAAGATACAAAAACTCAAGCTCATTCCATCTCTGCAGTTTTTTGCTCTGCAAAACTGTGAACATTTCCTAAAGGCAGCCAGCAAAAAGGACTGAAATCTCTGAACGTGACTTCACTTTTTCTACTGCTAGCCATATGTTTCAAAATATGACAGTACCTTTCAGCATTTTGGGGAGCATTCATTTTATAGTATCCCATTTCTAGCTCTTTCACACTTTTCTGAACAATGCTACTTACGATCTTGCAAACAAATGCTGCTGTTTGAAATACGGCCAGATGATCAAATACTGAAAATGCAGCTAAAAATTAAAACTAGATGGTTTAAAACTAAAGTCATATAAAGAAAAAAACCTTCACAAATTTAAATAGGTTATGTCCCTATTAACTTTTTCCTTCTTGCCTCCCAGGAAGGTCTCATTTGAGATTGAAATAGCGTAGTCCTTGTAGTCATGACACTGCATACAAAGCAGCTGCTCTTTTACTTCAGACAGAGGAAAATACTTTAATAGCTACCTCTCTGAATGACAGCGCCTACCTGCCTTGCTAAAACATGCCTTTAGTCTTATGAGAAAATCCACAACGAGACAGAAGGCTACTTACTAGTGTTCCATAGAGTCCATGCAGAAGTATCAGAGACTGAAATTCACTGTGCCTGTGATGAGAAGATTTAGCTCCCTGCAGCATTCAGACAGTTGGTCCCATTATGGCCATCAGGCGGCTGAGTTAAAGGGTGGCCTTGCACAAACATAAACAGCTTGTCAGCACAAGCCAAAGAGGCGGGCCTGCCCTGCCAGCCACAATGTGAGCCAATGATTAGCTTCTTCGCATTCTGGGTGTTCAAGATATTGTGTTTCATTCTTAAGTAGAGGAACAAGAGGGACTGACTGGGAAGGGCTGGTGCTTGACGGTTCACTGCTGGGCAGTGAAATGCTTAAGGTGGAAAGAAAAAAATACTCAGTAAGTCCCTTTAGAAAAAGCACATATTTGCAGTGTATTAATACAAACACTTCTAGAATGCCCACAGGCATCCCCAGTGCATTGCCCCATTTAGGTCAATCAATCAATCAATCAAACAAAACCCCTGTGAAAAAGTTTAGCCCATATTCACTGTAAAGAAGTTTCACTTACAAAATCTGTGATTTTTCTTATTCTTATCCTTCCTAATGCACTTTTTTTGCTGACACTGGGGTTTCACTTCTCTGACACAAACATCTTACCCTGACCTTCTTAACCTGACCCCCCCCAATCTTCATTGGTCCTCCTACGATTGCTTCTCTTCATCTCCATCTTAACCACTTGTTCTTTTGGTCCTGATCTCCCCAGGAGGGCATGATCACAATATAAGCACCTTATGGTAAGGTTCTGTGAGTCAATCAAGCTCATCTAGCAACTTACTACTGTCAAAAGTGTAAGTGTTGAGACCCCACTCTCTTCAGCACCACACCATGCCCCCCCCATCCATCTGTCTGTCCCCTCCCATTATTTCAAGGAAAGGTAATATAACACAGAAGCAAGTATTTCTCTGCAGTTTAGTGATCTTAACAAAGAGACAAAAGAGGTATTACATGGAGTGAATACTCCCTGAAGTTTAAGCTCCTTCTGATCTTGCCTCATTCATCTGTGATCCCACCTGTCTCCCCAAGTTCCTCTCTCCTTTGTTGTTTGAACTGAATTGTGCCTAGTTAATTGAATACCTTGTTTACAGCTGCTGATCCCATTTCATTACAGCTCTGTCCTACTTTCTTGTGCCTCTAGTCTGGCTGTGAGGCCTGTCTGCCACCAAAATCAGTCTCAACAAGTCTCTTATAGTAACTCCCTGTGTAATACCACGTTTTGTACTTCAACCTCAGCCTCTTTGAGTTCTTTTCTGCTTTGGGAATAATTAAAATTGCCCATGAAAACCATGCCATCTTTTTGGCTTTCACTGGTTTTTGTCTCTGACCTTTCTGATTAATTCTTTTCTCCACAACTACCTCTTCCGCTCACACTCCCCAAGGCACCCTACTTCTTGTTATGTTCTATCCAGCTTTTATTATTTGCTTTTGCAGGCTCCTATACCACTTTTATGTCAATGATTTATAAGCATGCATTTTTATTTTTCAGTTTTCTACCTTTCTCCAGTCCCATATTTTACCCTATGTTTTAGGTATAATGTATTAAATGCCTTGACAGCTCCTAATTTCAAGATGCTTTTCTGGGAGGCAAATTAAAGCAATCCAATCACACCACATTCATTACTGCATTACTTGGCACAAGTCATTTCCCCATGCTCTGCTTTGGTAAAGGAGCTGAGCCCTCCTCAGAAGCAGATGCTGAAGCTAGCAACTCATTCAGATGAGCAGGCATATCACAGCTCTCAGGCTTCTGCTGACAGGCTGCACAGGAGTTCTGGCACATATTGCTGCATCACAATGTGCTGGGGTCACGTTTGCAAGTTTTTCTTCACAATGAGACATAGTAGGCACCTTCTTCAATGATATCTGACATGCTGGTGCATTGCATGGCTCCTTCAGCTGCCATCCAAGCATATAACCTACTACTTTCACTCAGATTTTCTGCTTTGTTAACCCTATGGTACCAACATGAACAACATCATTTTATCAGAGTACTCCTCTAGTATTTTTCAATATATAAATCTGTGCCCAGATTCACCATGTGATCACAGTATTTGATTACTTTAATTATTCTAATTACTAAGTCTGAATCTTATTCCCAATGCACCTACACTGTTCTACACAGAAAATTCAGCAACCGGGGTCATCTTTTGTTCCATATCCCAGCCACACTGCCTACATCCCTGTGAAAGCCATGCTTTCTTGCCCTGAGCTTCAAGGCCTTTTCAGAGACTCTTTTTTTATTGATCTGTTCCCAAAGCTCCCTTCGTCACAGGGTCTTCTCAGCCTCCGCTCTTCCTACAAAGCTCTCTTTTTTGGCTTTTGTTCTTTTTTTTTTTACCTTGTTCTCTATGTAGAGAGTGCCTTGCTTCATCAAATCAAGTTATCTATTGTTCTTTCTTTACTACAATCCACATGTCAGAAAATAAGGAACAAATGTATCAGAATGATAGTGAGGAGCAATAAATAGGTGACAAGTCACTCCAGAGAAATGTTGCAACTGCATAGATAAATGAATATGTGCTAGAAATTTTCTAACAAGCAGCCATATAAATGTCACACACCTTACACTGTTAAATTTTTTACAGAACAAGACAGGCATCAAAAGCCCTTGATGGATATAGAACAAGTGCCCAAACACTGTACATGGGATTGTGAAAAGACTGCTATGGAAAGACTGACTGTAGATGCACAGGGAAAACAAGCTAGCTATTGCAGCTCTGATTCCCATGGCAATTTATTTAAGATGCTAATTCAGTGTAGGCACAAATAAAGAAACAAAAGAGAGAGCAAGAATGAGCTGATTTAGTGGACTATGTTGAAAAGGCACACTTTAGACAAAGTCACCCTGGGTACAACTACTGCGACTCCACTCGTAGAATTATGCCAAGAATGAAGCTGACTCTTTGTCCTTGAGCTTTGTATGGCGCAGGAAAATTGTTACCAGCACTGCCAACAGTACCAACCCAGACACCAGCTAAGTGAGAAAGCCAAGCTGATTTAACAGCTTACTTCAACCTAAAGGGTCATCCTGCCCCCTCTCTTCATCACCATTCCCAGCTGCCCAGACCTGCTCCCTCCCTTACACATCTTCCAGTAATGGTTTGGAATTCACAGAGCAAATTCATCTTGCTGGATGTTCTTCAGACAGGTTAATGATCTGACTCATGTGCCTGCCACGTTAAACAGCACAAGAACCAGCGGAGGGTAGCAGTAAATACATGTGGCTGGAAGCAGAAGAGGGAAAGAGGTGGAGACCAGAATCACCAACCTCTTTTTCATAAGCAAAAAGCTGGGTGTCAGCCCCAGAAGCTATTATTAATTCTGGGGTAAGACCTAAAACTATGAGCCCCAAAAACATGCCACTCAAACACAAGGTCCTAAAAGCTCCTGTAGCCACTTGTTTGATTTCCAGCATGCATTAAAATGTCTTTTTGAAATGAATTTTCCAAAGGCAAGTGAGATTTTGTTTCATTACAGGCAAATTTCTGGAAACACAGCAATCATTTGACTTCCTAGGAAAAAAATCTGGATAGGAGAGAGCTTATGATGAGGAAAAAAAGGGTAACATTTAAGATTTCTACATCCAAAACCATAAAGATATGTATCACCAGAACTTCACCTATTCCCTAGGTTTCAGGCTCCATGCAATAATATTTTGACTGTTGCCTTATGTATTACCATCCATGCATCTGGCTTCTAACATTTATTGTTTGCTTGGTAAAACTGAGGTTTTTTTTCCTTTCCCTTTTTGTGGTTTCAGCCTAGCCTCACTCTGTCCTTCTTCTCAAAACATAGTCCCAGCTGGATGCCATTTTGTCCTCTGCTTCTCCTTTGGGAGCCAACAAGGAACCTCAGGCCTCCTGAGGCTCAGTCTGACCACTTTGTACCTATGCCTCTGCTGGGAGGAGACCTCTGCTGCTTCTCCAGCAGTAGCTACAGATGCTGCAGAATGGAGTGAAGCAGGAAGATTTTTGTCATGTTTTACTGGCCTGGTTTCAATTTTAAAGTGGGTCGCAAGTTACTCCCAGAAAGCACACAAGCTCAAGCAATGAAAGGCTGTGGATAGTGACAAAAGAAGTGAAACTCTGTAGATGAATTGTTACATTTTCATTTTTAAAAAGATAAAAAAAAAAAAAAGGCAAGAATGGGAAGGCAAAGAGATCATGTGCAGATGCAGCACACTAACAGAGGGGACTGCAATCAATGGGAACTTGGGCTTAGTCCCAGCTCAGGCCATGTGCATTTTGAACTTTGAGCTTCTGGATCATTTCCTAATTAGAGAGTGAGGAACACACTGTGGAACTATTTAACCCTTTGGTGGTGCCTTATGAGGTCTAGCAAATGCCAGAAAAGACTCTGGGTATGTATCTAAAACCCCTGGAGGCCACATCTGCCTACAGGAAATATCCCTGTGCTCCACACAGCTTAGTGAAACATCTGCTGTCGGCACTTCACTCTTCATGGCTCTCTGCACAGAAAGGTCAGGCTTACAACTACTCCTTCATGCACTGCTGAATGATTGCTGGGATCCCACTCCCCACCTGCAGTGCAGCTCCCCATGAAGAATCTGCATCTCTTCAAGGCTAGCAGTGTCTCTTCCAAACTCATCAGTAATGCCACACCAAGGATCAGATCAAAGAGAGATACGTGCCTGAACTTAATAGTGTAAATAATGCCATCCTGCACACAGACGCTTCTCTACTTTATAGGAATGGAAAAGCAGCAGACTATTAACAAAACTATAACTGTAACCAAAAATACAAACATAGCATTAAAAGCTGTGTGGAAATAAAGAAGGCAGGATTAGATAGCTGATGTACATCAACAGCTGTTCTATTATTTTTATCCTATCACTGGTGTTCTAGATAGATCTGGAGTAATAGATCTGGAGTAGTGATTTCATTTCATATACCCTGCTGTAAAGTGCTAATATTATGTCTTACCTATTTCACAGGAGTACTGTGCAGATACATCTGCAGTGCTTTGAAGCTCTCACTGAAGACCTTTTGGACATACAAACCATTACTACTTTCATTATTGACTTGAGAAATACATCTTTCAAAAGCCAATAAACAGGTTAGCTACTTTGGCAGGGTAAGTTTTGTTTAATATTTCCTGCCACCTCTAAGGTCACTCATGCCAAACACATCAAATACACTAATAACAGGAGAGGCACCTCCAAAAATACATGCACCATTGGTAAAGATTAGCTTTGGGGTTGTAGAGCACAGTAAACCTATAAGTTTAAATTCCGTCTTTGCAAGTTTTCGCCCTATTTTCCTTGAGTCCTGTGTCCTGGTAAGAGGTAGTTCACAGGCGCCAATTGCCCCAGAGCTTGCAGGAGGCCTTTCAAGCACAAACTACTCTTTGCACATGCCTTTCTTTTGTCATTCAGGTGTAGGCTCTAGCTTCTTGCAGACTAAAGGCCTCAATTTTCCATCTCACCTCTAAGTCTGGTCGTCTGAGAGCTCTTGAGCCTCAAGGCTGTCTAGGCTGCACTGTGACAGCAGGGTAGACAGAAGTATCAAAGTTAGCTCTAAAATAGCTGTCTAGTATTTGTGCTGCTAAAGTACTAGAGAACTCACTCAAGAAGCAAAGCAAATTAGCCTGTCTTGGACACCATGCTGCCATAACTGAGCTTGTATACCCAAGTTAGCTACAAG
Organism: Agapornis roseicollis; assembly: GCA_002631895.1. Taxonomy (NCBI): domain Eukaryota; kingdom Metazoa; phylum Chordata; class Aves; order Psittaciformes; family Psittacidae; genus Agapornis; species Agapornis roseicollis. The sequence continues at coordinate 129,294 of NDXB01009141.1, forward strand.
CTGCTTTGAGCTGTTCTATACTACACTACAGGCATTTCACTATTAAATTCTGTGAATGAATCTAGACACAACATTTACATAACATTTAAATTCCACTACTGCTCAGTGATTCATGAACTTCTTGTGGGATTTTCCAAGCAGTGCTGAAACACCCCTTAGCTATGATTAGCTTTAGAGTTCACAAAAATATTTCAGAAGGACAAATGTTTTAGCTTTGAAGCAGACCTGCATTCAGAGTGTCAGCTACTTCCAGAAAAAGCCACTGATACCAACAGCACACACTCCACCCTAATTTCAAATTACAATATGACTTGTCTCCAAGGAACCCTTTTCTAGATAACAGTAAAACATTTCCAGCAGTATCTTTGGAACAGTGAAATTGGTAGGGAAAAAGATACCATCTCCCTTATTAGGTATGGCTTTTGCAATGTAGGCTTGTTCATAAGGAAAAAGAAAGAGCTTCCCCAGTTCCTCACACTTCCCTGTGGGCTGAGATGCCCCTGCTCACACAGACAAACTCAAGGGAGGTATTCAAAAGAACTCTTTTGTGAAGAACTTGCTGTCGGAAAACAAATAGATATGATTAATTAGAAGACTGCCTGCAAGATAACAGTGCCTCATGTTCCCATTATAAACCCTATTCATCTTGAACTCAGCAGTAAATATCCCACTTGCTTCTTTGGCACAGAATTAAACCTCTACATTAAACCTCTGCTCAGAGACCAGGAGGTATTTGCTCATCATAGGAAAAATGCTCAGATTAGCAATGCAGTGACCTTGGTTCAAAGGAAGCAATTTAATACGTGCCTTCCTTCTAAGCATATGAGAACTCCCGCTGATTTCACTGTCACATCAATGAGGTCAGCCATGGATTTATCCAGGAACTAAAAGGAATTAACTGCCTTCACACACACTTACCCTGAATAATGGCCAGAGTGGTCTGTGCTTCGGGGTGCAGATGTGACTTGCCCCTCCTCACTCCCAATGCAGATCAGCAGTTTACCCCTCCCTGAATGAGACTACCCATGCATTTTATGTCTGCCTACTTGCTGAATTCAAGTGAAGGGGATACCAAGACAAATGCTATACCCAGCTTACTTCTACACCCCCTTTCCACCCAGCATGCCCAGAGAAAGTGTGCTAGTTATCCAGCATGCGGAAACACTTAAATGATTTAAACACTTGAAAAGGAACTGCAGAGGCACAACAGAGGTCACAATCATTCACTTGAATGAACAAATGCATTTAAAAGATGGCAATGTGTACTTATAGAGGCCTACAAGCAAACACAACAGTCCAAGTTTTCAGTATCCTCATATAACAGGCTAGTAAGTGGGAATTTTGATGAATTCCAGATGTTCTCATGTCAGGTTCCTGGTGATTACACATTCCCCTATAAAAACAGGGCCACACTAGTTCTCAAGCAAAGCTCTGTTATGGTGATATTCTGAACAGTAGGAGAGGGAAGAAGACCTTAATATCAAAAGACATTGCAAACTTCAGCCACGCAGGAGAACCCAATTAAAATATAGAAGTCCCCTGATCCAAGCAGCATACTGCTAAATCTGCCATGTAATGAGAACAACCACCCCTATGTCTGGATTTAATTATGTCACGCCATTTTATAGCAGCCTAAGAAAACTGAAAAGGGATCAAAAGATTCCCAAAGTAATTCTTCAGTCTAGTACACATATAGGAACCTGGCTAAAAATGGTTATGGACAGTAGCATCAGACTGAGCATACAAAGATTCTTAATAATGGCAAGAACAGCAAACAAGTCTATAGACAAATGGCTCACTGCAGAGTGAAAGCACCAAGGCTATCACAAATTTCTGTCTGGTCTACAGAATTCAAGCAAACCTACTGAACTAATGCATACCAAAAGAACTGATTTTCAATATGCTGTCATTGATTTGAAAAGAAAATTAATTAATGGCATGCTAAAATGTTTCAGAAATATTTTGTTATGAATTCTGCATGTACTTAAAACAAATTCTCCATGAGAAAATATTTGCATGAGATTTGTATAGCAACTATAAGTTAGGGGGAAAAATCTACATAAGAACATATTTGTAATTAACATGGGAGGATAAAGGACATGGCTGAGAATTAAACATGACATTTAATTTTGTATTTAATATGAATCTAAAATCAACTGAATTGTATATTTTTATTTGCAAACAAAATGCCTGGATATATTTCTTGCAAATATTAACTTAGTTGCAGTCTTTTGAAATATTACATAGACAGCAATGAAGTGTGGGGATATTGTATGTTCTATCTCAAGCAAATAAATAACAAAAAATGCATACACAAAAGCAACACTACTGCTATGTAAATCAGTAAAGGTTTTCTGAAGAACTTTGACAGAATGAAATAAATGTTAATTTCTATAACCTGGATCCAGCATCACTATACTTTTATAGTTACATGAAATCAGTTCCATCCCAGTTTGCTTTTTGTTCTTTTAATTGCCATTTGAAAAACAAAACAAAACCAACACATTTCTTTCAGCTTTCAGTCTTGTTATTGCTCTAAAGGTAGTGAATATGCCAACTTATTCCTTGAGCAAAGACTCCCTGACTTCTGTTAAAACAGTCGCAGATGCTTGACTGCAGCCCAGTGCTCTGCCAGGGCCTCTGTGTTGACCCTTCCTACAACACGGATTAAATTATAGCTTGCATCCTGTGACTATTTGTATACAAGGAACAAAATCTGTTGTGAATCAGTATTGCATAGTACCCAGTATCTGGATGGAAAGCAGCCTTGAAAATTTCTGTGCATTCACTTGTGCTTTTCTGCATGCTTGTCAAGATCAGCAATGTGCCATGTTTAAAGGAGGCTTTGAAAGGATTGTTGTTTGCTCTCAGTTGCTTTCTGACTTGAGCTGAAAAAGACCTCAGAGAAGGAGGCAATGATAATTGCAATATAATTGCTAAAATTAAGCAATTGCTTGGATTAATGCAGTAATTTCAAAGCCATATTTCCTGGGCATTTTAAGGACAGGTTAAAGACAGCAAAAAGCACAGGTCAGCCAGAAAGGAAGTTTATCTTGCAGTCAATCCCACTGGAATCCCTAGATATGAAAAGACCTTGATACTCCAGAAGATTCAAGAACAGTAATGTGCACAATTCAGAATAACAGGACACAAGCACTCTGTAAAGGAAATATTTGGCAGATTCAAAAATCTGTTTAACTTTTGAATGAGGGAAAAAGTTAAATTTTCCCAGCGGCATTTCAAAAACTGAAGCTGAAGATGTATGGACCAGTCTTTTTGTCTTTCACTTGCTTCCTCACCTACAGTAGTTTCAGCCTCTACAACAAGCTCCAGTATATCTATCTTCTTAAATGGGAAAGAGCATACAGAGATATTTAATACCATCCTCAACAGAGTTAATTATCATTCAGAGTTTTTGTAAGAAATCTTGTTACAGCTATGGTTTTATGAACATGTTACATGTTACATGGAGGCACTGAATGCCACGATGTCTGCCCAAAGATGCATTTTGGTGTCAATTGTGCATTTTTAGTGCATTTTGGTAATATCATCTGTATGCATGGTAATTTCATATTTCTCTGTTAAGTGACCCTGCTTTCAGCAGTTAATAGGCTGACAGTCTCATAGATCGGGTGATATTTTTTGTGCTAGATATTTGCATCATTAAAAAAATCAGCCAAAATCATTGAGTTAGTTGAGAACAAGACAAAAAACAGATTGTTTTGCATGATAAAAATTTCAGTGCTTTTATTTGGGAATCATTACAATCCTCTGCTTCGCAGTAGGACCCTGAACACTAAACAACAAGGAAAGGCTTTATTCCAGAAAATGTCTTTTTTAAAATCACATGAATATGCACGTTAACTTCATTGTGTCTTGATGCAGACCCATGTGGGGGATTAATTTTTGATGTAGGTACCTTTCTTTGTCCTTATATTTAGTCCTATTATTTGACACTCATTAACAGAATTACAGAATCACAGAATGGTTCAGGGGAAAAGGATCCTTTGGAGTTATCTGGTCCATCCCCCCTGCTGAAGCATGGCTACCTTGAGCCAGTTACCCACGACCATGTCCAGTCAAGTTTTAAGTATCTCCAAGGATGGAGGCTTCACAACCTCACAGCCTCTCTGGGCAAACTCTGCAATTGCTCAGTCACTCTCACACTCTCACAGTTAAAAACTTTCCTGATGTTTAGATGGCACCTCTTGTGTTTCAGTTTGTGCCCATTACCTCTGGTTCTGTCACTGGGCATCACTGAAAAGAGCCTGGCTCCATCTTCTTTACCCAACCTTCCACTTCAGGTATTTGTACACATTGATGAGATTCTCCGTGAGCCTTCTTTTCTCTAGGCTAAACAGTCCCAGGTCTCTCAACCTTTCTTCATAGGAGAGATCCTCCAGTCCATCATCTTCATGGTCCTTTGCAAGACTCTCCAGTGTGCCCATCTCTCTCATGTACTGGGGAGCCCAAAACTGGACCCAGCACTCCAGCTGTGGCCTCACCAGTGGTGAGTGGAAGGGAAGGATCACCTCCCTCAACCTGTGGACGATACCTCTACTAATGCAGCCCATGATGCCATTCACCTTCTTCGCTGCAAGAGTACTAATATCTGAAGAAAGCCTGCTTTGGGATGCTAGTTTTTGATGCCAATGAAAGACTTTGTCCTCATTGTAAAAACAGTTAATGGGTCAAGTTATATATAACAAGAAGAATACAAGAATAACACACACCTGGATTTGGGCACAAATTTTTTGGTCAAAGAGAATGGAAGAAATTAGGTGAGACCAAACAAGGCACATACTTCCTTTGTGAAAAGTATTTTCTTCTTCATTTATAAGTCTGATTTCTCCTTTCTCATGTAGCAAGCTTCATTCAACAATTACAAAGAGAAGAGTGATAACACATGAAGAGATAAAACAAGAAACCCCATTTAGATATTTTGTTCCAAGAAATAAAATAATAATAACAAAAAAAAATCAAAATCAAATTCTCTGTAAAGTCCTCCAGAGATATCAGTACTGCAGCCAAATTTACATAAAGGGTTGCACCAGAGATAGCCTTAAGTATAAACCTTGCACAAAGATATTAAGTGATACACATCAAATCCAGTTCAACAAAACAGGACAGATTAAACTCACAGGGCACTGAAGGAACTTCTCTGGCATGAAGTATTCCCATAGGCAGCTCTCTTAGAAGATAGCAAGTTTACATAATGTCCTGCAAAAATTCCCCAACACAAAATACTGCTCTTTTTACTGCATATTGTGCTAACACAATTTCCTCACTGTCAGGGCTGTGCCTTCCCTATTTGCAGCTATGTTAGCCAGCTCTAGACCTCATAGTGGCCAAGAATTGGACTTTGCAGGTGAGTGATAGTGGAGGGGCTTTGTCCGGAGAGAGCCAGTGGAATCTGTTCGGTGAATGAAGCTAAGTGAATGGTAAAGACTCCCCTATCACTGTATTTCTCCAAGTTGGCTCTTAGTGGGATCATACTTTGTCTACAGCAAATAAAATTGCCAACAATTGTTAGTGGCAACAATTAAGCCATTCATCATGCCTTTCAGAAAATGATGGATGGAGTTTCTTGTACCATCCACACCCCAGCTGCACTCATCAATTCCTCCGTCATGGAAGTTGTGCTATTTCAGCATCTGCTCTGAATCAGTAGATAAACAATCCACTATGGACTTCTTTGTACACATACACATTGACAGACAATTCTGTAAAGAGACAGCAATCCACTACCCAGAGAATTGCACTGTGAGTTGATAGCCAGCCCTACACCTACTTTTAATCTCCACACCTGATAAAATCAATCAGTTGAAGGTCTCTCTTGAGCTCCCTTTATAAACACCTTTATTTAGGTAGCTTACCTGAAGCACAGATGATGACATAGTAGTGTTATGCCACTTCTTGCTCTGGTAACACCCAAACTTTCCTCAGTTACAGAGGGGAAGCATATTTACTGGAAAAGCCTTTCCAGACAATAGGGTCAGAGTAATGTGGGGATCTCTGTGGCTGGAGGATCTAAGCAATCATTTTGCAGTTCCACCATAAATCAGGGCTGCATAACATCAGCTCTGATTTCTTCTACGGCTAGCTGGCTGAGGATCAGTGAGCATCAAAGAGCTTTCTTCTTTCTGCCCTCCAGAGCACTTGCAATAAGGTGAGGTCCCCTCTGTGTCTAACTGTCCTCACATTTTCAAGAATAAAGCAAAGCAAACCTTTCAGAGGATATTTTAAGGACAGAACCATTTTTTAAAAGCACTGCCCTAAGCCAATGTTGTGATCTTTTGTTGTCCCAAAGGGATCAACTCATATATCCAGAGAAATAAATATAAGTGTTTTGCATAGTAGTCCTCCCTTACCTACACTCTGTGATGCTGACCAAGAAATGAGCATTTCTGTAAAAAGAAATTAGCTGTGACTATTATTTCAGTGCATGAACACTCAAGGTACCAAAAAACAAAGGAAGCCATCACAAGTCTCCTAATAATTACAATGAAAATAATTACTTTTCTCATCAATAATTATTGACTTCTAGAAAATGTCTGAAGTCCATAGCATGGTGTTCATTATAAGCACTGCAGAAAGCTACGCATGTTACAGGTTCACAGATAACTCTCAATGTGCTCTTTAAAAAAGCTGAACAAATTATCTCATTCTCATTTTAAATTTCACAATCTTGATCTCATAGAGGAAAAAACAGCATGCTGGCTATCCCTCCTGTGGGAGCACTGACAGTTGGAAACTTTTTCAGGGTAAAATTTTGCCATGAGAATATGCAGTATGAGTTAGATTCACTTTTAGGATGGCTACATCTTGGCCCAAGGTTAATATTTGTATTGTTCTGGGAACTTCAAACATGTTAAAATAATTTGGGTGTTAGTTGATCTAATTCTTTGATCAATTTTCGGCCTCATTGCTTCACTTCTACATAGCAATTACCTAATGCCTCAGTATTAACTGATGGATAATTTAAAATCTATCTGAGGGCTACACATACTGCAACAAAGCTGTAACAATCTATGGATTCAGGTATGTTAGTAGTGCACTACTCAGAATGTCAAAGAAGTCAATGTCCTATATGTCCCCAAACCTAGCTCTGCCTAGTACTTCTCTGCATTCTGCCAAGAAAGAGCCAAAGGCATATATTCCAGTGAACCTATTTTCATCCAAAGACAAATGGAAGCTGGTTCATTACAGAGGTAGCTCATGGTATGTAGGCTCTCTCAGTTCTCAAAAAGACCCCTTGCAAGAGCTAATTCCCACTGAATTGAAGAGGAGGAGGGGACAGAAGAAGTATTAGACTTTTTCAAATTACTCCCCTAGATACCTAAAGGTGTCTCAAAAGAACTGAAGCCTTTAAATTAAGGATACCCATCTTTCTCAATGACAAACGAGCTCTGATGATTTGGTTATTTCTGATTTACTGCCTTTAAAATTAAGTCATTACTTTAAAAAATGCTTTGAAATACATTAATGACAGGAGTGGATTTTGGAATGTTCTTAACAGTAATCTGTACCACTCCTCAGGATAAATTATTTTGCCTTTGACCTTCTGGCTTATCCATTTGGGAATCATATTATTGTCTCATAAAAAAGAGGTACCTGTCTTAATATTCCTGAACTAATGAGTTCTGCAAAATCGTTTCAAAGTACAAGCTAACCAGATTGATAAACTACTGCTTTATCCATCCAGATCAAGCTGGATTTATGATTGATTGTATGCACGCAATTAATCCTTCAGACTCTTCAGACTCTTTCATTCATTGTTCTCTGTATGGAAAAACAAAAAATGGGGAAAAAACCCATTTGATGAGTACAATAGCCCTTCATGTTTGGCAGCTTGCACTCACTTAGATTCTTTCAATTGCTTTATGGAAGGGACAACAGTGACGTTATCAGAATATATTTAAATTTTGGTTGACACCAATGCCCTCTGTTAGTGCTAGATATGTCACCACAGTTATACAAGTTGCATTGTCAATGCAAAAAATAATTACTATTGCAAAGCACAGTTTCAAACCGAAATTAAAAAACTCTGGGGAAGCCAATGCATTGTGTCTTTCCAACTGCAACTTGGCCCTCTGGGATCCTTTAGCTTTTTTTTATTCTTGCATATGCAACTAGGTATATGACCTCATAATAAAATCAGCACTTAGAAATCATAGTGGTCTGCACAATAGAAATTTCCAGAAAGAACAACTGTGAAATTTCTCAAGTTTTGTCAGTTACAATGCTCAGTTAAATTATAGCTTATTTTCCTATGCTACAGCCTTGCCTCCTGAAGGGTGATCTGAAGAGTGTACAAAGTGAATAAATGAAATACCTTCAGAACAGAATAGTGTATGGCTTTGTAAAACGTAGAGTTGTTTGACTGATTTCAGATGGCAGATTCAGTCCTAGTTTATGGGTACAAAAATACCACATACCTTACACCACACTGTTCAAAAAGGTGATGTTAAATGTACTTCTTAGATGGGCAGAGAGAAGGGAAAAATTTGGCTTGTAGAAAATACAGATAAAGACTCTTATCCCACACTATGATCTCTGTTCACCTGCTCGAATCACAGTACATGACCCATGATAAGTCAATTACTGTCTGATGGTTGTGTGTCATGCCAATAATTAGCATTGAAATTTAGATCCTGTAAATAACCACAGGTAAATATACTTCATTAAACTTAATAATTAATATTATTGCCTTAGTAATTAATTTTATCAAGAGTCTTATTAACTTAGTAATTGACAATAGTGCCTTCATGATTTGGTGGCCCACAACTATTTTGTAATTATAGTCATGCTTTGGTCAGTTGAGTTAATTTCAATTAACATACCTCATTATCTTAACAGCTAAACATGAACAGCCTAAGAGGGGTACTCCAAGTGAATCAGTAAGACAGTTTTAAAATAAGGTCACAGTAAGTGTATATTATTTTCTTATTTCAATTCCATGGAATGTCAAGCCCATGCCTACTTTGTCTAGGCAAACTCTGGTATCCTGGTGACCAAGTCAGTTATAACATATAACTATTGGCATCTGTATTCTGAATTCAGATAAAATGCCAAAACAAGAAAGGTGGCAAGTTTTTTGCTTTATTTTTAATATAGCTTGTAAGCAGTCTGGGCCAAGGATTACCTTCTGTCTCTATGCACTACCTAGCTCAGTGACCTTTCAATAAAAGGGTCCCTAGATGCTACACCAATAGTAATTTCTCTACATTTTGGAGACTTAGGCAGGGGTTTTCAGTGTTTAATCCAGGCAAGCAGTGGATTAACTGCCTTCAGCTGAAAGCCTGCCAGCTGACAATCCTTCCCCACACACATGGCATTTGATGTCTGCCATTTTAATATTTTGACATTTTTGTGAGAGACATTATCCTGAAAGGTCACCACTTGTCTCAGCAGTTGGCTGGCTGCCACTCAGCCTTGGGAAACTTAGTTCCACAGCTGTCATCAAAAAATGACCGTTTTCGCAGCTAAGTTTCAGGGAAGCTATGAATTTCTGATTTGTATGAGGAGAAAAGGAGACAAGAGGAAGGAAAGAGAATCTCCAAAATCACCTTTCACTTGCTACAATGAAGGCAGGCATTTCTACATATAATTCCATAAGACAGGCTGAAATATTGCAAAAGCAGCTTATAAACAACAGATTGACCAAACATACCTGTGCTATAGCAGCATTATCAGGGGGTTATACCATTAATATCTTTTAGCTGTCTATGTGTAGCAAACAACACAACATACATAGTCTCCCCCCAGTCATTTAATGGCAGTCACCTGTTAACTGTGATCATGACATTTTCACATGGTTCATAAAAAGCTTACAGTACCACAATGGTCCCTAAGAAATATCAAGATCTGTAAATAAAGCAAGAAATGTGATATGGCAACACAAACTGGCTACAGCCTGCACTTCTTGTGCAATTAATCTGACATTTCTACTTGGTACTGATCACAGGCTGGTTTCAATAAACAGATTTCATTCACGGCACAGTAAGAATTCACTAACTATAAACTCAATACTACAATGGCGCTGTAAAAGCTTTCAATTAGAAAGGAGAAGAAAAACCAATACACTGTTCATTCAGTGCTATGTGACCAAAAAACACTAACAAATACCCATTCTTTTCCCTACAGTATCACCACAACACTGAGAAACCTTCAACTCTGCTTCTTCTCAGACACCTTACTATCCTGCCTTCAGCCACACAGCAGATAAAGATCACCTTCATGTACAGACAAAGTGAGATTGGTGAAAAACATGCATTGCTCACCGTACTATGTTCATCGTCCTTAATCAGGTCAGATGCAGACTTACTGGTGCCCCTTATGATGACTGTTTGTTTGTGCTTCTGATAATAAGGTACTGTTGAGTTTCTTAATAGAAGTCCGAGTCTGCATTTACAGATTTTTAAAGAGAAGATTCCAGATGAAAACTACCATGTCAGGTTTCTCTCCCATGCGCTCACCAGCCACCAGTCACTGCTGAAGTATCTTTCTCGCTATTTCTAATATTATCTAATCTAAGCAGAAAAACATCCCTCTAGAAGTACCTCCTGCACTTGCTTGGCTTCTCTCCTCACGAAGCAGCAAGCATACATCCCAAAAAGCAAACACAACTGCAAACTATTTGCTCCCGAAAGCTTTCATGCAGCCTTTGCCGTCAGTAGCTCTTCCTCTGAAAGGCTTCTGCAGAGAAGCTCTCCCTGTCAGAATGTTTTCAGCCTTCGTCTCTCTGCTTTTTCAAGCAGAAGTCTGAGGTACAAACCCTAATTAGCAATCTGAAAGCACTACGCAGGCAAAGAATACTTACATTTGCAACTGTATTTGTGATATTTGCGCACTGATCCAGCGACTGGTGATTACAAAGAAGAGAAAGAGCTTTTTAGGCTGCCTTTCAAGCCTCGCAGCACTGAAAAAAAGGCTGTTATCTGAAAGCTACTCATTTTCTATATGCTGTGCTCTACTTGCTTCCCATGTGCATACAACACAGCTGCCAGATTTAATAACCATGTCAGCCTGCTTTCCCCTTAAAGCAGCAGAGAGATGACAGGATGAAGTAGCCAGTGTGTTAATCTGTAGTTATGGCTGCACTAAGCCTTGAATGAATGTCACAGCTTTATTGCCCTTGAAGGAAATATTAAACAAACCAACAGTATTTGTGAAATAAATGTGCAAAAGGATTTCAGAAATGTTAATCTATACTTGCCTCTGTGACATTAAAGTACATTAGAGACATTTCTTTTTTTCCTCAGTTAGTAAATCCTAGGACTTAATTCCTTTTTACTACCTCCTGATCTTTCAGAATACATTTTTCTAGCAATGCATGCTTGTACCCCAAAAGAACAAAACATTAACTGACAAATCAGTTGAGCATCACTCCTCTCTGGTTCCTTTCTGGAAGGAAGTAATTCCATACCTGTCTCTCTTTGCTGTCCTCTTTCAGGAAAAATACAAGTTAATAAAAAAAGGGAGAAGATTCTCCTTTACCAGTTAAATTCTCCCACGCGCAGTGGTTCATAGAGCACTGGATTTTAGCATCTGATGTGNTGCTGTCCTCTTTCAAGAAAAATTAAAGTTTAATAAAAAAAGGGAGAAGATTCTCCTTTACCAGTTAAATTCTCCCACGCGCAGTGGTTCATAGAGCACTGGATTTTAGCATCTGATGTGGTCAGTTCACCACCAAGGTGGAGCATGTGCCGTACCTCCAGCTGCAAAACCAGTTCCATGTGAGGGAAGAGTGGACAGAGTTTATGTGACAAGAGAAGGTGCCAGTGACGCAATCAAAAACAACAAACTGAAAATAAGCCCAGAAATGTTCAGTTGAGTTTGCTACAGTGCGGGGATGCCGCAGAGATCATATGACATCTGTGCGCGTCTTTTTCCTCTCTCATTTATATTCCCTCCACTTCCCTCAGAGGCACCTGTCTCAGCGGGGAGTGGTTTCTGTGGAAACTATGGACAGTCAGTTTTCCCCTCGGAGAAAATGTTACTATGGCAACCTTACATAATGTATATGGCCTAGATTCTTCCTTTAAAATAACCCAGCACTAAAATTCTCATTATAAAATTAGAGCGGATCAGAGAGCAGGTGGAAGGGGGAGAGAAATACAGTTATTTAAAAATTGCATTAGAAATGCAGGATAAAAAAAGCCGAACGGTATTACAAGTGTAATTACAAGTGTAGGGGTCACTGTCATTGCATCAGTCACAAAGACAAAATAATTTGTGAATTCAGTAAACAAGGTCTATTACTTAGCATGTGTGGTAAGCAAGGCGGAAGGGAAGCATATACTTGACATCCTGGGTCAATGTAGGAATCAATATTGCATCTTATAGAGTGGAGCTTTTTTCTGTTTCTTCTTCCAGCAACCAGGACTTCACTTACTCATGTACACCCAAATTCTGCTTACATCTACCCCATTTAAAACTGAAATGTCAAAGTCACTCTACATTATGAAATCGTGCTACGTTAAAACTCAAGGAAGCTCCTCAAAGGAGCTGCATGAGTCAGTGAGGCATAGCGTGCAGTGGAGCAGAGGCAGAAAAGGCACACTGCTGTATATGCAACTTTCCTCTCAGTGCAGAGGAAACAAGCCTGCCCACAGCTACAGTGCGGAGGGCAGATCTGTCAGATCATATTGGGCAAGACAGGGAGGTTAGGACCCCCGTAATGGGACTGGGCAGGGTGAGTGCACTTTGCCTTCTAAGTCAGCAGCTGAAGACCCGCCTGGGTTGGGAATTACATGAAGGGGTAGTCACATCACAGATGTTTTGTGACCCCTGTGAAATGGGTAGGCAGATGTCCCCCTCCCTATCTGCAGCCATCCTTGTGGATGACCCTTTTATTGGAAATATAAATCAAAAGCCAAATGGTTAAGAAGGCAGTTGTAACTGCCTGTTTACCTCTAGACAAAATCAGTGATTTCAGTTTGAAAAATATTGTTGGGGAGACTTAAGTAAAAGGTTATGTTTGTGGTATCTGTGTTGTGACTCAGTGAATCAAGATCTCTCCTAACTTGCCAGTCTAGCAACTGTTATTAGCATGAACTACATTAATATACATGGGGACTGATTTTTCTTCTCTACTCTTACTCAGAAGATGAATAAGAGAGAGCACTAGAATACTTCCCCCAAACTTACATGAGGTCCTCCAACACTCCACTGTGCAAAGGGTCTTTCCAGGTGAGACAGAGCAGGCAGGAAGCATTGCTTCAAACCTCACACGTTTATGTTCCTTTTTTGCACAGCAGAGACATAATTACAAATAAGGCTCACACTGCCTGAAATGAGGTGGTGCTTGGGATGCTGCTTTTCTTTTTAGTTTTTCCAGCTAAAAACCTGCTGGTGCCATGAGCGATGAGACATTCTCTAATACAAAATCCTGTGTACTGGGGAAAGTTTGACTTTTAAATTACAGAACAAAATTGCTCCATAGCTTGCATCAAATACTCAAACTGACCTAGACAGCAGACCTATTCTGACAATCACACAGAGCAGTATTTTGTCAGAGGCTGTGCAAACACCTTTTTGTCTGCAAAACTCAAGTGTTACATGAAAATGTGAAAGCATTGAACATTATCTCCTTTTACCCAGAAAAACAAAGGAGATTTCGTGCATAGTGTTAAATTCAATTGGATTTGAGAAAATTCAGCTCTATCAGGACACACTCTGCATCTTACATGACTGAAACTTTTATGATTTATTGAATATCACATTCCTAGTCAAACATTACACAGGTATCAGGCCTCCTTTTGTACCCCGTGGTTCTCATGCTCTATCCACAGCACATAACCACCACAATGTATTATAATTTTTGCCTTCCAAAACTGAAAAAAACAAAATATTTTCAACAGAACATCTACATCCCCTTCTGAATTAATCTTACATCCAAAAATAAAATATAATTGGACAATGTCTAGTGAAACATGTTTAGTGGCCGTAGGACAGACAATATATTCAAAAGAAAAGCACTAAAATGAAAAGATTCCTTAAGCAGATTAGGAAGAGCTAAGCTGTAACTTAAATTCAATGCAGTTCTGACATTTTGCTGCGTAAAACCTTGAACTTCAAAGAGTACATTGCACAAAGATAGCAACAGGGACAAACTGAGTAATGAATATTATAACAATGTAAAGCAATGAAGTTAATAGCTTATTAAAAAAAAAAAAAAAAAAACCACAAAAACCAAAAAAANAACTTCAAAGAGTACATTGCACAAAGATAGCAACAGGGACAAACTGAGTAATGAATATTATAACAATGTAAAGCAATGAAGTTAATAGCTTATAAAAAAAAAAAAAAAAAAGCTGCAAATACCTAACATAAAATGACATAAAAACCTACTTATTATAGCTGTGCCAACTCTCCCAACACAGAAAAGCATAGCACAATGAAAGCCAACATGGTTACACAGCTTCTGGACTGAGCTAAGTAACCTCAAGCCAGCTCAGCACAGACAGCATGAACTTGGATCCCTCCTCATTTATCTATATAAATATTCTGTGTGTATCCAATTCATGGACAGTTGTGGCTTTCTGAAGCATGACACAGGGTGCTTGGAGACCAGCCTCAGGATTGGGCATCTCACTATTACCATTAGTTAACAAAGCATTTAGATTTTTCTCCTTAAAGTCTGCCTTTAGCTACCTGACGATCCCAAATTACCCGGATTTCTGGTCACACTGTAAGGGACTTGGCTGAGATACTGCTGAGAAGGCAGTTAGTCAAACAAAAGAAAGATTTGTGTTCACAGCAGGACTCAGACACACAGAGATGCAGCTGTAACCTGTGAACTTACTGTTAAGTTTCCTTCCAGGAAGGACTTAGCTCTCTCCAGGAGTCCAAGCTTCTCTTGACAGCCCAGGATCTGCTGTAATGGTCTCTCAGAGAATAGACTCAGAAAATACGTAATTGAGCTGTTTTGACCTGGACATGGTTTGGCACACGTCACTGAACAGGATAGCAACCCTACAGCCTAACATACAGCTGAGAAAGGCAGACTTCCAGTGGTTATTTAGAATGGTAACCACCCATTCCAGCAGTATTTATTGTATGTTCCTCACACCTTTTCCCAAGCCATTTATTATATCAAGCCTATGAAAAAATATATTAGCAACACAATATTACATATGGCTTTGCTCAGAGATAGAGAAAAGTGTCAAAAGAAGCCCTTTGTACAGTATTACATTATTTATTCCTAAAGAAATCTCTGGTTGACACACCTCACTTAACTCCATGGTAAGCTTTTACATAGACAAGCTACTTATATTTCCAGGGTATTGACTGCTCATCAGATTTATATTGCTTTTGATCTCTTTCCTCCTGTGATGCTATTATAGACAAAAAGTCCACCTTTCTATCTAGCTGGATTGACATGCTTTGGATGAGATAAAAAATCTTAGCAGTAAATAAAGGGAGAGACAGAATCACAAAGAGGCACAGACAAGGGTGTCAGTTCCTAACCCCAAGGTGCCTTGCAGTCTGCAGATGCCCCTGCCAAGAGTTCTGTGCTTAAGCAATCCACAAGAATGACATCCACAAAAGCCAGCACATTGGCCCATAGCTGCCTAACTCAGCTGCCATGAAATGCCAAGATCTTAAGCTCACTCCATGTACCCTTGGCATCCTCAACTGAGCTGCAGAAAAATGCCCACCTCCAACTGGAATTCATACATACCCATTCTCTTGAGTTAAGTTCCCTTTCTCACAAAAACTGACTGGGGAAGAGACAAGAGGCAATTACAGTACTCAAGAGATGGCAGGTTGGGGGTTAAATCTACTAGCAGCCAGATGAAAGTTTAACCAACATTCCCCTATTTAATCATGTCTTTTTAGGTTATTCTAAGGTAGGAATCCTCCTGAAGCTGCTGTCCTAATAAATAATGGAGTGAGGAAGATAACAAAGACCTCTATGTAGAACAATGGTCTGGTTGCTGTTTAAGACACTAACCTTGAAAGTCCAATCTCTGCTTCAGTAATTGGCTTTTCATTAGGAGTAGACTCAGGTTTCTGTGTCCCTGATGGCATAAGCTATTTTCCTGTGGTCAACGGGTGTTTTCTGAGCAATGCCAGACTAACTGCTTCAGAAAAGACACGCACAGAGTGCCTTCTATGATGGTCTTGACATGTCTAGGTGTAAGTAGATGCCCAACTCTTGCTGCTACTTCGCATCTCCAGACATCTGGGTTATGTGGCAGATTTTAAAGGCCTACATTTCTGCCTGAAGCATTTGAAGTGGCCACCAGGTACTTAAGGCCATGTCCACAATGTGGGAGCATGTTCACCTGAGCTGGCAGGGATCTGCATACTGACTCATAAACCAGAAATGCTGCGAGTTCAGTGCAGAATCACACAATCTGGCTCTGTACATGGTCTCTGATAAACAACACTGCTGTGTACAAGGCTGCACTCCACTGTGATTTTTCCATTTCAAGGGCTCCTGAACTCTTATCTACCACAGAGAGTAGTCAGGCCCTACATCTGGCCTCAGTCCCTTCATGGATCTTGCCTGAGTTCGGCCAAGGAAATAATCATTATGGGGATTAAAACTGATCTGATTTCATCTAGCCTAGAACACATAGGAAATGGATCAAAGGTGGATTTCTGCCTGGGTTTCTCATAGATTTCAATTCCAGTTAATGCTCCTAATTGAAGCCCTGCCTATTTGTTTCCTTGTTTTAGATGCAGAAATCATTGCCAAGCCTCTGGCAGCCGGGCCAGAAAATAGTGACAAATAGTGTAAGCTGATCTGGCAGGCTTTATTAAGGGCAGATTAAACACTGACAGTCCCCAAGGTTTTTGTGTTATGATTGCATGACATGGCCAATGAACTAGTCACTCCCTAGGGTGAGAAGCAGAGATGATGTTCAACTGCCTGGAGAGAGAAACATAGACTACTCTGTAAAATTACATATTCTAGCAATGTAAGATGCAAAACACCACCTCTAAACAAGGTGTTTCACCTCAAATAAACCTTGTGAACAGCTAAATACAACCCTGTCTATTCCTAAGAGGGATGAGCAACGTAAGAAAAAAAGTAATCAAGAGACCTGCAAAAGGCCAGTGTAGGAATTCATCCCAGTCAGGGAAAGTCCAGAGCATTCATCATTTAAGATTATATTTTCAAGAAATATGAGAATGGACCCTCATTTATTGGGTCAAGAATTATTATATCAGAATGACAAGAACTCTCTCAGCTGCTTGTGTTTGTGGCAAGGTTGTCTTGGATCTAAAACACCTTCTTAATTCTACTATCTACTGTAACCTGATGGTTTTCCTTGCTCTACAAGTTCCTGGATCTGTAAGTTTCTAATGACAAAGACTGCATGATACCATTACCTTTTTCAACCCAAAATACCCCAAATACTTCCAGATTTTCTCTTACATCAGCAAAGGAAATAAACTGATCCTACCTGAAATGTTGACATTTAGCATTTATTCAGACTCATTCTGTACACATTCTACACAAATAAAATGCTCATGAAACCAAATGCTTTTAAACTGAAATTAAAAACCAACCAAACAAAAATCAAGTCCCCACAACATCAAAAGAAGAATGTTAGACAGCAGTCTTGATCTGATTTGTAGATGCAAAATGCATCTCTGCTGACGTCTGGACTGTATCTATTGTCACAGCTTTGGAAGAGGAAAAAAGTGTTGTGGAATTTGTTTCATACCCAGTGAACACTGCATCCAAGAAGCACAGCACAACTTCTTAGCTATCTCCTGGACTTAAGTGTCACATGGAAGATCTGTACTGCGGTTCTGCCTTTAACAGCTATCAGTGATTTCAGCCACAACTGGGCACATTTTAATGATGTTAAATCTAGCAAAAGCCTCTTGAACACAGTGTCCTGTTTGCAGGGATCTACTCTGCCTTTACTATGATACAAATTTTTCTGGTTTACGATTACTACAGGACAGCAGGTAAGAGATAGCAGGTGGAACTGAGGCACTGGTATACAAATGGAAAGATGCCTCTGTGAAAGAGAAGTCAAACGTAGTGTTATTTGGAAAACAAATGAGCAGCTGGTGTCACAACTTGGTCCTTGCCTCATCCATCTTCCTTTTTCTTCCTGCATTTTAATACCTCAACACCATCACCATAACCAGCAGTCAGAACTTTTTCATTTAGCCATTTTAGCTAAGAAAGCTCAAAAAAGAGTAAGAAATAATTACCTTAGTTCTCCTGCTTCATCAAGCCAATGCAGAGACATTCTGTAACCTCCTGAGATATCATTTGTGCCCTACAAGTTCTGAACTGAAATGGATGCCTCCAAACTCCAGGGACATCCAGAGGGAACTTTCCACAAACAGCTCTACTTACTTGGAATGTCTTTATGTTTGTTAAATACAAGGAAACAAGTTAAAACACACAAACCGAAATTATCCACCCAGAGAAATTTATTCCAATGTGACCAACACATCCTGCTAGTTAGACCTCTTTATGGCTTTACCTCCAATTTAGAATGAATTGAGCACTTTTGGGGGCTTGTGAAGGTTCCAAGTGGAATGAAAATTATGAAAGCACTCATTCAAAACGCTTGTTAGCAATCTTTTCCAGCACTCCAGTCCAAATCAGTTGAGTGGATTACTTATAATTTAGGAACCACACACTATACCATGCCTGAAAAAACAAATTCCCACAGACAACTAGAAGGCTGCAGAAATCACTGCGATTTAAGACAAAGATTGCTGGAAGAGGGAGGACAGAGCTGCAATGATGTGTGTTAGCAGTATCTCTTCTCTCCTTCAGATTTTGCAGAAGTCCTTCCTCATATACAGAGTTTTCCTGATATCTACAAGTGATGGCTTCTGTGGGAAGGAATCAAAGGTGTAAGTCTGCTCCGTAACTTTCCCTATGTAATACAGATACTTATTTAGACAAAATCAGATAATCCCAGTGCCTGGAACTAATCTTTTGACTCCAGGAATTGCAAACTTCCTCCTGTTCCCAGGCTGAGCCTGTAATCAGGGAATAGAAAACAAACCATTTTGCAGCATATTGCTCTCGCAACCCCAGAAATTGACCTTGACCTGCACAGTTTTTTGGCAATATATCTCATTTTACCCTTCAACCTGAATCCATGGAATTGAAAATACCACTACTTGCTTGACCTTGTCCAAATAGACTCCCACTGCAGTAGACGACATCTGTAAGGGAAGCCTTGGTATTAAAAAGTCATCAAAGTAGCTTTCAACTGCGCCTTGGTTCCAGAAAGCAAGAAAATTTGGACAAAGTCCTATGCTCGTTTTCTTTTGGCTACTTCTTTGTTGAGCCTGAAGGCTCTTCAGTGACTCCATAGGTGCCTAATTCTGGTGCCTAGGTGTAACCTGTTAAGACTAAGCATAATTTTTACAGGCACTGCAGTACAGAACTGGAATTCTTGAAACAGATCTTCCAAATCTAAAAGCAGAGCACTTGTATTATAGGATCTCAAGTTGCTAGTCTTGTTTCTAAGCAGATTCATGGTAGCATCTCAGAGTGTACAGAAGTACTTGCTATATTATTCAAGGATACAAATGTTCCATCACAATCTTTGCACACACTGCATGCAGCTATGTTCCTGGTTTCTCAGCTCAGGTGCAGCATCATACACATCTAAATATTTTGTGTTAGGAATATTAGATCCTAAACATTTCTACTTTGCTGAAGATCGTGTATCCCTTGTGTAAAATAAGCTTTCCAGGTTCTGCTATAATCAACAGTATGCTCAAGCAAACAGCTGCTCAAACAGGATTGATTACAGACCAAACGGGATTGAAATTCCATTGCTGACTAGTGAAAAAGCAGATAAATAGCTCCTTTTCTCTAGCATCAGCATCTTATTTGCTTTGTGTGCCTAGAAAGTAAAATGTGATGGAAAGAGCCCACATTTCTTAGGGAAAAACTGTCTTAAATCTCCTTTTTAGATTATGGAAATTCTGGTTCCCTTTTCCAATAGATGCACCAGTTTCTTGCTATGAACTACTTGTATCTCACTATAAAATATCATTGTACTAGTCAATAGTTAGGCCTAATTAAACTTGCTGCCTCAATTACATGATTAGTTGCTTTTGGAGACTCTACTGAAAACACCAGAGATGGTGAGAAGGACATTTTCATTTCATGTGCTCTCAGCCCCCTAAGCCTTTCATTAAATCCTTCGCTACAGATGTTCATCCTGGCACCAGCTGGCTCAATAGCTGCGCTAGAACCAAATAAACCTGGCCATCATGACCACATCCAGAATTACTGACTACCAGAGAAGACCAAAATCATAACCACTGCCTGACAAACAAGTGGGTGTTGTGATCACATCTATGGATTCACTCTTCTTTTGTTGCCTTCCTATAAATGCAAACAATGGATGTATAGGTCCTGTTCTGTTGCTCTGCTGCTTGGAACAGAAATTGTACTACCATCTTTTGACTGTAAGGAGAACTACACCTTTAGAGAGTCTCCCTTCTGTACTAAGTCACATCAGGAGGTAATCTTTAATTCAGTGAACAAAACATAAAAATCCATTTAAATATGGAGGCACAAGATGACCAGTGTAGTCTATGAGCTGAGTCCTTTACAAAAAGCAATTTATTTTGAACATGTCCATAAGAAGGCCCATATTTTGGGAAATCACACATACCCAAGAAAAAAAACATACAAACATCAACGTTTTAAATGTGTCAGCCACGGCGCATCTGTTTCTATTTCATGTGTCCTACTAAACTGTTTGGACACAGCCTCACTATTACAGGTCCATGTTTCCTCTGGCACTTCATGTCTGTATGACAGCTGTTGAGCAGATCAGTATGGATTTGAGTTGGTATTAATTATGAACTCTTTGAATTTCAGTGAGTAGTTCATATCTAGATCAATTCCAAAGTGAAGGACCATACTACTTTCTGAAATGTACAGTGATCTATAGAAAAATTATTTTTGTTCCTAATTACAGTTAAGTGTCCTTATCTTAGCACCAAGGATTCTTCCAGATATGCCTAGACACAGTTCTTCTGAAACAAGTCAGAAACACATTGGAGAAGCTCCTAATAGATTTTCAGAGGCTGGTTATCTTACACTGTGCTCATACACAAAATTGTGATGTTTGGAAACCATGCTGAACACAATACTGACTTTTTTAGGCAAATGTAGTTGACTCTTATACATTCAAAGGCAAATTCCAAAGCATTGTAAATAGATAAATATATTTAAAATCAAAAACTAACATGTAAAAATGTATAATGTCCATTTGACATTAAGAACAGTTTTGGGAGTGGAGTGTTTAGTATCATTCCTCTGTGTACCAAAGGTTTTGTTGCTGAGAACAGAAACACTAGTTTAATACCCCATGATCTCACAGCAGCATTTTTGCCAATCCCTGAAAAGAAACCACTGGCATTTTGGGTGTGTATTGTGGCATGTGTGGTTTAGTAGTGCTTTACCACTTTATAAATTCAGGGCAAAATCTTGTGAAGTCAATGAGATATTTGCTACAGGCCTCCATGGAGCTGAGCTTTCATCCATAATATTTAAGAAGTGGGTCTGTGTTCTGAACAAGATCAAAGGTGAAATGTAATCTTTTTTTCCATTAAAAAAAAAAAAAAAACCAAAACCAAAACCAAACCACCAACAAAA
>NDXB01009141.1:151059-176207 GCA_002631895.1 Agapornis roseicollis
ACCAGGAACTCAAAAAAAAAACAAAACCAACCAACCACCAACAAAAAGTTGCAATAAACACTAATGGGTAAAATCAAAGTTTTTCATAAGACAATTTTCCCTATCAATTGTGCTGTGCCCTACACAGTTTTTATGCAACTCTGATTAATTTATCTATGTACATATGCTAAGAAACTAGAAAATAATATATACATATACACACACACAGAGAGGCTAAAGTCCCTCTGGTGTAGCTGAAATTACATTTGGTAATAAAGGACAAGGTAGAGCTACTAATTCAAAGAAATCTTTGTTTTCACATGTAGCATTATTAAGTGGAGCTATAACAAAGTAGTGGTAAAGGGTCATCTTCACAGTTACATTTAATTTTGAACTCTGATCGACATCCTCTTTGCAGTACACCATCATACACCATGGTACTACAGTAGCTAACTCCTTCACGCTGGAAAACCGGTACACAGACCTAACTCTTACACCTGCTGGATGGAAAGTACACTTTACTGATGAATAATTCAACAAAGAACACTTTACTGATGAATAATTCAACAAAGTCACATTGTATGCAAATAAATTGGTATATTACCTACTCAGCAGCAATGAAAGCAATCCTTCTGACCTCATCCCCCAACTTCCCTGAATTACCTAGAAGCTACTTTTATCCTTGGCATGCTTAAATAGAGCAAGGAAACATTTTTCTGTCACTGGTAACAATATTTCTACAGTTGCACATAGCACCTAAGAAGTTATTGCACTAGTAAATCCTTTCCTTTCCTTTTTGTCTGCAGGTTCAGAAAATAAATTGTCATAGTGTCTCTCAAGCCCCAGGACCTCTTGATTTCAAATCCAGTGTCTCACAAAAGATGCTGGTTATCTGCATGGTGAACCAACAGAATAATCAAGAAGTGGTAATGTAGCTGACTTCTGATCTCTTTTACATGCCCATACCCCACATTGGTTTATAAGGATATGGCTTTGTGAAGAGCTACATACTCAGTTTGAGCACCAATCAGCTGAAAGAAAATTTATCTTGCACTAAACAAATGATTTGTTTGTAGTCCAGTGAAGCACTGTAGTACAGTGAAGCCTGTATACCACCTGGAAGGAGATTACTCTGCCTAGCTAACATCTGAAATGCATGAGCATTTCTACAGTAAGGTGAACTGTCACTTGTCCTGTATGAGAATATTTAAACTGACCTCTAAGAAAGTCATGAACTGCAGGAAACCATGAAAAAAAGAAAGAAGGGAATGCTTGAATCTGAATAGAAGTCCAAGTTTAGCCAGGTCTCACATACAAGTAACACCTAAACAGAGGTCTTTCTATCAGTTGCATTTAAATCCAAAGCAGTGAGGTTTGTCCAAGAACTGGGTCCCAGCCACAAAGCACTGAAGTATTCTGACTGCTTTGTTAGCTGAAGAAGAGCTACAGGTAGATAAAAATTTTGCTTTTATTTCTTTCAGCTTACCTCTGCACCTACTAACTTTGCTGTCTATATTTGGGGTATGTAAATAAATTATCCTTCCACTTTTATCTTATGGGGGATTTTAGGCTAGCTGGCAATAAATAAAACATTCTGCTCTGATGGGTGTGGATGGTCATTAAGACATGAGTATTGGATCATTTTCAAGGTGCCAGTATATTACCTCAGGCTTCATCTCTTTAGAGGGAATTATTAGCTTATTTGTTATCACTGTTCTTTCCTAAGATTATCGATACAACACAAACATACCGATAAATGGAAAAATAACAGTTTGAAAGTTTATATGTTATGGGGCTCATAAGTAGCAGCTATGTATATACTCTGAATCGTATTTGATTAAAGAATTCTTTTTGAACAATTTTGGACTTTTTGTTTACAGTACTCAACAGGAATATTTGTGGTGACATTCCAAATGTTCAGAATGTGGACTCCTTCCTATTTCATTGGGAACTCTGAATTAGACCCCTACTGAAAAGACCAATCCAAACAAAATGAAAACCATTTGCATAGAAAACTGATCCACAACACAGCAGTGTTCACGGCATGGGCAATGCAGTACTTTGTGATTTTCCTTTCTCACAGAAACAATTTCCATGTTTCTCTGCATGCCACAGCATGAAAGCAATGATCTACATTTGATCCTAAATGCCTGGCAGACCTATGTTCTGATATACCTTTGTGTCTCACCTCAGTTTTTTCTTCAAAACTCAGGCTTCTTTTTCAAATGTGCCTGCTTTATGCATACATTTTGAAGCTCTTATTCTATATTAAAAATACCTGGAAGACAAGATGACAGAGGACAGATAATAGAAAAATATTCTAAAAATAGAATATTCTAAAAATAGGAAAAAAAGCAATATATAATTTTTTTAAAAAGTCAGGGTTGGCAGCATATTCTGGAAAATGCCAAAGGGTTTGTGGAATAAATTCCATTTGGCAGGCTGAGAGATAAAAGAACCCAGCTGCTTTCAAACACCAAATGCAGCACTAGAAAGTCTCTAAAACTGCAGAAACATCTTAAATCAACAACAAAAAAATATCATCCTCCCACACAAAACAAGAACAGCAGCAACAAAAGAACCACAAAACATTCCTATTTTGATAGACTTCAATGCTAGCTGAAGTATGTTTGTTCGAGGCAGTTTGTCAAAGAATACACTTCAATACAACAAAGGGCACAGGGTTGATGGATTTTGTGATGCTTCAGGCTATTGCAAAGCTAGGCAAAGAGATGAAAGCAGTCACACTGCTGGAAGGACCTAAGGAATCAGGCTGAGCCATATGGTGACTGGAATCCTTTGCAAAAGTGTTTCATAGAATCATAAAATAGTTATGATTCTATGATTCTATTTATGCATCCTTTCTTCCAAGTTTAGATACAGCCAGTTCAACTCCTTCATGACACGTAGGGCATGTAAAATACACTTGTAGCAAAAACTGAATGTGGAAGTACATAAGATAGGGACTAGCTCCTTCATTGTAAGGGAGTACATACTCATGGAAGAGTCTGCAGAAATTGCAAGAATACTGCCCTTTTAATTCTAAATAAAATCTGTATTTTCAGGCTGTTGCTCCTTGTCATTGTTCCTTCAACAGAATATCCACTGCCAGAGGTTTCTACCTCTGCTCCTCACAGCCACAGCCCTTCTCAGAAGTTAATGGCACAATCCAATACCTCAAGTGACTCCACTTCAGAGCAGAGTTAAAAAATGGGTTGGCCCTACTGAAATGTGAGCATAATTTATTTCATTTTAAATGGACCATTTCACAGATCTAGGTTTGTCATGGTTTAAACTCTGTCAGCCAAGCAGTCTTGCTTGTTCACTCCCCTCCCTTCTTCCCTCCCCCTGGCTCCTGGAGGGATGGGGAGGAGAATTGAAAGAATGTAACTCCCATGGGTTGAGATAAGAACAGTCCAGTAACTAAGGTATAACACAAACCACTACTGCTACCACCAATGATAATAATGATAAGGGAAATAACAAGGGAAGAGAATATGATACCACCCACTGACTGAGCCTGACGGAGCAGTGAGTGCCCTTCTGGGTAACTCCCAGTTACATCCCGGGCATGATGTGCTGTGGAATGGAATACCTCTTTGGCTAGTTTGGGTCAGGTGCCCTGTCTCTGCTTCCTCCCGGCTTCCCCTCCTCCCTGGCAGAGCATGAGACTCACAAAGTTCTTGGTCAGACTAAACATTTGAGCAGTAACTAAAAATATTGGTGTTATCAGCACTGTTCTCAGGCTGAAAGTCAAAAACACAGCACTGCACTAGCTACTAAGAAGGAGAAAAATGACTGCTACTGCTGAACCCAGGACAGGTTTGAAGTCAGTTACACTAGCACAGATAAGGGTAAGGTACCTTCCAGTAAATGAAGACAAATGAACCAGTAGAACCTACTGAGAGAATACTATCCAGGGACAACTACCTAGATGTCCAAAAAGCCAGCAAAGAGTCCTTACTGAAAGAGTCCTTGTAGACAGCTAACACTCAAAGGTAACAATTCCATTAACTACTTTAAGAATCAAAATTAATAAACATTCTAAAGTTCCTTTTATCTCTCCTTATTTCCCAATAATACTATAGCATCAGATATGAAGAGCTTTGAAACTCACATCTCAAGCTGGTAATTTCCAATTAGGCTTCAAAAAAAATAATAAATCTAAGCAAAAGCAGTTCAGTAACTTTGCAGTATGAAAAATAAATATAAGATACTCCATTTCTAAACATATACACATACAAACAATGTAGAGAAGTCTTGTGATCAAACAGCTGGAGATAGAAGGCACAAGTCTGGCAGGCAAGATGACTAAGTAAGAAGAAATGTCTTCACATTTTCCAATTAAAATGGGATTTGTTTTGACTGACCTGCTGCAAATCAGTCTTTTTGTCCTTCATCAAGTGTTTTTCCTCAGCTTGAAAGGAAGCAGCTAAGGAACATCATGCTGTGCCTGCATACAATTAACTTAGCCAAGCAATGAAGCATTCAAGGAAGAAACAGCATGGCCAGAAGAAACAGAATGTAGATTTTTATACTGTGTTTACATAGTGCTGAACATCCAGTATGGTAAAGACACTAGCTCTCAAGATGTGTGTATTTCTGATATCCTCTCTACATATAACTTCCATAGTCTGTAAAATACCTAAATACAAAAGCTGTAATATCAGAGAAAGCTGTTTTCTATTCAGTAATCAATATAGGCACTAGGGCTTCAATCCACAAAGGCATGTCTACATGTCCCTATAGATCAATTATAATCATATATATCAATTTTATACCAATTATGCTTATAATTAAGGTGAGAATCACTTTACTACAGAGGGTCGGTGTCTGAAGACGTCCAAAGAGGTCTATTACAGGTACTCCTACATAGGACATGTCTTTTCCCAGTACTATACATGGCCTTTAATTTGACAGCACCTGCTCTGTTAGGGAGAAAAAAAAAAAAACAACCAAGAAAATCTTGCTTTTATCTCTTTGTCATATCCCATTGCTGATTTTGATCTTCTCTAATTCACAATCATTCACAAGTATTTCTCACTGTTGAGAAACACATTTTGTCCCTTTATGCTTCTGCCAAATGGCTTGGTGGCCTATTTTTCAGATTCTGATTGCTCACAAACATACCAGCTATTGATTATTCAGGTTATGGGTGTGCTTTTTATCCACTGCCGGTTTTGCTGAGTGGGTGGCTGAAACTTTTAACAAAAACAATTGATAGCAAAGAAAGAGTTGATTTCCATGACTAATCCTTTGGGATTTGCAAACATCTCCATGACCATTCCACCATTGTACAAATATTAAAGACTGGCAAACAGCAGAGTCACCATGGTCTTCAAGAATGTTGAATTAAAATTATTTAGTTGTTATTATATTCATAAGAGTTCCCTTTTCCATCGTCTTGCCAGCCTTAACCACCATTCTGTAGCAACAGTGGCTAAAAAAAAAAGCAGCAGATCGTGCTAATGGCCTTCAGGAAAAGCATTGAGAAAACAGGCTTACCTTCCACCTTCAGCTAATACAGAATCTGGAAGTTGCACCCATATTCCTTTCAGATCTTCAGGTATCTCCAGGTTGGCCTACTGCAAATGTCCAGATTCCTGCTGCTTGCCTTCCAAGAANCAGTGGCTGGCTAAAAAAGACAGCAGCAGATCGTGCTAATGGCCTTCAGGAAAAGCATTGAGAAAACAGGCTTACCTTCCACCTTCAGCTAATACAGAATCTGGAAGTTGCACCCATATTCCTTTCAGATCTTCAGGTATCTCCAGGTTGGCCTACTGCAAATGTCCAGATTCCTGCTGCTTGCCTTCCAAGAACCTGAACACAGAATGCATCAGGTATCTGGCACAGCTGATCTAGCTTACTCTGCTAAAGGTCTCTGGACCTCCAAAGCACTGAGGGTGAACTTGATTTATAAGAACCAAAGAGAAACAACAACAGAGGATTGTCAAGGGCACAAATACTAATTTACATCAACATAAAATGGAGTTTACATACTGTTACTCAAGCTCAAGATCTATAAGGCTCTGTGCTCCCAGCCCAGTCAAATGGTATGTATAAAATTAAAAAGGCATATGAGTAGTCCCTTAGTTACAATATCTATGCCATTCACAGCAGAACGAGTGCCTGGCTACAACAAAGCTTTGGGTAAGGTTACTGATCATATGCCTCCATGAAAGTCTGCATTAAAGCTGTTTTTAGTAGTACAAACTCACAGTATGAGCATTTGCTACTATCAGGTTCAAGACAAAGCACCTGCACAGAGACTTTCATTCACCCTTTTTAAAAGTGTTTACAAGGATGGCTGATAAGAATTGGCTGAACTACTGAAAAGTAAGTAGCAACCAATAAGAACTGGTCACTACTGAATGCAACTGAGGCACTAAGGAAATACGAATCTCTCTTTTTCCCTCCTTCCACCTCCCCAGAAGGGCTTCTTCTTTGAGGGCCCTAATGTTTTTGGTCCAGGGTTAAGCACTTGAAAAGATTGTTAGAGGCAGTGGTGTTCCCCTGAACAATTTTGTCATCACTGCAAGCACTTAATATTTCTGAAAATGTTACCAGAGCCTGGAGGTTAACACTTCAAGCTAAATACCTGGATCTGAACAACACTTTTGAATACAAAGACTTGTCTCTATGACCACAGTCACACAAGAAGTCAGTGGCAGAGTCAAATTCCATAACTCTCAAAGATGTTTCTCCTTCAGACTAAGTGTAAATACAAGTAAATTAAACAACCTATACCACATGGCTTGTTCAACAAAAGTAGGAAGATTGACTTGTATGTGGAAAACTTCTCAACAAGGCATGTGCTGGCATAACAATACATTAAAAAGCTATTAGCTATTGTGTAGAAATATAACAAGATAATACACTAGGGGATTATTACAATGACAGTATTCCAGAGTCTCATCAAATGTGGTTTGTTAGAAACAGGAACAAATAACACTTTCTCTGACTTAGTTCAACTTGCAGCAATGACCCTTAAAGCTAGTAATAAAATTTTCCAAAGATCTGAAACAAACAGAAGTTGATTCTGTTTTACTCCTTCCTTTGTAACTTTTCAGGAATATTTTAGGCCTAGAAAGTTTACCAGTTCCAACTTATGGGTTTTATTTTACCAGCATTCTTTGTCACCCTGTGTATATATATATTATTTCAATCACCTCATAACTTCTGTTTTCCTCTCTGATTCTTTTGTTTTCTTCATCAGGGCTTCAAAAGTAAAAATATATAAGCAAGTTTTGGCTGGAATAGAGTTAATTTTCTTCCAAGTAGTGGTACAGTGCTGTGTTTTGGCACAAGAAGTCACTTCAAACAGCTAAAACAAATAAACACAACTTACTATATTCATGAAGGACTAGACTGGCACTTTAGCCTTTTTACTTGAAACAATATTGAGTTATATTCCAAGTCTTGCTCTGAAAAGATACTTTTAGAATTATGCTAAGAGGTTTTTGCTACCTGAAGATTAATCTTTTGGCCTCAATGAAAATTTAGTTGAATAAAGCAACTCCTCTTCTATAAGATATGTCATTCCTCAGCTACAGACAGAAAATATCATTTCCAAAAACATCCTTTTTATGACCTTTAGTGTCCCGGAGGATAAGATGATCACTATTCTTGCTCCTGACAGCAAAAATTAGATTGCCCAGATTACATTTTCCATTTAAAGTGAATTAAAGCTTTCAGGATCTCAGGTTTCCCTTCCTAGTCAGCCAGCCCTGTTAATACGGGGTGTTTTCTTTTGGCATGTAGTTCCTAGCAGTAGCCAGGACTAGCAAGACATAAAGCTGTGTTAGCAGGTGGAAAAACAGAAGCAGCTCCATAGAACATTAAGTGTGTTGATCAATGCAGTTTTATAAATGTTGATGTTGCTCTCATATCTATGAAGTTCAATCCAAACACATCCACAATACAGTCCTGCACTTGATTGTCATCGATGTACACATGAAAAGAGCAACAGCAGCACAGGTTTCAGCTCTCAAACATAGACATGTTACCTAGACATACACAGGCCACAATGAGGTTTGTGCTGCTTCAACCACAGTGTGACAATTCAGTCTCAAACTATCTGGGGCATCTCTCTGTGTCACTCTGCAGGCATACCTGTATCGGGGAAGCTAGACCTGTTAAAAATTGAAGTCCTGGGGTGGCAGGCTCTCTGGGTCATTCACCAGAGCATCCAGTTGTAGCAATGAAAGCATGAAACTTTCCATAGAAAAGGCTATTAAAAATTACAATACTTTAAATTTCTTAGTGATTTTTCTATCCAGAGAATGAAAATGTAAGTATTTCAGTATGATATGTATGAATCAAATTTCAATGAAATACCACTTAAAATTAACTCTAAATGTGTGTAGTTTATATTCTATTTGAAAATCTACTTTTTCCTTCTTCCAAAGAAGGAAATCCCCTTCTTGCCAGGGGCTGTTTCAGCTCAGGCTTGTCACTATACGTAATTCTTCATAGTTTTGCATTCTTGTCCTCAGGGGGCATTCTTCTGTCAGCTCAGCAAGCTTTTTCATTCTATGTTCTCTTTTTCTGCTCCCTTTTTCCTCTCAGGATCTCTCCACTACAATCACAAGAACTATACATGACCATGGTTTATATTTCCTCACTATTACTTTCCTAGGATATCTTTAATCTCATTTATCCCATTTATAAGAAACACACACACATTGCTTATTTCTCTCCTTCAGGCATCCTTCCTCATCTCCATGCAGTTGTCAAGTCACTCCCCCACCTTTTTTCTTTCAGTCTTTTTCCTTTTCAGGCTTGCATCACCTTCTTCTGCTCCTATCACTATCAAACTGATAAATTATTTCTGGAGTTCACAGGCTGTGGACAGCTGGACTGTATTCACTTGTTTGAAGTTAGCATCTGTTCAGGAAAAGGGATATCACTGTCCTTCCATAGTGAAAACTGACTCACATCAAAGCCCAAGAATTGGCTCACAGTGAGTCTGAGATACCACTGTGGATGCAACCTGTTCTTAGGAGATTTAAGAAAATGTGTAATACAACATTTCATCATTACTAATCCTGTACTGATCTTTAGAACAACTACAGTTTAAAATTGCATTCCAATTGAAGTAACTTGGGTGACTACAAATTTTCTTTGCTTCAAAAGCCTAACCTCAGCCCTGCGAAGAGTCCTTTGCTATGGCAGCATCATAGTAATCGTACCTTGACTAGCTTTTAAAGAGGCAAAGGAGCAGCATGTGTAAAATCCAGGAGGTCTCTCACTTCTTGACAGAGCTATGCTGTCAGGGCAGTACTAATAACAAGTGAAGGAGAGAAACCAGAAAACCAGCTTCTGCAGATAGAGCTAACAAATATTATTGGAACATAAGATATCCATTAGTCCCAGAGAATTTCAAGAACTAGAAGATGCCATAAATAAACTACCTACAAATCCCAATGACAGGCATATATTTTTCTCTACCCATGTTCTCAAAACAAACCAGCACAAGAGCATGTAAGGCGGTTTACAACCTCTGACGTCCCAGGCCAGGGCAGGTGCAGAGGACAGAGTCATCACTAGGGAAGAGCTCTCAGTCTCAACTTGGCTGGGCCAGAAAGTAAAAAAAGATGCTATCAGGCAGAGGCAGTGCAGCTCCTCAGACAACAGTAGAGAGGAAGAGAGGCAGCTTTAGGAAGAATGCTCAGGAGCTGGCTGTGATCTTAATATTTGGTCCTAATGAGCTGGACTGAACTTTCTCCAGCACAGTTGTGCTTAAAGCTGTTTCTCTGGACTGACAATGCTGTCCTCGGCTAATTATTGTAGTAATTCCACATTCCCCTGCATTCTGTAATTAGCTGAGTTTGTGGTTTTGCAGAGAAGACTGCTATTAAAATCAAGCTGGTTAGTGGTAGCAGTAGTGTTTGTGTTACTGCAGCACCTCTAAAACCTAACCACGGCTCAAGATTCTAGTGTCCTGAGGCTGTGCTGAGGAGGCTGAAGAAACATAATGGAGGACACACTACATGTCATGAGATGGAAGCACTGCATCTTTCTCCAGCTTGTCAGTATGGCTCAGCAATGCACATTTGGTTCTATGCAGACACATGATTTCCAGTTGTCCTGATACTAGCCTGGGGACCAACTCACAATGCTAAAATATTACTCAGCATCTATTCAGATACAAAGCCACTCTTGACAGGGCAGGGCCTGCTGCAGGAAGATGGGGTGACTATTGAAGGTACACACACAGTTCTCATCAGAGCAATATTGAAGCAGCTCACTGTCCCTCACATACTCATCATTGCAATGTCCCTGTGCATAGAGATATTCTCTGTCTTGAAAGACTTTTATTGACAAAGCACCTTGCTCAAGGTCATTAAAAACTAATAGTAATAGAAGATCTGTGGCAGAGCAGGAGCTCAATTCAGATTTTCCTGGTGGCCTCAAAGCTTAGAACCTACTATTCTCTGAACAACCTTTCCTTACATCACACTAGGTTTGCATGTCATTTTAAAAGCTAAGATGCAAATGTTTACAGAGCAGATCTGATTTCTTCCTTTTAAAAGACAGGTATAAGGCAGTGATATGGTACCAGAAAAATTCTGTAACTTTCCTTTTGTTTTAAAGTAAGCCAAGGAGTTTTAAGCTTTTCTGGGAGGAGTGGGAGAGGGTTGGGGATGGAGGAAAGGAATGTCAAAGGCATTGAACAATACAGGGTTTCATAGCTTTACAGTATGACTGAAACCAGAGTACACTCTTGATGTCTTCCATTTTCTTAATCATGTTTCATCTAAAATAGTTACACCATATCCCAAGTAGCTGCTATGTAATCATATTTGCACTTGCACTGCTTTTCCTCCACATTTTTTATACAGTAAGAAAAATTTTAAGTACATTTGAGGAGAAGCTGATACCCAAATAGAATAAATGAAACTTCACAGAGCAAGTAATTAAAGCTGCAAGAGGGCAACCCAGCATTACAGAAATGTCATGTGGGCCCTCTGGTTCCTGTGCCATGGTTTTTGCTTTGCATGGCAGCAATGGGGACCACGTACATGGTCTTTTGGGAGATCAACAGTCACAGCTATGCAGAAGGTCTGTCAGTAAGCACATAAGAAGCAGAGTTTTAAAGAGCCAGAAAAATGAAGTTTGAAACCTGGAAAGGGAAGAGGTGGTTCAGAAGCCACTGAAATACTCCATTCAGGATGATAAGCCTATAACCTGAATTTTCAATTAAAAGTATCTGTTCTTCTACATTTAGATAAAAGTAGTCTGCAAGCTGAAACTCTCCACAGAGGAGTGTTAGGCAAATGTGAAGGACTAAATGGTAGTGAGTTGCCTCATTTAGATCTTTATTTAAGGGAGTACTTAGAATCATAGAATAGTTAGGGTTGGAAAGGACCTTAAGTTCACCTAGTTCCAATCCTCCTGCCATAAGCAGTATTCTGGTTTCATGAAAAGTTTGAGAGCTNTTTATTTAAGGGAGTACTTAGAATCATAGAATAGTTAGGGTTGGAAAGGCCCTTAAGTTCACCTAGTTCCAATCCCCCTGCCATAAGCAGGGACACCTCACACTAAACCATGCCACACAAGACTTCGTCCAACCTGGCCTTGAACACTGCCAGGGATGGAGCACTCACAACTTCCTTGGGCAACCCATTCCAGTGCCTCACCACCCTCACAGGAAAGAATTTCTTCCTTAGATCCAATCTAAACCNACCTTAAGTTCACCTAGTTCCAATCCCCCTGCCATAAACAGGGACACCTCACACTAAACCATGCCACACAAGACTTCGTCCAACCTGGCCTTGAACACTGCCAGGGATGGAGCACTCACAACTTCCTTGGGCAACCCATTCCAGTGCCTCACCACCCTCACAGGAAAGAATTTCTTCTTTAGATCCAATCTAAACCTCTCCTGTTTAAGTTTGAACCTGTTACCCCTTGTCCTGTCACTACCGTCCCTAATGAAGAGACCTTTCCCAGCATCCCTATAGGCCCCCTTCAGATACTGGAAGGCTGCTATGAGGTCTCCACGCAGCCTTCTCTTCTCCAGGCTAAACAGCCCCAACTCTCTCAGCCTATCTTCATATGGGAGATGCTCCAGTCCCCTGATCATCCTCGTGGCCCTCCTCTGGACTTGTTCCAACAGTTCCATGTCCTTTTTATGTTGAGGACACCAGAACTGCACACAATCCTCCAAGTGAGGTCTCACGAGAGCAGAGTAGAGGGGCAGGGTCACCTTCTTCAACCTGCTGGTCACACTCCTTTTGATGCAGCCCAGGATACGGTTGCTTTCTGGGCTGCAAGCACACACTGAGGCCAGCTCAGGTTAGGTTTCTCATCAATCAACACCCCGAAGTCTTTCCCTGCAGGGCTTGTACTCAGTACAAAACAAAGTTTTATTTCAGTCTGGATGTCTCCTAAATTATACTTTTTATGTTTTTGCTCTCCCTACACATAGTTCTTCCATTCAACTCAATTTTAACTCTTTTCATTTCTACATTCAAACATGTAACCCCTCTTCTTTGTCCATTTGTACTGGTCTTTGTTTTCCCCTTGGCCTTACCCACATTTCCCCCTGGACCATTTTTGTTTGCAGTCTTTAGGAAAGAAACATTATAAAGTGGAATTTTGGTTAAGACTTCATTCTGTGAAGGAAAGGAAATTTCCAATTCAACGACATAATAGTTCTGAATGAAACAGCCTGATGTGTTAGACCCAGGCACGGTGAGCCCTGATCTGAATACTAGCCTATTATTTTATCTAACAGTACACTCTAAAAGATAACTATGCTGATCATACCAGAAAGTCTCCAGACTGGGGTTGTCTATTTACGAGGAAGCACTTGAAACAGTTACTTGCACAATCATGCATCACTTGATATGTGTTCAAGTTCAAACACTGCTTATACCTTTCAGCTTATATCCTGTTATCTTTGTCTGTGTACTAAGAAGATTGAAAATCTCCAGACCATTCTTTACATCAAATAACAGATTAGCAAAAAAATCATAAGGCTGTGAGAAAAATATTTAACAGATAGATATGTTATCATTAATCCTCCATGTGGTAAAACATAATGAAATTATAAGAATAGGTATAAATATACTAAAATATTTGTAGTAATAATATATCTCTCATATATTTCTAAATGAACCCTAATGATAACGAACAAATGCCATGAAAAAACCATGATGTAGTAATGAGGTATAGTAAGGAGTCCCTGCTAAGCCACGCCATTTCATAAGTGGGCACTGCAAAATCAAAGAAATGTTATAATATTTTCTATGCCCAACACCCCAACTTTAAGTTACTCTTGTTTAAAAATGCAGACGAGAGGTTCACAGATCATGGATTCTCTCATCAATT
The DNA here is from genome assembly GCA_002631895.1 of Agapornis roseicollis. Classification (NCBI taxonomy): domain Eukaryota; kingdom Metazoa; phylum Chordata; class Aves; order Psittaciformes; family Psittacidae; genus Agapornis; species Agapornis roseicollis. The sequence continues at coordinate 164,377 of NDXB01009141.1, forward strand.
TATGACCTGTCTCCAGTGCTGTTTCTCTGTTTTCAGACCTAAAGGAGCAGGCAGTATTACAGACAACATTCAGCTGCAAACAAAAGGTAAATAAGCTCATCTACTCTATTAAGAAGAAAGAAAGAGCTTGCTAAGAACCTACCTTCTCCTCATTTTTTTTGATTCCAGCTCCTCCACAGTCTTCAGCCTTTCAAAACTCCCCCAGCATGTGTGACCCTGCAACAGACTCTTGAATGATTCATTGTGGCAAACTTCCTTCTGTTCAGCTTCAGTTTATGTGGCCAGACTGGCTGAGGTGGGAGGGAAAAAAAAAACCAACCAAAACAAAAAACAAAACAAGCAAAGGAAAAAATAAAAAGTGTAGGCATTAACAGGAGAAATGAAAACCATCTTAAGGAACAGTGGATCTGGTCAAGGCACACGTTCTTTCACCATGTCAGGGAGTTATTTTACTATTGACTTTGGCTGTAAGTCACTAGGGTGCTAATGCCAGGCAAGGCAAAAAGCATCTTGTCCTTTGATAGGATTTAAGAGTAATCTTTGGGAGAAAGAGTGAGAACAGCTATTAGCATTTGGGGGGGTGATTGCTAATCATGCTAAATGATGCATGACTGATTTATTAACTATTTTACTCACGAAAAAATGGAAGAAAGTTCTGCCAAGAATCTGCCATTCTTTGATGGCAACCACAATGTCTGAATCCCTTTTTTAGAGCAAAGCCATGGCAAATGCTGAGCCTGTGTGTTTCGCAACAAGGGATTAATTCTGTCTTAATGCATAATCCTATATACTCACAGAGGAGAGAGTGCTGCAGAGAATTAAAAGGGAAAAAAAAAGAAAAGGCATGCAGAAATATATCTGGTGTGGTTTTATAGACAAGATATTTATAGACAAAGAGGAAGAAATACTTCTGCATGCATTTTCCCCCCATTTTTATCAACACCATTAGTAGCTAAAGTAGGTCACACATCCAAAGTAAGACAAAACCATTAGTGCTTCCCCTACTTCTCCTCCCCACCTTCATCCCAATTCCACATGTAGCATTGACACAATGCAGCTAAACTGCATGTTGTAGGTTACTCTTCAAGAAGACTTCAAGGGCCTTGAAGAACACTGGAGCCTTTTACACAAGAAAACATTCTCTGTCCCAAAAGACTTACAATGCAACCATTCACCAGGCTGAAACAGCTGCATTAGCAACTCTGAAAAAAAAAAACATTCATATGCAGCATTCTGTAAATTCCCATCCCATAGACACCTATTTGTATGTTGCAATTATGTGTCCAGGAAATTACTTGCTGATCCACACATTGACCCAAGTACAAGGAGGTAGAAGTTTCTACCCTAAAGGGCCAGATGTGCAATGCTGAGCTTTCATGTACCCATGTCCTTTATCACACATAGCATTGAGCCTTTTAAGTTAAATTCATGCGTCACTGTCAAAATTCTTCTTAAGTCTGAGTAACCTACTCACCTATCCTAAATGACATCTACTCCCTGTCATGGCTTAAGACAACACTGCTTTTGAAATAAGAGCTATTAACATTTGCATTATGTCTTTATGCCAGGACTTCTCTACTTGTCAGTTTAATTGTTAATTACTTTACATACCAGATACCTCCTAAAGACAAGTCAAGACACAGATCTTGGTTTAAACAGCCTACATTCAGCATCATATAACAAATAAGAATTGCTAATTGGCAATAAATAAATGAGAGACTGAAACAGAAAGAGTGAGGAGGGGAACACAGTGTATAATAAAGGCCAAAAGTTATCTAGGCCTTCAGCCTGATCCATACTGCCAGAGTTCTCTGCCTGTATGAATCCCACAACAGCCTTCTACCACATTTTTTTTCCTCTTCAACTCCTGCCTTTTTACAGAACATGTTATTAACACCAAATGCAACCCACTGCTCTTCACACAGCAAAAAGCCTCCATTCAGTACACCATTCCCTAGATAATTTCAACAAAGTTGTCTTGAAAGTAGGTAGAGTTGGCCACACCACATCAGCTGCACAAAGGTGTACAACCAGTGTGCCATTTTAAGAGATCTGAAGATGAAACATTCCTTACAAACAAGCAAAAAAGGCTAAAGATTAAGATCCTGCCAAAACCAGATAATTTTCTTTTTCTTTTAAATGAATGTCCTAGAGAAAACAAATAAACAAACAAAAAAAAAACCCAAAAACCAGTAAGCCTTGAGTAAAAAGTTGCAAGCTGTGGACAAAATGAAATGCATTTGCCTACTCTCGCTTTCTCAGCAAGTCCTCTGACATGCACTCTGTATGCTTTCACTGCTGATTAAGAGCCCTGCCTAACTCTCTGAACCTCACCTTGCTTTGGCTTGTACTGTGTAGTATTATACTGTGCCTCATCTTCACAATTAATCTCAGTGACTTTTTCAAACAGATTTGGACCTGTTCTCTGATAATTTATGAATCTTGCAAGCTGATCTGGGTGTCAAAACATCTACTCAATTAATACATCTGCTTACCTTGGTTATGAAGTGACCTTAAAAAGCAGTACAGAAATGACACAATGTCTCAAGATGGGCTCACGTAATTAAAAACTGGGATAATGGCACAACATCAAGAGGTTTTCCCTCTATTTTCAGTCAACTTTATAAGCCTGCTTGGTTGTCTATGGAAGGAAAAGGCCCAGAAATAAATAGCTATAGGATAGTTTAGCAGAGGGAGGTACAAGAGCAGGGCACATTTCAGATCGAACAAGAAGGCAATTCAGTGAAGGAGTCTGACCTACCTCAGTCTCGAATGACAGGAGCACTGCAGGGTAACAGGTTAAGTCAAGTGGAAAAATTTATCCTAATAGTCTGGTTTCCCACAAAGTGTATAGCCTTCCAACCCCATTATAATCCCACTTTATTTTCCTTAGTTAAACATTATCTGTCAAGAATTAAAGTGAAAGTAAGGTAACTACTTTGAACAAATTCACTAAAGTTTAAATCTAAAAAGTTGATTTTCTTCTTGCTTACAGATGACAACTTTCTCCTTACTTAGCTGATACATATTCAGCACCAGATTAACTTAAAACACTGAGACCATACCAACTATCTCTCTATATAGGCTCCTAAAAATACAGCACTTCTCTTCCTTCTTTTTGTAATATTTTCACACAAAGTAAAACAGCCTTTTACTCTACTGTATTTATTTGAAGGCTCCGTAAAAATTGTTCCTTCAAGCCCTTTATTGCCTTCAGAGCAGGAAAGTCATAAATATCCCTTTGCTGTAGTGCCTGATACTTGAAAGCTCATGCTGGCTATTTGCACCTTTAGATACCAGAGTCCCTGGCAGTACTACCAAGAATCTCAAACACATATACATAAAACATCAAATCAAGACACATGAACACTGTAATTGCTCAACATCAAAATATTTAAGTGTGCACATTCAAATAGTATATCCCAGGACTCATGTCATATTTATTGCACATGCTGATGTTACCTTCCTGTATTAGTCCAGTTATAGACTTGTATGCATCATTTCCGGCAAAAATAATAATGTAGAAAAAACAGCCTAGTCTATTGCACTGAGAATTATAGCACCCAAGAACTGCAGCTGAGTCATTCACAGTTTACTCTTAGGTCTGAAACCAGCTCACACTGACAGGAAGAGAAACTGAGAAGGTTATCTCCTATTAACCTGTCAGCTTCTTCTTTATATATAAAAAAAAATAATAATAAAAAAATCACTGTATCTTCAGGGTTGAACAGTCTTCACACACAAATCTTAACAGCTCTGTAAACATCTTCATGATGGTTCATCAATCACCCTGCCCTGCCTTCTGTCACTAGCAAAGTTTGGGGAGAATTTGTCTCACTGGAGAGTGACTTGCTCTGGAATAAAAGTTTATGTCTTTTCTTTGTTCCATGCTTAGAAAGAGAACTAAGACACATGGCCAGGTTGTTAATCTAATCAATTGCTTTATCAGAGACTTTCTTCTCTGTTTTTCAGTGAGCTCTCTTTAATTTCACTAGCTCTCTAGAGACTTCCAGGTTTGCTGTTACTAGGTGCTTTGAAGCTGTTGCACAATGCAAGAAAGGGCAGAGATGCTGGAGTCACCTCAGTATGAACTGCTTCCACAACCAGCCTAGGTCAGTAGCCAGGAACACCCCAGGAAGATATTCCTTAGCAGCTAGCTACACATCACATCCAAACGTGACACGTAGGGAGAAACCCTACATGTTTTCAAAAGACAACTTTGAGTCTATTTATCATCTTTGTTCTGTCCATGTAAATGAGAAGTTACTTCCATTAGTGTTGAAGAACAACTGCACTAGATGCTGGACTTAGTGAGATTCACACAAATCACCCATCAGCCCTTTCACGAATGGCCCTTTTCTTACTGACTTGTACAGTAGCTAAGCAGCCAGCTCACATACCACTATGATCTGCAAGGTTTTCTAGGCACAAGAAAAGAGAGGGGACAAACAGAGAAACAGAATATGCATGAAGAGCCTCATCTGCAAGTCAGGAAGGAAAGATAAATTGTATGAAAAGGCAGCATTAAAAAGACAGAGAGTTTTCCATGACTGCATTTTTCTGTGGGAGCAGGATCTCCCAAGCAGCAGATATTGCCCACCAACTATCATTAAAGAGCACTTGGATATTCAAGTGCACAGTATCAGTACACACATTTTAAAACCCAAGAGACCACCTTCCATTTAATAATTAATGTAAGTTACAGAGTTTCTCAGGCTCTTCAAGGATAACTCAAAACCTCTGATCAGTGCCTTTTGCTTTAAAGTTACCACAGAGGCCCCCAAAGTAAAACAAAACATACCTGCAACAAAAATATCACACAAAAACTAACCACTATTTCTTTAGGACTGATGGGGCCAAGATTTGCTTAATAAGGTAAAATCAAGCAAGTGCTAAGACCAATGCGTTTGACCCATGGCATTCTACTCTCTGCAACAAACCAGCTAAAGGTCATGCTTACAAAGATGTGTCCATTCCATCTGTGGTATGGGTGCACAAACAAGCACAGGAGAGAGGATGGAAGGATGCAGTCATGAGACTATTATTTTGCAAGAATCTAGGCAAAACCCAGGTAAGACAATTGAAAGTGAAGAGAGTTCTAGTCTTATAAGAGGGGCTAAATAAGTTCTCATTTCAAATAAGCTGTAAAGTTGTAACATTGAAAGGAAGAGTAGGGACACGCAATGTAAAGGGGCAACACTTACCCTCCTGGTACAAAGGAACTATTCAAAAAAGGAAAAAACTGAGCTATTTGAGCTATACTTTGCTGTTCATAGCATTTGCTGACTAGCAAATAAATACTGAATGAGTGAAAACATTTAGGGATTCGACATATACTGGCAAAGAAAAAAAATCATCATCATCTGCATCCCTTGCAGCTGCTGATACTCAGCCAACACACTCCCACTCTGATGTCAGTGGTCTAAATGAAGGCCATACTCTAACTGATAGTTTAATCCCAGGAAATCTCTGCTGAACTATTTAGCTGAGGCTCTGACTTTCACAACTGCACACTGCTCCTCAAGCACAGAGAACGTTCCCTAGCTTCTGATTCAGGAAGGGCTGCAGAATCTTTCTGCAGAATCTTTCTGCAACTATTAAACACTGGTGCAAAGTTCAAACTTACTTTCAAGACAGATCTGTTAACATGTGTTCACCACTACCATGAGCCCTCAGTGAACAGAAAAGAATCACCCAGTCCCTCAAGTGTTTACAGCTAGGCTATGTCAGTAATAGTTATTAAGTGCAGCCAAATGAATATACATTCAGAACACATGAACATACTGCAATGGTATTTCACCTTCCCTTTTAGTGGCTGGAAACTAAAGCCTGTTCAGCTTTCAGAGTCTCTTATGAATATAACCATTTTACATATAACTGGAAAATTCGGTCATGACTCATCTGCCTGTGTTACCAAGTGGATTTTTTAGTCCAATAGCCAGACATCTATTATGTGAGCTGCTAAATGATTTACATTGATTGAGAATGCACAGTATGCAGCTCTTGCAAATTTTATATGCTGGCTGTATGGGGAATGAATGCTCGCTGATTATGCTCCAAATAGCAAGGAACAAAATTACCTAAGCCACTAACTCTCAGTAAGCAAGCTAGAAATACAGCCATTGCTTCAACTACCTTAAAGAAACATATACTGTTTGGATCCTAAACTACTGTAAGTAAATAGGAGATATACATTAGTGAAGAACAAGCCCATGAGTTCAGATCACCTCTTTAAATCTCAGAATCATAGAACAGTTAGGGTTGGCAAGGACCTTAAACTCATCTAGTTCTAACCCCTCTGCCATGGGCAGGGAAATAACCATTGTTAACTCCTTATGCTCTAGATCTTGTATTCAAGAGTAAGGCCTCGCCACACCTGGAAAAACAGACAAGAATCCAGCTATTTGGGGAATTCTGAGATGGGGCCACCAAGATGAGGAGAAAAAAAAAAAGGTAAGTTTAGGGGAGAAACATAACAACACTTCTGAATCATCTTGTGGTGAAAAACCAACTTCTATTATACACAACCAGAGTGAGCTTTGGTATGAGGAACACAGGCAGAGGTCAGTTAGTCCACATACCTTTTCTACAAAGGGTTAACTTTACATTCAATATTGAGATCCTTGTCCACTCAAGGTTCAACCTAGATTGAGATACCATGTTTCTGGCATTGGTTCAGTGCTCTGCCACTCTCATGGGGAAGAAATTTTCCCCCCCAAGTCCCTTATTGCAACATTACACTGTTGCCCCTTACCCTCTCATTGTGCACCTCTGGGCTTTTCTGAGTTACAGAGCAGAACTATCACCACAGGCACTGCATACAGAGCAGTGACTAGAGTGGGCACGTACAGGTACAAGACCAAAGGGATACCACCACTGCAAGGAACAACTGCAGTTGTACAGACTGAGTTTAGCAGAGAGCCTCACTTAATAGCTAATATTGCATTTCAAGGCTCTGATGCACAGATAATTATCTGACGTCACCATACAACCCTGCATCTGCAGCACTGCTGAGTCTGTGCTTCAGGGAAGGACTTCAAGCTAGGACTGGAATAACAGGAAAATCAGAGGAGGGTGAAGAATAAGCTTATTTTTTCAAGTTCATGAATCACCTGTCATACAAAACACTTCTTCCTTTCATGAACACCAGAGAAAATCACACGGTATATCACAGAATTAAATGAAAAAGCTCAAAATTACTAATACGACTGAAATCAGGCCCCTCTGCTCTTGTTCACTAAGCACATTATGCAGATCAGTGGTTAAGTGATTTTCTATTTCAATCAATATGGAATAGCTGTCCACAGTCAGTAAGGTTTAGCTCCTGTTCCAGACTCTGAGGTATATCCACAAGTACATTCATCACTAGAAACCATGAGTGGGGAGGCATCCCCTCACACACATCACACTGGTGCACACCTCAGGAGATTCAGTGTAGATGTAGTCTCTTCAGTTTCACAACACAACTGATACAATTAAAAAAAAAATGAAAAAAGAACAAAAAAACCCCACGAACCAACAAAACACCCCTTCTTTTTGTAAATCGATTTCTGCATGTGAGAATCATCTGTCTTTCAAAACTCTCGAGTTATTTTTACAGATACTAATGGATAAGGCTTAACTGTACTGTGGAACCCAAGATGGCTGCCTGCACCTATCCACAAGGTCTGAGAACAGGAAACAGTGCACACCACCAAAATACAGATTTCCTAGTTAGCAAAAGGCACAGCTCCAACTGCACTGAATCAGGCAAAGCATAAAGAAATTAATTATGAAACTCCTCTTTACAAAAGCAATTTGAGGATTTAATCCATATCCCTTTCTTGCTGGAAAGAAAGATAAAGTGCTTTGGAGGATCATTCTAGAGGCCAATTTATCTGCCTATTCTCTCCCGCTCTGCATCTTTCAGACTACTTCATACAGTGGCTAAAAGGGAGGATATGAACAGATGGCTGTTTGCTCTGATAACTGTGCCTGTTCCTAGTCAGATTAATTGGTTACAACCCAGTTAAAGATTACAGGCTGGTAAAATGATATAAACAGTCCTCCAGTTAGTCTTCACAATCTATGAGAAGAGACTAAAATACATTCCTAAGAATCAAATCTAAGTTTCAGTACATGCTAGGGATTGTGCAAAACACATTGCTCTACAGTATTTGCTCTTCCAGACTACAGTTTTAAAGAGTATAAAATATACTGGAACATGAAGGTCAAATGGAGATTTAGAGAAACAAGGCATTCATGAGGATCAACAAACCCTAGGGTATTTGACAGAACAGTATCAGTGTCATGACTACTTTTTGTTTATCCAGGCTTTTGGCATCAAGCTGCTCATGAGACTTAAGGGCTGCAGTTGTATCTAATTTCATACCTCTTTTGATCATGCTGAGAAGAGATTTCCCTTCAAAAACCTGGGAACGTGCCAGAAGGCTGGAGCATTGTACTGATAATACATAGTCTCCTGACTGAAGAGGAGAATGGGTTGACCTCAGTAATTGTAACCTTAAGTGCAAGACAGGATAATAGCAAAAACTATGAAATGCAATCAATAAAGAATGAATGGATGGGAACATAAGTAGGGTTGGTCTACCTGATTATATGGAATGGATGGTAACATAACTAGGGCTGGTCTACCTGATTATATGGAATAGATGGGAACGTAATTAGGGCTGGTTTACCTGATTATATGGAAAATAGACACGGACTCACAAGCCTGATTGCATTCTCTGAGACCATGGGATTGACTACTACTGATAATTGTGAAAATGTGACAATTTTAGTAGAATACTTCACATAGAGCTGCTGGGTACACTACTTTAAAAGGTAGCTATTATCCTACACCAATGAAAGCACAATAAACGGGTTAACAATTGGCTAACTGGTGAACTCACAGACACAGTCGGGAAACATGACCAGCTGAGGAAGTTTGTAGTGGGGTTCTGCAGGCTTTTACTCTAGGTACACAGCCCATAAAGGTGGGGGTTTACTTCCCTCTCGTACGAGACAGATGTATAACATAACATGTAGATCACTGTATGTGTGATATCTACGCATGTATGTTTATTATACTGAGACTGACAATGAGTAAAAGGACTTGATCATAAGCATACTCAGCTCAGTAACACACAGTACTCAAGCAAAAGCAATGCAGTAAATGTAAGAATAGCAAGAATGGACCTCACAGGACATGAAAGAATTCAGGTTTACATGAAATTAAGAGGTTACAAACACATCTGAGGAAGCAAAATGAGAGAGTACAATCTCTTCTGTTTTATACTGTGCAGGAGCTTGTTTCTCAGGTCTTTGATTAAGAACCAGGAAAGAGGCAGAAAGAGCCACAAAGAAGAGGTGGGAACTCAATAAAATACTTTGCAGGAAAAGCCTATAGAGCTCCAGCTGTTCAGGCTACCATAAGGAAGACAAAAACAGATTAATTGGTTACAGTGTACGAATCCTTTGAAATGAGAAAATTAACATTATTAAAGAGATGTTTCCTGCAGCAAACACACACACACACACAACCCCAGTGATTCAAGCCACAAGAATTAATTTGTGAAATCAGACAAAACTGTAATCTACAGGGTGATTAACCAGAAGATCAAAGCACCTGGGGGAAGATTTTTTTCATCTTTGCTTGGTGTTTCCAAACCAAGACTGGATGCCTTCATGGAGAACAGAAGCTTTAGTCTAACTCTTCAGATCAAGGGGAAAACAAAACTGAAACTCTGCCAAAAGCACCAGCTTTCAGCCTGTGTGGCTTGCCCATGGTTTACTTTGGAAGTCGCATGACCCCTCTCACAGTGCTGAGATTCATGTCTTTTATCAATAACCTACACTTATCTAAGACTCACTTTTCCCCACTACCACGTCTCAGGTTTCTTTACGCATACCACACGTATCTTTAAGCAGGATGGAGAGTAGGCATAACCATTTTTAATGTATGTATTTAAAGAAAGAAAAAGTAACATTTTCAAGCAGGTATCTAAAAACTCAGGAAAATACACGTCGTCTACATGATGAACAGTTGTAAGACATCCCTAACACACACTTCTAACTGCTTTCAATCCTGACCTCATCTCTTCCTCTGGTGCTAAAAGATGCATAGTTTGTACCAGGCCAATACATGTGTCCCACACTCCCTCCCTCCAAATAAAATTGGTGTAACAGATGACTTTTTTCCTTTTTTAATCTGAAGATAAATCCCAGGATCACACTAAAATGAGCTTTTCAATTTATTATTTTATTGTTATTAGATCATATCCTTTCTCATAACTTGGTCATTATCTCTGCCCCAGCAGGCAAGAAAGCCTTCAGAAACACACCCTGCAAATCCCTTATTGACAGATTTCTTCCTGTAAAGCAACTTACGCCAGATCGGAAACATAAGGCCAAAAACATGCCTCACGACATACTCTTTCAGCAAGTTGTAGAAACACCTACAAAGTCTCACCCTACAGCTGCAAGATTAAATCACCACCCATGGGTGCAAACCCCACTCCGACACCCGCCAGGGGGAGGCCGAGCGCCCCTTCCCGCAGCACACCGCGTTACTGTGCGCTCCACCGCGCCCGCGCAGCAAGGAAATGGCTGCCGCCACCTCAGCTGCTCAACGGCGACACTGTTTGAGGCCTCTGGCGCCACCCAGCGGGTGCCGTGTGCCGTCGCTGCCGGCTCCGGTGTGAGGGGGGAGCCCGCCGCCGGCCACGGCCTTTCCATCCGGGGCACCAGCCCGGAGCCAGAGGGCAGGGCAGAGCCGTGGGAAGGATTAAATCCTCCACCTCCCCCCTTAGACCCTGAGGAAAAGAGGAGGTCGGCTTTCCTGTTAGCAGAGCCACTATACCCCTCCTATTCCACTCCATTTTTCCCCCTTCCCCACAGATAAGCAGCATTTTCTTTGCAAAGATTATATCCTCACCGTTTATATGAGGCAGCATCTCCCCACAGAGCAGACAAGCAGGGATTTACCACTGGAGCAAAGCGCCACTCACTGCCCTGGGCCAACAGGAATAGAGCTCAGCTGCAGCCGCCCACACCCTTTGTTAATTAAACCATTAAAGAGTAGGAAGAGAAAAAGCACTCAAGTGTTCTAAGGAACACCAGAAGTGCCATCTGTCAACAGGAAGCAATATGAAATGGCCACCTCTGATGGCTTTTTGTGACCTTTCTCATCGCTGAGGCCACAGTCATTGATCACGGGCTCTTCACAGCATTGCCAGGGCAGCAGTGAGCATGGCCTTCCCCATGCCTCTCCAGAGCCCTTAGCAGCAGCAACAGTAACATAGATTACATTGCATTACATTACAATACATTAACTACTGCTAAGTAATGCTCTACTCCATCATAGAATCAGCTAGGTTGGAAAAGACCTTTAAGTCCAACCTTTACCCAAGGACACGCTTGTGAGGTGGGCTGATGCCAACCTCATGAAGTTCAACCATGCCAAGTGCAAGGTCCTACACCTGGGTCGGAGCAATCCCAGGCACAGCTACAGGTTGGGCAAAGAGGAGATTCAGAGCAGCCCTGCAGAGAAGGACTTGGGGGTGGTGGTCAATGAGAACATGAACATGAGCTGACCTCAGTGTACGCTTGCAGCCCAGAAAGCCAACCGTATCCTGGTCTGCATCAAAGGAGTGTGACCAGAAGGTTNGTCAATGAGAAACATGAGCTGACCTCAGTGTACGCTTGCAGCCCAGAAAGCCAACCGTATCCTGGTCTGCATCAAAGGAGTGTGACCAGAAGGTTGAAGGAGGTGATCCTGCCTCTCTGCGCTCGTGAGACCTCACTTGGAGTATTGTGTGCAGTTCTGGTATCCTCAACATAAAAAGGACATG
>NDXB01009142.1:0-46414 GCA_002631895.1 Agapornis roseicollis
GTCAAAACACAGCTACTAAAGAGAAGAAAAACTGACTGCAACTGCTGAACCCAGGACAGACCCACAGCTATTAGGGAAATATTTCAGTTTTGAGTATTATTACAGGACAGGAATAGTAAAACTTAACTAATATTATAAGAAAGTCTTGAAAACACACAAAAGCTTTGAAGATTCTGTGACTGAAAGGATACAACAAAGGGCTTTAGAGAGTGATCCTACTAACAGAGTTTCTGTTTGCTGGCCCCTCATGTCACCTACAATAAAAGGAAAGTTGCGTAAGTTGCTTTTAGATATAACAACAGTTGCTCAATCCGATCATAGCAAATACTACAAGTTTTATCTTTGGCAAAAGGCATTGATGCAAAGGCCTGAAGTGTCACACATTAAAAACTCATTTGGTTGAAACGTGCTCAAATTCACATGATAAAAATAAAGAAAATTCCTGTAACTCCTTAAAAGTCCAAGTGTTTTGCAATTCTGCATATTAAGCCTAGAATTTTCTTTTCCTTACTTTTTGTCATGAGGTCTTTAATCTCTTCTGCAATTGCATCATTGACTGCTGTTAACAACTCATATTTTCCATCCTTGCTGCCAGAGCAATTAGATTCCATGGAACCACCACCATCTCCAAAGAGATCTGCAGCAGCCCAACCCTTCCCAGGGTACAAGAAACGGCTGAAACAGAGGAAAGTCAAAGTATATATGGTTCAACCTTGTAAGAAAAATACTCAAACTGCTCAGCTGTAGACAGCAATACTCTGCAGTATAATATCAAAAAATGTTAATGCTTTAGACACTAAAGAGACTATATAAAGCAGGCAGTCCTCAAACTCAAAATGGAGTAAAACCCACACTCACCTCCCTCCTTTCAAGGCCCTGTTCTAAGAGAGATGGCAAATAGATACCATGTCTGCACTTCAGGGTAGGTCTTTAAGACAATGACATATTATGCATTTTAAACCTGACTGTAATTACGTACTTCAAAAGAAAATCAGGAGATAGATATAGGCAAACATACTCTAAATCTTCACCCTGTTAAGAAGCAACTCTACCTTTCTTGTGTGTGACTTGCTATCACAGCAAGTCTGTTGTTGCGGTTCATAAGTAAGTGTGAGTTTCCCAGCACCATCACTGCGTCGATGCATTTTGATAGGGTGAACTGCTGAAAAAAAAGAAAGCAGATACAGGGCAGTAACATTTACAGTGAAGTAATTTAGAAGAAATCTTTCAAACCACTGCAGTTAAAAGAACTCGACTTGAAGACGCCAAAAGTTTCCTAATAGGAAGAATTTAGACAAAAGCTTTGACTACATAACTCTAAGTAGCTACTTTAAAGAATATTCTAATATCCATAAATTCTCTTCTAGCAGACAAATGTCAACAGAGTTTAGACATCAAAGCCTTATCTGTTGCCCACTTACTAACATTAAACAAATATTATCCCTCCGGAATCGTCCGCAGCAGCACGTACCTCAGCTTCTCCTAGCGCCTTCTTCCCCCACCAGATGGGGTTGGTGTCAATGATTACGACCAGCAGGCTCACGTCGTCGTCTGAAACAGAGACAACACCGCAGCGTCACCCCAAGCTCCGCGAGCACGCCGAGCCCAGCAGTGATGGAAGGGCCCCGCGCAGGGGGGGCTGCCCCAGCGCCCGGGTGACAACACCGCGAACCCCCGCAAGAGCCCGGTCACCAGAGCCTCACCCGCGCTCATAGCGCCGACCGCGAGACCAGCTGCTCGCGACGCATGGAGATGATGCCGCGGCACGGCATTACGTCAGCCAAACGTGTGCCGTCACTCGGGCGGCGCCACGCCCAGGCGCGGTGGCGGGGCGGATACGGGAACGGAGCGGACCGACCATGAGCACGAATGGTAACGGGAGCGGGGCGCGGGCGGTGCGGGGCAGGGCAGGGCAGGGCAGGGGAGGTCACTGACGCGCCCTGCTCCCTACAGACTTGATCGAGACCTTCAGGGCGCAGCTGAGGGACGACCCCGATGTTGCCTCGGCCGTGGCCGCCATCCGCGCCCTGCTGGGCTTCCTCAAGCAGGACCGAGGTGGGTCCGGCTCCCCCCGCCCCATATCCGGGATGCCGGCTCTGCCTGGAGTCTCCCCGCTGCGAGGCCCGTGTCGGTGGGGTTCTTACCGGCCATCGCTGCTTGTCCGCAGGGGAGACCATCCAGGGCCTGAGGAGCAGCCTCCTGGCTGCCATCGACACCCTGTCCCGGGTGGACTCCTCGGTAGCCGTGTCCTCCGGTGGGGAGCTCTTCCTGCGTTTCATCAGCCTCACCTCCCTGGAGTATTCGGTAAGGACTGCTGCCGCCTGTCCCGCCGTGCTGCCTGCAGGGGGGACCGCAGCTCCGCAGCAACCAGCGCTGTGTTTTCCAGGACTACTCCAAGTGCAAGGAAATCATGATCGAGCGCGGGGAGATCTTCCTAACGAAAGTGTCTGCCTGTCGGAATAAAATCGCCAAGCTGTGTCATCCTTTCATCAGAGATGGTGCTGTGAGTAGGCAGAGCCAGGATCACTCTTGTTTTGGTGTTCTGCTTCTTGCAGCAATGGAAAACAAAAGGGGAGGGGAGTGAAGGTTATTAATGTTCACAGCAGCATTGTCTAGTGGTGGCTTCTGCATGTAGATAGGTGCGATAACCATCCCTGGCAGTGTTCAAGGCCAGGTTGGACAGGGCTTGGAGCAACCTGGTTTAGTGAAAGGTGTCCCGGCTTGTGACAGGGGATTGGAAATGGATGAGCTTTAAGGCCCCTTCCAACCTAAACCCTGCTGTGATTCTATGATCTTTCCCCTGCCCCTTCACTTTCCATGCAATCCAGATCTATCTCATGTTCTACCTGTAAAAGGTGCTGAGGAGTCACAGCTTCAAGTTTCTATTTAAAATACTAAATCATCACCCCATCACAACTGGCCACGTACAGGCCAGCTCATAGAGTAGTTTTCTATGCTATGATTTGTAGAATACACGTGACAGGCATTATTAACATTGATGAACACCTATGTGAAGTAAAAGCCATGCCACCATTAGCAAAAGTAAAGGGCTTCTCAAAGCTCAACAGAAAGTGATGTCTTTTTGTTTTCTGACAGCGAATATTGACACATGCCTACTCCAGAGTGGTCCTCAGAGTGTTAGAAGCAGCTGTTGATGCAAAGAAGCGATTCAGTGTTTATGTCACTGAATCACAGCCAGATCAAGCAGGGTGAGTACTCATTCTTTTGGGTTTTATCTTGGTTAACAGCTACCATAAAGTCAGCTAGATGTTAAGAAAAGGTGCTAGGCCCGTCTGCAGCATTTTGAATGGTAACCATCACCAGTATCACATTATTCTGGACAAGTAAAAACAATCCCAATATTGGCAAGTGACTTCCCATACTAAATGTTCCAATTACAACATCTGGGTTTTCCTCAGAGGCTTACAAACTTTCAGTCAGTACCAGGCAAGCTCCCTGGGAGATGGGAGACAACTGATTTCTAGTGGTCTGCTTCAAAAGTAGGCTACAATAACCAGTATTATCATAGCAAAGTAAAACATTCAGCTAACAATGTCATTTGAAGATCCTAAATAAAGTATATTACTGATAGCAAGAGAGCAGGCCTTCCCTTTGTGTGAGTGAATTAGTAAATTCTGCATGCTGGGTAATGTGTGTTGCTAACAAGGATGTTCAGTCAAAAGCGCATATGACTCTCAAGCTTCACTGAAACAGCTCCAAGCACTGCAGCCCATGCTTTATTTCTTGTTTCTTAAATACCCTGTTGATGGACAAGCTGAGGCAGTTCAGGTACTCTGTCATCTTAATAATAGTTCACTGACTCATCTTTCTGGAGCTGTAATTCCTGACTGGTAAAACAAACTTTCTTCACTTATAGTGGGTTTGTCCTAATCTATTTGTTTCAATTTCTACACAATAACTGATTTTCTATTAGAGGGGGTACACCATAAACCAAAACTACCAGCAAGAGAACATGGGCAGTCAAGGGTTTCTTACTTTCAGACAATATTTTTCTATCATTGCCTTTAAAGAAAAGGCTTTTAAGTTCCAAACATGTTTTTTTCATAGGCAAAAAATGGCAAAAGCCCTGAGGAAGCTGAACATTCCCGTGACCGTGATTCTGGATGCTGCAGTTGGGTAAAGTCTGATCATTAAATCTTAGTATTTTTCAGCATAATTTTGAGAGTGTTAGATGTAGGTTTCCTAGAAGCTTGTCCAAATCACAGAAGTGATGATTTGGTTTGTCACAGTCATCAAACAAGTTGAACAAGTTACACCTTTAGGTGCACCATTAGGAGAACATGTCTGCTACAAAGCAAGTATCTGATGTTTGCATGTTAGAGTGACAAAAGGAGTCAGACCTGAGTGTAGAACTTGTGGATACTTGTAGAAAAAGAACTGAGGTGCTACTTTTTCACTCATTTACACACGTTATTGTTTGAGGGTTTCTTATTTGCTAAATGACCACTGCTCAGTATAAGTCCAAAACATAAGAAAGAACTATAATAAATCTGAAGCTGAATTCACGGAGGCACTTGTCGTATTACCCAGTAAGTATTGGATTTCTTTCCTCCTTTTGAACAGCTACATTATGGAGAAAGTGGACCTGGTATTAGTTGGTGCTGAAGGAGTAGTTGAAAGTGGTGGCATTATCAACAAGGTAGGAGGTTGTGGGTTTACTACATTGTTCTGTAAACTCCAGATTTTTAAAGTTGGATGTCTTTGAAGAATTCAAGGCTTTCTGAAAAAACCTCTTTGGACATTATCCAGTAACCATCTCTTTATGGTTGGAGACTGGGCAGTATTATGTCACACTAGCACTGAGCCTGCAGTGTCATTTTCCCTCTGTCTCCACAGATAGGCACTAATCAAATTGCTGTGTGTGCCAAAGCACAGAATAAGCCGTTTTATGTGGTAGCTGAAAGTTTCAAGTTTGTGAGGCTTTTCCCTCTGAATCAGCAGGACGTCCCAGATAAGTTTAAGGTAAGAGAAATCCAAATTACTTCTTAGCCAAGGGGCTAAAAACCAGTTAACACACTTCAGAACTACCAATTGTTCTTTATACATAAGATACAACAGCTGAGACCAAGGTGGCACCAGCATGTGCCTCATTTTAAAGCAACTGACTTCCTTCAGTTTTACCACAAACATCTGCTTGGGACTACAGCACCGCTCTTGCCCCAAAGAGGTTTTAATTTCCAGTTGTCTCCATTTCCTTCTAGTACAAAGCAGACACTCTGAAAACAAATCGGAATCTAACGGAGGAGCATCCCTGGATTGACTACACATCACCGTCACTCATTACATTACTGTTTACAGACCTCGGTGTGTTAACTCCCTCAGCTGTCAGTGATGAACTTATTAAACTCTATCTGTAACAAAGAGGACTCTGTGTACAGGATGCATCACGTTCAGTGACTGTCACAGTTGTAAGAACTGGAAGGATGATACAAGTTAAATGGACACAGTAAGGAGAGGACATCATAAGGATTAATGTCATTATTGGCTTTCTTGAGTTTTTAAAGCAACATGTTATATATGGATGGACCACTGTTAAAAAAGAAAGTTACTACAGCTTCTAAAGATCTAAAATAAATTATTTTAAAGATGGGTGGAATACTTTGATACTGTAAAATAAAATAAAACACCTTAAGGTGGATTCAGCCTCATTCTGAGGTGTGCTGCCACTTACTGCTCTGGGGTACATACCTGAAAAAAGCAAAGTGAAAACAGGCACGAGGCTGCTAATGGCAACCTGCAGCCATGCGAGAGCAGTTCTCTTAGCTGTGTTCTTAACTACAGGCTTCTGTGTTTGTCTTTGTGGGCTCCAGGTCTCTTACGAAGAAATCAGATCAATTCTGTTCTCTGCATCATTGTTTTGTTATAAAAATCCAGTTTTATTGAAATAGGCAGTATTTTAATGTAAAAGTGTGGTTAGAGTAACTGTCAACCTTCAGCCTCTAAGTCAGCAACAGTTCCTGCTTTGAGCCTACTCTGGCTGCTTGTTAGTCTCTTCTCAAATTCTTCTTCACTGATTTTTCCCTTTTTTAATCTTTTCAAGAGTCTTGTGTCATTCAGCAACTCCTCCATATCCTCATCTTCAATATCAGAGCCCTGTTGGCAGGTGAAAAACAACAAATGAAGCACAACACTAATTAAACACACACCAAAAGGTTTTCATGAACACAGGTTTACAACTCTGATATGCCAGAGCTATCCAAGTAGGAGATAATTGATTTATACATAGGAAACCACCTAACTCTCAGTTATTCTTGTTGAGAATTGAAAAAAAGCAAATTAAAACCCCAAACCAAGTACTGTCCACCATTGTGCCATACTGCTGGACCTTACAGAAAGAAAAAGCTATGCTACCTCTGCAGGCAGCATTATCAGCATCAGAGTGCTCAGAAGTTGTTTTAGTGTTTGGGTTTAAGAAGTTTCTCTATTTTTTATAAGGTTTGCCTGTCAAGGACCTAAAAAGTTACTTTACATTCTACAGCTACATCAAACTAAGATCCTCAGGTGCTCTGCCATTGGAAGTATGCCCCTATGTTGCAGTGATCACAGGCAGTTCAATAGAATGGACACAGTTTACCTCTTCATGCTTCCTTTTAGCTGTTACTTTCTTTTTCTTCTCCCTCTTGGCTTTCTGCTTTGACCAGGCTTTGTTCTTTACAAATTTCTTTTTCCCTCCATTTTCCTCTCTGTCTTTTCTTTGTTGTTCTAATTGCTTTTGTCTCTGTTTTTCTCTATTTTTATCCTTAAATGAAATGGAGTCTGTATTAACAGTGACTGGAGTAAAGTCTGGAAAACATTTTCCTCTTAGTTCAGGCATCTTTGGCATTTTTAACAATGCAAAACCTTTGGCAAGACTTGCAAAATCCAGATCTGTGAAAGTAAGGATTATAAAGTCAGTTTCCCACTGGATAAAACAATAGTTTAACTTAGCAAGTCACAACTGGAAAACCCCAAACATTATCTTACTGTATTGTTTGCATTCTAGACTTGATAGTAGTAACAATACTAAATCACTTTTACTTATGCTTATGTCATAAGTCATGTCTCTTTAAAACAAGAGAAACAAGTTGCTTGGGACAATGGGAGTTTTGTCAGAATCTGATGCTGCAGGAAGTAAATCTGACACCAGGAATCAGGAGCTGAGGCTTGTAGACAGTAACACTGTGTTCTTTCCCAAACCAAATACTGTTCTGAAAAGAGCAGGAGCAGACGCCAGCTCCTGCTGGGAATTACCTTTTATTCGGAAGATGAGATTACATTCATGTTTGGCATAAGCCTGAACGTATGACACAAACGCTTTCATCCCCTTCTCAAACACTGCCCTGTCAGCAAGAGCCATTGACTTCAGTTTTGGGAGAAGATCTAACACATTTGTCTGTGGTTTCATTTCCTGCATGGGACACTGAAAACCAGACAAGGGACACAAAACCAAAGGAAGAGTTCAGTGGAATGATTTAAAATGTGCTGTGAAGCTTTGAACACACGCTTCTTCCCCTCCTGATCTTCAGTCAGCTCTGAGCCCCCTTCTATGTGGTCACTTCGACGTGAGTTCAGCATTCAGCCCCACACACACACACTTGTCTTATCGCAGCAGGGCAGTTCACACACCACAGCTGAAGAGAGGCCACAAGCTCATCTCACCCTTATCAAGCTCTGTTCTCATTAGCAGGCACCAGAGAATGTTTACAATTAATCCCACAAACACAGAAAACTATCAGTTAAACAGTGTGGAGGGTGCAGTGTATACCCTGCTGGGGGCAGGAGTGTTTCACCAGTGCTGTCCATCTGGAAGCACTCAATCTACACACCCTTCAGAAGGAAAAGCCTTTCCTATCTATCCTATTTCTACACTTACCCTATCATACAAACTCAATAGGTAACACTGGAAACAGTCCTGTTCTAACAGGTATTTGCTAATATTCTATTGAACTAATTAACTTGGAGAGAAAGAGAAGAGGGACATCAAAGCTTATTTGTTAAAGTGGTTTAAGCCATTCTGATGTGTAAATAATGATAATCACGCATGGAGCATATGGCTAAAATACATCCAAAAAGCAGCTCTTGTCTTTTCTTAATTGTGCATTACCTATGCATATCTCCCTAAGTTCTACAATTCTGAACCTAAACTCCTATCAGTGAATCTGTCCCCTTGTTCTTTGCTGCCTTGGATTAGAATAAGTCTACTAACCTTTTGGTTGATGGAGAGAAAGTTAACGTAAGACTCTTCCATGGGAAGCAAAAACACAAGTGCGCTGCCAACGTTGCCAATCCGTGCTGTTCGACCACACCGATGCACGAAGGCACTGAAACAACACAGAGAGGACTTTACAGGAGGGTCTCAGCCTGGTTTTGAAGTGATAGGCAGCAAAAGGGCAAATCTTGTGGAATTAAAATACAGAATGCTGTATACTTTTGCCTTAAACTAAGAGAAATACATAAAAAAAATGGTAAGAGAGACATGTAGCAGTCCCACTGGATTGTTAGGGCTAAAGCAAGGGGGATCTGCTTTAGTGTGAAGCTTTAAGCATGTTGTAGGGAGAATTACGACAATGGAAGTTAAAATATGTGGAAAAGAGCCTGTTGTTGCATGTACCCAATTTATATCCAAACAAAACAGTAACATGACCACAAGCTGAGTAAAGATTCTTAAGAGCCGAAGTTGTACCTTGCACTGCTAGGTGGGTCGTACTGTAAAACCCAGTGTACTTCTGGAATGTCTATGCCACGGGCCATCACATCAGTGCACACTAAAATGCCACTAAAAGAAAGAGCATGGTTTCATTAAACTGTCATTTGAAAAGAGCCAGCCCACCCCCAGCTGTGTGTTCTGCATCTACACTGGAGAGTGAGCAACAAAATGTGGGTTTGAAAAGAGACAAAATATCTAAGGTATCTGCAGCTTTCACCAACTAAAATTCTACACAATGCTATGAAAA
This sequence comes from Agapornis roseicollis, assembly GCA_002631895.1. Taxonomy (NCBI): domain Eukaryota; kingdom Metazoa; phylum Chordata; class Aves; order Psittaciformes; family Psittacidae; genus Agapornis; species Agapornis roseicollis. The sequence goes on from NDXB01009142.1 coordinate 8,955, forward strand.
GGAATGGGATTTACATCACCAGGAAAAACCAATGCCCTGTTACAAGTCCTATTATTAAACCACCATTGTGTCCACACAGTTGAAAGTCATTTCAATAGAAGACTTCAGAGACTGACGATTTCCACATTTACTTGAAGCAGTTCTGCCGCAGCTGGGAATTATGTTTTTTGCTCATTTTCTTACCTCGGGAGCTTCCGGAACTCAGTAAAAATCTTGTTCCGTTTGTGTTTCATTTTCCCGTGAATGCTCATTATTTTCACTTGTTTAATGAAGGATTCCAAAGCCTTCCCATAGTATTCCACACAGGCACACGTGCTGTGTTGATACAGACAGACATAAAGGTGAGAGATCATGCTGCATTTTCAAGAGACCTTCCCAGATTATATACTATGGCTTATTTTTATTTACAGTATATGTGTATTGCTTTTATAATTAACATATAATCATCTCTAATGCTTTCCTTTAAAAATGTGTATCAAATTCATGGTTTGCTTAATAAAATTCAACCAAATCCTGACATGAATCAATGATCAATCTCTTTTTAGGCACCACATTGTACAAGACAGTCATTAAAATTAACCACTCCTAAAACAGTTGTGTCCTTACAAACACAAGGCACAGCTCTGGAATTTAAGTACAGAAACACCAAAGGGTTCTCACAATGAAACCTGGAATTACCTGAAAAAGACCAGATGTTTTTCCTGTTTGTGCTGCCGCAGAAAATGCACCAACTGATTAAATTTTTCATCTGCTTTGCAGATCTGCACAGTTCAAAAGAAAAAAGAGGTAAATAAACGGACTTGAAACAAAGCAATCTGCCCATTTCCTCCATTCACTGTGCACTGATAGATGACTACAGGTGCAATTTCTTAATACTACATCTCTCCCATAGTTCCTCCTGCAGATATTACTCTTACATATCTTGTTTTAAATATAAACAAATACTTAGCTCCCAGCCTTCCCATCACCAGCCACAACACCCTTTCCGCAGCAATATCTCAAATACCCCATAGCAATTGCCAAAATCTCTCCCCATTCCTTAGGAGCAGGTCAAGGAGCTACAGCGCTGCAGCTAGTTTGGAGTTTCAACAGCCAAATAAAACTCACAGAGCAGAAAACAACACAGTTGCTAATTTAGATCTTTCTCCTTAGCTTGGCAATTGATCTTTGAAGAAGCTATAAAAGCTTTGTATCTTGGAGATTTCAAATTCCTCTACTAATGCAATCCGATCTGGGCAAGACTTATGGACAGGGCCAGGAGAAAAGGACCAAGAAACCATCACAAAGCAGAGGCTCACACCATGTAGTAGTTCTCCAGGCGTGTTGGAGTTTTCTGTGTGTTGCTTGCTGCCACCCCCTTTTCCTTCACCGAGATGCGGACAGGATTCCGGAGACCTGCCCTCACCAGGTTCTCTACCTCTTGAGTCTGAGTTGCTGAGAACAGACCTGTTCGTCTCTGCTTGGGCAAAAAGTCCAGAATGGCATTTAAACTGCAAGTAAGCACATGTAGAACATAACTGTCCCAAGATTTCCCTCAAAAAAAGAAGTTTTATCACTGGAAGTAAGAGTTTACAAACAAAGTAAGATTTCATTATCAAGTGCCAATCTTCTATTGAACTAACTTCAAGAGAAGGATAAAAGAGACATCAAAGCTTATTTGTCAAAGTGTTTTATGGCATTCTGATGTGTAAATAATGATAATCAAGCTAACAAACATCAGCAAAGAACTTTTAGACTCTGTATTCATCAAAGATCTGTTCTTCTGATTCTCTTCCCCCCAGCAATTGCTTTATGTAGTCTATGGAGCAAAGAGAGAGAGAGATAAAAGAACAAAACTGAACAAATCTAACTTCAGAGGTCATCACAGGCCACACTCACATCAATTGTATATGAACTCATCTAAAACTTCAAAAGTGTTACTGGAATGTATGATTTCAATACCTTGCTTCAAAGCCCATATCCAGAAGTCTGTCTGCTTCATCTAATACCAACACATCAAGAGACTTCACACAACTTGCTAGATCCAACCCATCAGCTTTTCTTCTGAACAGGTCCTCCAGGCGGCCCGGGGTTGCTACAATGATGTTCCCACTGTTGGTGAACAAGACACACAGCAGTTTTGTAACTGTGCAAGGCAAGGACTTTTGGGAGCTGCCAACATCATTATCACAGCACAAACCTGTGCAAAAGTTGACTGCATTCTTCAATAAAACAATTTCATTTACCACTTCTAACTGTACTGATATGTCAGTGCCTTTCGGATAGTTAGCTGATGGGAGAAAAATGCTCAGGTGAAAGCAAACCATTTGTGGTAACAGAAGTTTAATCAGTAACTATGGAAAGGAACTGTCAGCTAGGAGAAATCTTTGGTTCCTCTGTGCAAAAAGCTTCATCATTAGAAAATACAAATGCTTCAAAACATCCTCAGTATCAGCACCAGCTTCAGAAACATTCACCAGCAGAGACTCCCCCCTCACTGGAGCCTACTGCTAGTACAACACCAACAGGAAAGAAAGAACTGAAATATTTAGAGAAGACAGTTTTCAGCTCACCACACTGCATGCTGTCCTTCACCCAAACAGCACATGAATGGCCCTGATTTCACATATGATCCTTTCCTATTGTCTTAGGATGGCACATCTCCCTCAAGGCAAGAGAATCCATCATTTCCTGAGTATACTTAAGCAGTACCTTCAAATGTTAGCACCAGCAGGACCAAAACCCCAACTGAAAACCCTACAGACAAGGAGAAAGCCACATCTGCAAGGCAATGACAAAAATGACTGACAGGCAACTCACCCGTGTTCTTTAAACTTTTCAACATCTTCCATGGGATTCCTACCACCAATTAAAAGGATCTGACTAGAACAAGAAAACAGAAAGACTTTGGTCATTTTTTTACTGGTTTATGAATGACAGAAGCCCAAAGGAAAAAGGAACAGTGGCTGTGACAAGCCTGAAGTTCACTCACCTGAACTTGGGGAAGTGCTTTGTGAAATGCGACAGCACCTCATCAATCTGAATAGCCAGTTCTCGTGTTGGTGTGATAATTATAGCCCCAACCTGCACATAAAAACAAGAACGTAGAAAAATAACAGCCTAGAAGAAAGTTTTGGGCAAAATTCTCCCTTTCAAGTGAATATGAGCCACGATTATGATCCTAGTTTTAAACAAAACATTTTCATAGAAATACAATAAGCTATTCAGATTAGCACAAAATATGCATGAAAAAGGCATTACAGCAATGTCCAAAATACCTCTGCACAAAGAGCACAATCCAATAATGATATTTAATGGCAAACAACAGTACAAGTTCTCTATACACTAAAATTAATGGATGCTCAAAGCATGCAAAGACTTGCTTGCAGGACCCCATTGTACTCAGTATTTTAAGCCATTTTCCTAACAGCTCAGAAAACTGTTTTGATAATCATTTTGATGTTCTGATAATGTCAAATAAGCAGCTAAGTACCAAGAAAGCAGCCCAATATTCATATTCAAGTTTTAAGCAGCTCATAGTTACTGTTACACCCAAGCGCTGAACACGCACCATCACTTTACGTGTGTGCAGTCTTCCATACTGATACCTTCCCTGAAGACCTCCAATCTTACTGGCACACCATTAAACACACCCAGAAGAGAGCAACTTCATCTTACCTGCAGTTTCTTTAGTTTTTCTTCCCGTCTGAGAAGAATTTCCAATATGGGGATTACAAACGCCAATGTTTTGCCACTGCCCGTGACCTGTGAGGGGGAAGCAGTGTCAGTCTTCCCTCAGCCCAATGCAAGCTACAACAAACAGCTAATCGACCAGGAAAAATCACCCACCGCTTCTGCAGCAACATCCTTATTGCTCATGAAGAGTGGAATGGTGGCAGACTGAAACAAAGAGAAGGCAGAAGCACCACATGAGCAGCTGAACGGCGGCAGTCGGTCTCACAAGGCGAAACCCCCACAGCGCTATGGATTACCTCAGCGGAGCCACTGGCGGAAAAGCCCGACTGCTCCGACCTGCGGCCGAACCCCCCTCCCTCACACCCTGCCGCCCGGTTCCCCCCTTCCCCGCTCGCCTGCACTGGGGTCATGCTGGCGAAGCCAAGCTCCCGCAGCGCCCGCAGCACGCCCGGACTCAGCGCCACCGGCAGCGTCTCCCAGCTCCCCTCAGTCACCGCCTCCATCTTGGACGGGCGCCGCCGCCCTCTCCGCCGCACGGCCGCTCCCTCTCAGCGCCGGGGTCCGGCTGTGGCGGGGCAGCCCGGAAACACGCTCCGCAGAACCTTGGTTCCGCTGCCAGCAGCCTGCTCCTGCCGGCACTGGGGAGCTTTACTTCAATGAGAGCCCCGAGTCAGGAGGAGGAGGGGATTCTCCCCCTCTGCTGCGCTCTGGGGAGATCCTGGTTGGACGTGGAGCTGTCGGAGCGAGTCCAGAGGAGGCCATGGAGCTTCTGCGAGGGCTGAAGCAGCTCTGCTCTGGAGCCAGGTTGAGAGAGCTGGGCTGGGGCAGCCTGGAGAAGGCTCCTGAAGGGGAGACCTGAGAGCAGCTCCAGGGAAGGGGCTCCAGGTAACCTTGAGAGGGACTTTGAGCAAGGGTCTGTAGGGACAGGCCAAGGGGAATGGCTTTAACCTAAAAAGGGGGGATTTAGATTAGATATAAGGAATACAGAGAATTCTTCCCTGCAAGGGTGCTGAAGCGCTGGCACAGGGTGTCCAGAGAAGCTGTGGCTGCCCCACCCCTGGCAGTGCTCAAGGCCAGGTTGGACGCAGGGGCTTGGCGCATCCTGCTCCAGTGGAAGGTGTCCATAGCAGTGTTTGGAACTGGATGAGCTTTAAGGCCCCTTCATCCCAAACCAATCTGTGATGCTATGAATTACTGCTGCCAGAGATCAGAAGGGCTGTGACTACAGCTTGAAGTCCAGCAGCAAAGCAGTCGATTTAGAATCAGCTACCATTTCTTCTACTTGTCCACAACACGGGATGGAGTTTGGACGAATTCCTGATAACCTCAGAAATACTTAATAAAAGCTTTGTGTTAAAAGATACTTCTTTAAATAAAAAAACAAAAACAAAAAACAACCCCCAAAAATGTTATTTTTTTACAGAATTTCTTTATTCTCGAACCTGGGTCAGATTTTGCTCACGAGCCATTTTTAAATGTACACCTTTGAATTCAATTTGACATGTTCTACACAAAATATTGGCACACAACAGTTGCACTAAGGTGTCAGAGCCACCTTCTCTGAGGAACTGCTGCCAGTGTTTGCCCAAGGTTGGAAAAGCTTTACCTGGAACATGAAAACCTGTAACAAATCTTAAATTAATTGTACAAAACTGCTGTGTGTTACTTGTAGAGGCTCCCCCCTGGAAAAGACCCCAGCCCCCCGCCCCCAAAAAAATGATTACAACTAATATACATCAGTCACAACGTAATCCTGGCTCAGCACCCACGTCAGACGCTGCTTTAAGTTTTAAACCAATCATCAGATAACGAGGAAAGAAACTGTACAAAACCAAATCGACATGTGCCTGCAAAAGAAAACACGCCGATAGTTATAGCATCAGGGTGAGAGAAGGGCAGAGGCTGCCTTAACTTAATGACAAGGGCTGCATAGCATCGCAATAGACTCCCAGAATCATTAACCCTTTCACACCAGGAATCCAGGTTTCCTGGACAAGAACGTGCTCCCCATTGGCGCAAACCATCTAAGCTTTGGGCCTGCAAAAACCAAAGGGTTAATCATGGCCTGCCAAGACACTGCACACTATTGGCTTTGACATAAAACCTATGAAAGAGTAAAACAAAACCGTCTGATGAACATGTGATCATGAGAGGATAAAATATCTTTTCATATTGACTAGTTAATTTAGAACTTTGGGAATAACCTGATGTAATGATTACATCAAGAGTGGTTACTGAAGACTCTTTTAAATAGCAACTAGGCATGAATACTAGATTGAAGTGGTCATCCGTCCTCTATTCATTATCAGAATAAAGTTCCAATTACTCTTCTTGGCAGTTTACATAAGCAAAAAAGGGATCATTCCCATTTTAACACCTATTGTGGGGTTAGAGGTGTCAGAATTGCAAAACAGTCATGTTAGGGCCTTGTACCGTTTCCTTAGACAGGACTGCAAGTACTCCTGAAAACAGGGCAGGGTTAGAAAAGACATCAAATGGTGCTTGTTACTACAGTGGATTACAGCATTTGCAGCTTGCTTGGACCTTGCTTAGCACACAGAGTAGGCAGATTTGAAGTGAAAAAAGTTATGCCAATTAAGTGACAAGATTCCAGCACAGCTTATGTTACAGAAGATATATAAAACCAATTCTTTTTTAACTAGGAAGGAACAAAAGCAAGTAAGGTTTACAGTTCAGTAAAGAGGGTTCAGAAAGTAAATGACTCTTTTTGTGACCAGGATGTTTGGTAGACAGTGAACTGAAATCCGGGACCAGAAAAGTACTCTTAAACAACCCTTCGGACTTCAAAAAACCTCTTCAGATAGTAGATTTGTCCCAGTGTCATGGCAACTAGTACAAGAGCTTCAAAGAATGACCAAAGAACCACTCTGCTGTTTGTGTTGTCATTAACTGTGGGGAGAAAAGAAATAAAAAAAGTAGTAAGTAACAAAGCATTTAAAACAAATTTAAAACACATTTTGTCATCAGAACACTGTACATAAACCACAGGTATTTGTATCACATCACTGCAAGTGGCCTAGAAAGACTCTGCAGACTTAGAGATGAGATTTGAAAGTGAGGGTGTTTTTCCAAAGAGCTTACTATGCAAGCAGATGTTTTAACCAACCTCAGCTTTGGAAACAGACAGCAGCACCTGTATTCTGCCCACCTTCAAAGAGGTCAGACAGAAGTGTGTCACTTCCAAACAGAGATATCTGTGGGTTTAAAGAGCTGAGGGGCCAATGCTTTAGGATAATGTTGTGTGTTCACATTACAAATATTTACCCTTTATTCTCACTCAGCTTCCCCTAACGCACCACTTGGCGCTCTCAGTCCCATTTTCCAGCTGTATTTCAGAATGTGGGAGTTGTGACTGGAGTTCGCCACATTTTACTTGGAAAGAACAGCTCTGCTCTATCTCAATGAAATATTTAACACAGATTTTGGCTCAGTTATTAAGCCACGCCTACTTCAAGGACAAAGTAGTAGTTTAACCGAAGTCTCTCCCTGGGAACCAGCACTGCCCACATCTGCATGAACATGCCATTCAAAGAACTGGAGAATCTGCACTGATTAAGCAACGGTATTGTGCACACCAATCTTCATTACATGAGGGGTGAGCCAACTTACAGATGACTGCAACACCAACTACGTTCAGAATTACAGGGGCAGGGCCTTCAGAACTTGGTCTAAGTGTTTTTCCTGGAACAGCTTTCATGGACTTGCTTTAAGCCACATTCAATAAATTCATTTGAGAGTGGAGAAAGCATTTAAATCAAAGACACATACTTGCTCTATGTATTCTTTCACGAACTTCCATGTACTCCTGTTCATGCTTTACAGCCGTCATGGCCACTGCTAACTCATTAATCATCTCTTCTAGCTTGTTCTGATGAGCTGCAGAATAATTTCAGAAACATCAGAAAAGGCGTTACTGACATAGAAAAACAGTTTGTTAGGATTTATGAACAGGCAATACTTCATTCCCTGTGGCAGAAAAATGCAGTCTGTACAGCTGAAAACTTTATCCTTACAGCAAAGGAACAGTTTAGTTTTCACAGCATCACTTTTCCTAACACGTCCCTATGGTATTTAGTAAGTGGGGAAGCATCTTCCTCCACGTCTGACCAGAAAACACAAGACACAATTTAGAACCAGTACAGACCATGGATCTCCAGTATGGGCATACTCTTCCAAAAAAATGGAACATAAAAACACATAAAATCAATACCACACACTAGTATCTATTTTGCCAATATTGTCCAACATATTCCAAGCAAATTATCTGAACATCACAGCTTTTCCTAGTTGTTAAATTTGCAAAAAAATGGAACAACAGAATTTAGCTTAAGATCATGATGCTGGCAAAATGAGATCACTTTCTGAAGCAACATATCACATCTTGTTATCTTCCAGTCTAGCTGAAGCACAGCATTCAGCAGAAACAATGCCAAAGGGGCCTGGCAGAGGGCAGGACTGGCTTCAGGTTCTGGTGTGTTGTGAAAGCAGAAGAGAAGGAAAACATCAAACTGATTTGAGACAGCTCAGCAAATGGAAGGATCAGAGAGCTAAGATTTAGTGATCTGCCTGTCAATCACAGGACCTTTTAAGTACATTCATGCTCAAAGAACTGTCCCCTCTGAAGTTACTCAAGTCACTTCCAAAGTTTTCTAGCACCAAGAGAAGTTCAAGATGTCATCCCACCAACACGCTCTTAAAGTTACAAAACCGAACACATTTCCCACTGAAGGGACATACCTGACTTTGAAGCTGCCTTATTACATATTTATTTGTAAATTGTTTCAGATCAAAATCTGAAAATAAAGCTCTTCAAAATATACACCTCATAGGGAACAGTCAAAAAGAGGAGCAGAAAATAACACTCGTACAAGTTACAGTTAAACCCTAAATAGTTGTATGAACCACACTCACTCCGCTAATATCATCAATCCCTTATTTTCATGGTCATTGCAGTAACTGCAGTTTATTAGTAAGAGCAGAAATTACACTCACAAGGACTGTTTAAACCCACTCCAAAAAATATACCCCGGAAGTGCCTTAAAAATGAAAGCTACATTCATGTTCTTTGCAACAGCTCAATCCAGACTCAGTAACAGCTATAACTGAGTCTTTAAAAGAATAAATCAAAAGTTAGGGCTTTGTTACTTTTTAAGTGATGTCAAGCACTCAATGCACAGTTATTTACTTGTCAAAATAAAAGACTTTACTGCCTTCCTAGCTAGTGATTGCTAAATAAACCCTTGTAACTTGTTACCCACATTCATTTCTTTTACAGAAAATGGCAAGTTTCAAGTGTTTCCCCTTGTAACAGTACTGATAATTCATAACTAAAAGAAGCTTATTGCTCCCAGAAGTCCTTGATTACCCAACACCCACTTTTGCAATACAAAGCAAACACAGTGTAAAGTATCCAATGTTTTTGGATGTTCAGTGTTTAATTTCACCTAAAACTCCTGCTTCCTTAAGAGAAACTGTCAGAGTTCAAGGACCTGATCCCAAGTGTTCCTAAGTATATAAACCTCTCAATGGAAGCTTGCAGGTGCTCAGCATTGCTCAGAATCAGACCTTCTATGTAGTTTATTAAAGACATTCTCATGCTACAAACCAATGTTACATAGAAAAGCAAACGTTAGCTGTTAGTGAATAAACATATGCCAAAGACAAGATGCTAATGAGCTTTCAAAAAGCAGTACACATACCATCCCAGGTATCTCCACCACCTAGAGGAAAGTGTAAGAGATGAACACAAGTACGGGACAAAAGGCTGCAGATAAAACACTCATTTATATAGCTAAGAGAAAAAATTATATTAGCACATCTATCAAAGAGCTCAACTAAGGCATGTAGGAGCCTATGTACTGGTGAGCAAACTAGAAACAGGAGAATGAAACTAATGACAAGACTAAAGGAGGAAGGCATTAGTTTCTGCAGATGGCCAAGTGATTCTCTGGTGATTTTTTGCATTACACCATAAAATGAGGTCTAAAGCCACCCAAATTTTAGCTGTGCAAGAGAACAGCTAACTAGAGAGTCTGAAGAAACCACAATTCCTACTCAAGTTCAGGAGCCATGCATGCAGGGAAGAGCTAAATCCTTTCCAGAAGTCTTCCTCACCTTCTGTCTCCATGTCCTGCCCCTTTGGAGCTTCTCCAATATCAATAGTGAACATCACTATCTTGGGAGTCATGGTGGACATTCTGTTGCTAAAGCAAAACTTGTAAGTTCCATCCATGTGGGCAGCAAACGTGTATTTTCCACTGGACTCTCGATCACCTTTATAAATTCCTTTATTGTCAGGCCCTGTAATCTGGGGAAAACAAAGTGTCATATGCTTGATTTGGAATACAGTGGGTTCAAATACACCCTTACAACACTGCATGTATGTGCTGAAGTCACCCAGTCAGAATGACCACCATGTGTAATCTGGTTTGGCACTCTTCATACTTTCCCTCCCACAACTCAAAGGCAGTGAGGGATATTCCTGCACATAAATCTTTGTAATAAATCTCTTGGTAGTAATACAAAAGCCTCTCTCATTGTCCAAGATTATACAAGCAAGATAAGAAGCATTCAAGAACAAGTAAACCAGAAGTTATGCACAGCCCTGGCTGTCTGCTAAATGAACAACTGCAGAAGAATCCTCATTGCTGATGTCTGAAGGAAAAGGCGTTCTCCCACACATCAGTGAGAATTTAGGCACACAGTTGTGCACTGCTGCAGTGACCATTCCAAATGGGCTAATGCATTGAGTATCAGGGCTCAGCATCACTGTGATTTTGAGCCTTCCATTTCATCAGGCCAAACTGCTGCTGAGCTTCCACCAGAGCCATCTGTAATGGGATTTCAGTTTCCTGTTCCTGACTGCCCAGTGTTAGAGCCATGTGTCATTTAAAGCCATTGTACTCACTCCCAGCAACAACTCTCCCAGGTTTAAGTTATCCCAAACAAACAACTCTGCTCCTCACCAAGATGAAAGGAATCCTTATTCACTGTTCTGATGTGATGCCTCACTGAGGAAAAGGACTTACCTACACCTCTCAAGATGGCAATCAACCACCCCGATTAAAGACAATGCCTTTCGATTTAAGGGGAGACACGCTGCTCCCAGAACAAGCAATGCATTTTTATACAAAGAAATCCTGTTCGTTCTTCCCGCCGAAGCGTTAAATGTGACAAGTCTACACCGAGCCGGGTAACGCAGGAAACCCCCCGAGAACAGCCCTGGGGACAGGAACAGCACAAGCGGCCTTAGGAAACGCAGCCCGCCGAGGCGGCTCCTCTTCCGCTCCGACACAGCCCGAACCACCGCGGGGGGACCCGGTCAGCCGCACGGAGCCCCCGCAACGAGCAGCGACCACACGGGACTGCCGGGCCGGTTTGACCCCCGCTGTCCACCCCACACCGGGCGCTGTCCCGGCCTCCCCCCCTCACAGGCGGCGGGGGTACAGGCGCGGCGCTGCGCCCTCACCTCCACGTCGATGTCCAGGAAGCCCCCCTCGGCCACCTCGAAGATGAGCCCCATCTTCGTGCCGGACGGCACCCGCTCCAGGAAGCACTCCTCGGCGTGCGCGTCGATGCTGACGAAGTAGGCGGCAGCCGGGGCCGCGATGGCGGCCAGCAGCGCCAGCACCGCTCGCACCGGCGACATGGCGGAGCCCAGCGGCGGCGGGCACCGAGCGGCGCGACGGCAGCGACAGGGGAGGGGGAGCTTCCGGCTCTCGACACACCCCTTCCGGGGCACGCGGCCGCCGCTCATAGGCCGGCACAGCCCCGCTGCCACGTACGAGCTGCGCTACGGCGGCCGCTGAAGGACAAACGGAGAGGGACCGCCTAACCCCTGGGGCACGCACAGCCCGGCGAGAGGGGCCGAGCCCATGTGAGGGAGTAACCAATGAGCATGAAGCGGGGGCGGGACCGTGGGGGGGCTGAAGCCAGTCAGAACAGGGTGAGGAGAGCTGGCCTGTCAGAAAGCGCGCCATTGGCTGGATGGTGACTGACAAGCGGGGGAGTGGTTGCGGGAGCGCGGGAGCCTCTTGACGCGCTTCAGGCGGCTGTCGCCGGTGTCGCGGCTCTCGCCGCTGTCCTGTGCGGCTGAGACCGCTGCTACTGCAGCGGGAAACCCAAACCTGCTCCAGCAGGGTAGGGATTGCGTAAAGAGCTGACGGTAGAGGAAATAACGGGAAGCCCAGTTTGTCGGTGTGCAGCAAACCCAGTCCGGGCAAAGGGCAGGCTCCTGCATCACGGTGTAAAAAACTGCCTCTGCGTTGTCATACTTAAATGCTACTTGCCAATTAACACTCGCAGTCGGCAATACAGAATGCCATGCTGGAGCTGAGCGGAGTCTGTTTTCATGACTAGCTGGTTTAATTATCTTGAAAGATTTAAAGACCAAAGCACAATCTGGCTTCTGGTGCAATATTTATGCGCTTGGGCTTGCCAAGTGAGTGCCAGTTGTTGTAGTCCTGGTTCTAATGCTCAGACTTTGTGTTTGTGTGACAAATGGAATCCAGTTACTTGATTAACATAAGTGAATTTGCTCATCTCAAGCTACCAGGTCCAAGCGGCAGAGCTGGATGTGCCAGTGCCGGCTCCGAGTGTGGAAAGGGAAGATGCTAGCAAGAGGAAGGTGAACTTGAGGAGCTCCTGGTCACATATGTGGGTGGCAAGAGCCCTCTCCTGCCAAGGTGCTGAAAACTTCCATGGTTTCCAGTGAATTTGGATTGAGCCAAGCTTGAACCTGCTGCCTCCCATAGCATGAACTGCTGTGCTGGTTTTCCATCTGTCTCAGTAGGGATTTTTACTCTTCCCACCAGCGCATTCTCCAAATCATTACTTTTTCTCTCTATGTACATTTACACATAACAATGAGAACTCATTTATACTGAATTCTGGTGGCATGAACTCTTTCTCTTATCTCTAACTTGGACAAAAGGATGATTTCACAGCATATCTGTCCCCTCAGGTACTGCAGTGTTCTCCAGATGTTCTGCTCATGCTGCTGCCCCTTCCTGAGCTCTCATAAGTGCTGTTTGCCAGGGAAGGATGACTGTTACAGGAATGGATGGGCTGTTATTCATCCTACTGCTCTCTCTGGAACCTTGTGCAATACCCTGCAGTGATCAATTTTGGCAATAAACTTCACAAAGGATGTTAGATACATTTGCACAGGCTGTCATTGATTATTATAAGTTAGGCAACTGAACATCAAATCTGATGCTTGGAGGCTGGTTTGTCACCCTGGCTGCCCAGCTCCAGGAATGTGAGCACTGGGGAGTATGGGAGGAAGGCTGAAATTTTGTAACCTGTGACCTAAGGAGATGTTAACAGTATTGCCTGAAAAAGCTCCTCTGAGTGTCATGGTGTTGCATTTCCTGTCATTCATCCTCCCATTTCTCTCCTGTGTGTGACAAATAGAGGATGAATGCTGCATCCACAACATGCAGCACATATCAGTCAAAGCTTGGCTTTGGCAACTCCAGTTTTATCTCTTCTGACTAGCTGCTATCCACAGTATCTTGTCCAAACTATAATGCATTATTCCTACACTGCATGCAGCAAGTGGCAGGATTGGAACCTACAACTGTTTTGGGGTACATTTAATGTATCCATAATGGCCCATCTGGAGCACCTCGTACTAAGCACCATGAGAACATTTAAGAATGCAGTCACACCTGAAGGAAAAATACTGGAAAAAAAAACCCAGAAAAGATACATTTGGGTTTAGTTTAAATTCCCCTGTAAGTAGGTCTGTGCCAGCAAACCACTTGTATGTATAAAATCTCCACTGACACCCTAAACAGGCGTAAGGACTGTAATAACTCTGCTCTTGCAGAGTGCGTGCCTAAAGACCCCTAACGATGGGCGAGCTGCTGTGTGTGAGACCCATGCTTGTCCCGCAGAATGACTTCTTCCCCGCACGACGTTAGCCTGCAGCCATCTGTCTGCCTTCCTCCTCTTTTGGAGCTGGGGACCATCTTCCCTGCTCCTGTCCTGGCAGCTTCGAGCTCCGGCGCTGCACCTGCCCTTGGGTGCCGTGGCACCACGTAACTCCTGTACATTCCTGCGCGCCCGCTCCAGGGATGGGTACCATCGATCCCGAATCCTCGATGACTTCTGTCCCGCTCAAACGCGCGGCTGCCATCCCGCACGATGGAGCGGTACAAGAGGCCGGTACCACGGCTCATCCCGCCGCTGACGGAGCTCAGCGCAGGCATCACCCGGGAGCACCCGCAGAGCAGCGGCTTCCACCCCGGCTCCTCCCGTCGAGAACCATCGCGGGCACCGGCGAGGCCGCACATCCCACATTCCGGCGAGGCACGGCGGTGGCCGCGGGCATGCGCGGGGCCTCCCCCGCCCCGGCCCGGCCGGTGCCTGCCATTGGCCCCGAGCGGCGGGGCGGTGGTGGCGGGGCGGCCGCGCCCGCCCTCCCTCGGTCCCTCCTTCCCTCCGCCGCTCCCCTCCCGCCGCCCGGCCAAGTTTAAACACACCCCCACCCGCCGCCGCAGGGCCAGCCCGAGTTCGCGGGAGTTGCGCGGGGCCGCGGCCCGGGTGCGGGGTTTGGCTGCCGGGGGGTGCCCCGCGAAGAGGACGCCCCGCTGCTGCCTATGAGGGTGCCGCGGGGCCGGGCGAGCCATGGACGGCGGCGGCGGCGGGGTGCCGCCCGCCCTGGAGAAGAACGCGGCGGAGCTGACGGTCATGGACGTGTACGACATCGCCTCGGCCGTGGGGCAGGAGTTTGAGCGGGTGATCGATCAACACGGCTGCGAGGCCATCGCCCGTCTCATGCCCAAGGTGGTGCGGGTGCTGGAGATCCTGGAGGTGCTGGTGAGCCGCAACCACATCAACCCAGAGATGGAGGAGCTGCGCCTGGAGCTCGATCGCCTGCGCCTGGAGAGGATGGACCGCATCGAGAAGGAGCGGAAGCACCAGAAGGTGCGGGATAAGGGGTGGGGGACGCGGCGGGGCAGGGCTGCAGCCGCTGGGGACAACAAAGCAGGCGGCTGGTGCGGGCCGGGATGCGCGGAGCCGCTGGGAGCAGGCGGGGCACACAGTGGGCACGGCCAGGGCAGGCTCATGGCTCTCTGTGGATGCTGCCTTAGTGTCGCTGAGCGTTTGGGTGTGTTGTTGTTTTCCTTCCCGCCTGCAAGTTTTCTTTCTCCTTCCCTTTCTCCACCCTTTCCCCAGCCTCTCCGTTTCCTTCCCCTTGAGTCTCCCTGATCAGGACTCCTGTTCCATCCCCCTCCACTGATGAGAGGATAGCGCTGCTTCCTGCTAGGCCAGGAAAAGTCACTGACCGTGATACACTCTTCCTAGAGCTGTGAATGATTTGGCAGGCCAGTTTTCCTGGCACACTCATCGGGTTGGCAAATCACAGGAGAGAGATGGAGGACCAAGTGATTTCAGAGCAGTGTTAGAGCTGAAGAATAGGGAAGAACACTCTCCCAGATTTCTGCTCTGATGCATTTTGTCCCTTGGCTTGATCTGAAGTGGTCACAGTGTTCCCTGACCCTATTCCCGTGAAAGCCCAAGCTCATTTCCCATATCCTGTTACCCTCATGTGGTAGGACAGCATGAGCTGCTCCACTTACTGCAGGGAAAGTGTCAGATCAACTCCTTAAACCATTCAGAGAATTGATTTAAAGAAGTGGTTCTAGTAAGTGACTGTGCTAACTTGCCACTTTTGCCTCATGTCATTCCCACTTGCACACACAGATTCGGGATAAAGAGGAGATAGAGAGTTGCTGGAAGACAGACCTCAAACTTGGAGAGTTGGCTTTAACTTGAATCAAGTTTTATATGTTTTAGAAAGAGCCAGCTGGAGGACTTTCATTTAGCATATGGGAAATCCAGGGTAATTCCTGCAACATTTTGCAGAGGAAATCTCAGGGTAGCGTCTCTGAAAAGGATGGTAGAAAATCCTTAACGTAGAAAAGCCTCCAGACTATGAAGTGGGAAGGTCTGGAGAACAGCTACAAACTCTTGTACCCAATCTGCCTTTGTCCTTCTGATGGATCTGACTTGGAGGCAAGTGGGTGCCTGTTGTGCTGGTCCCTTGCCGCAGCTGGAGTTAAATCAGCTCTTCCCAAGCCTTTGCTGCCAGGTTTTTGAAGGCACATCACCTCTGGGAAGAAGCTCTCTGCTGAGATCTCTGTATTGCCAGTCAGCAGGAACTCTTTACCTCAGGTATTTACAGAATGCTGCATGGTGAAGTGGGCACCAACCTGGGTCCCACAGCAGCACCCAGTGTCATTGTAGGAGCTGGTGTTCTACATAGATGTTTCTGAAGTTCATTTATGTTTAAAAGTTTCCTGAACATGTCAGTTGTATAACACTAAGATTGCCAGCTTCAGCTGATCTCCCTGCACTTCACCACCTCTCCTCTGCCAGCTTCTCTGATAGCCCTGAAACAGCTCAAAGAGGGCTTAGACAATCCAGATGAAACTTTGGTGCCAACATATTTTAACAGAGAAGATCAAGTAGATGATGCATAGGTATTGTTTCAATCAAGTTGATTCCCAGTGTACTAAGTCCATATAGAACAATGTCAGATCATCCGTGTTCCAGTGTGACGGTTTGAAGACTGACTCTTTTGCAGGGCATGTACTGGTAAGCAGAAAAAGCCAAAGACTGAGAAGTAGCTGTGACCCAAAAGTCACCCCTTTTAGTGGTCCTTGCAGGCATCAGTTTATGCAGATTTTAGCACTTAAACTTTACCTGTAAATCTGTTTTGCCTATAAAAGTGGCTTAGCACTCACTGGAGTTTCCCAAGCTGCCTGGCACCTACTGACCCATAGATTTGCCTTCTCTGCTTCATGCTTCTACTAATGAGGGTTCAGAAGTGAATTTCTGCTCCAGTTCATGGGCTCTTCATTAGCAAGAAATGGGAAAGCTTGCCCAGGCACCCTGTGGTATAGCTGTGTGTTTACACCACAGCCACACATTAGCAATAGAAGTTTAGCTAGTTTGGGTTTCTGTGTTGGTTCTATTTTGGTTTTATCAGAATGCTCATAACTGATGAATGTGCTGTTTTCTTAGCTGAAGTAGGTCACTGCATTATTCTAGCTACAGAGTTGTAATAGGCAGTAGCACTGTAAATAGCTATTTGGCAATATACATTTCCTTACAGATTTGCTTTTATATTCTGAAGATAAAGAGTTTCAAGTAAAATAAAGGTTTTCTTCTTGATAATTAAGCTGACAGCATATACAGTGCTACAGTGTTTTCTGCGTAACTCTTAACTAAGTGTTCTAAAATCACAGCAATGCAGTAATAAATGTCACAATAAAATGGCATTTGGACCCCAAAGTCAATAGGAACATGATTTCCCATTATCAGAGCATACATTCAGAGCAGAAGCTACCCTTTAATCTCTTAGCAGAGCTTATTTTAGCACAGAGCTGTGCTTGCCAGGGTTGTTGTCTGCATGTGTTTTGTTGTTAGGTAGGAGAGGACATGCTGGCTGGATGCACAAGTCAGCAAGTGACTCAGCCTGGCTCCAGTGATCTGCATGCAGCTTTTGTGTTTGAAGTACATACATGAAAATGGAGCAGAGAATGCCCCTTACTGCACAAGTATGATTTATAGCAAAGGCTTTTGGAACATGTAAAGCTCTAAATACAACCCTTTTTCCTTAAGGACTTTATACTTTTTGTCCTAATTTGACCTTTACAGGGATTGGTGACAGCTGCTCTTGACACACAGTGTCCCGACACATGGGAGCTGTTTTGACTGGTCTCACTGCTGCTAACACAGATGCCACTCGAGGCACTCCATGTAGAACAATTTACATCTAGAAGCAGCAGCTTTGTGTTTATCATGTGGACTGGGAGCTCTGGGTTTGCTGCTCTCATTATTTTACATTTGTGTTTCATAACACAGCATTAGCCTAGAGGTATAGCTCTTTCAAAAGGAGCAGCACTGGCTCTCCTGGGCTGTGCTGTCTGATGTTTCTGGGGCATTTATAACAGCTTTTGTGCTACTTCCTAGGATGCAGGAGGTAATGGTTCCTCACATTCAGTTACCTTTTCTTACACAGCAGTACCCTTAGCCTGGCCCTTGCAGCAAAATGGGGCCTAAGGAACCATTCTGTGGGTAATGTGCCTGTTTTGCAGGAAGAATTGTCTCCTTGTGTGGATGGCTTGATGCTGGCATTAGAAAAGTAGAATTCTAGTCTCCTTTTAACTGTTTTCTATACGAATCACAGCAGGGTTGTGACTAGTTTGATCTGTAAATAGTCCGGTCAAAGACTCTTCATGTGTTTAAAAGTATAAATGTGTTATCCTGGTCTACCCTTTAGGAATTAGAACTGGTGGAGGATGTCTGGAGAGGGGAGGCACAGGACCTTCTTACCCAGATTGCGCAGCTGCAGGAGGAGAATAAACAACTGATGACAAACTTGTCTCACAAAGACATTAATTTCACAGAAGAGGAATTTCAGAAGCATGAAGGCAAGTTTGATACTTCAGATGCAGTACGTGCTTTTGTTATAAAAATCAATACTTTATCAGACTGTTTTGACTGGATATTCCGGCTCTTTTCCTATAGATTAATGCAGGTCTGGGTTTGGGGGGGTTGTTTGGGTTTTTGGTTTGTGGTTTGGGTTTTTTTTTTTTACCTAACAGAACATCTCTGATGACGTGATGACACCAAAGACATGATAAGAAGTGGGAACAGGAGGAAAAGAAAAGCCTGAACAAGTTTTTGTTTGGGAGAGTATCTCTGAAAGTAAAGTCTAGCTTCAATTTTTAGTCTATCACTTTTTTGTTTCTTTTAGCTTATACTTTGCAAAACCCATTCTTAAGCCCTCCTTGTGATTTCTAATACAAATGGAATAATCCATTCAGCAGTTTAGTTCACACCATTGTGCATAAAAATAAGTGCAAATGTTGACCTATTCAGTAAAGCAGCAAATAAAGATTTCTTAGTCTGAATTGTATCAATCTCCCATAGGGAGATATTCTAGGACAATTCTCCTATAACAGGAGTGATTGATTTTATTTGGTTTACCTGCCTTTAAGGTTCCATCACTTGTTTGGTACTTAAAGGCAATTTAGAGTAAGTGAAGAGATTTATAATCCAGGGAGTGGATGAATCCAGAACAGTTGAAACAGCCACTTTGTGAGAAGCTTCTTTCTTGAGGCAGAATAAAGTTCAAGATACAAGATTCTGAATTGAAAGTACAGGTAGAGTTCACTGCAGCAATTCAAGCTTCCACCCAGCTCAGCAAATAGCTTTTTCCCCCAAGCGGGTGAACAGATGTCTATTTGCTCCACAGTTCCTAGCACATACTTTAGGCTGCTAGATACCAAGTGTATTTCATAATACTTTGCTGAGATTTAAGCTGAGGTATTGTGCAGGTTTGGGGATGAGGCAGCACTGAGCTGAGAGATGGGGCAGACAGCTGCAAATGCTAACAGCAAAACATGCCAGTGATGGTGAGTCATTGTGGAAGTGGGTGTGCATGGACAGGACCATGGTCCATTGCTTCAAGCCACAGCTCCACTTTCAGTATGTTCTGATGGTCAGCAAAGTCCTGGCTCCCTTCAAAGTGTAGCACCCTGTGTGTAGTGTGCAAAGTCACTGGCCAGGCTAGAAACGAGCACACAGCTGAGACATTGTAGCTCTCCAGTAAAGTGTTAGGAACAAAGCATTAGGTGTCCTTGTCCAGATGCCAGAGGCTGGGATTAGATGGAGGCTTGCTGCAGGTGGATGAAACCCTATCCAGCACTGCAGAGGTTGCACTTGCTTTTTCCCAGAGGCTGAGCACTTGCCCTGGGGAGGAGCATAATGGAATCTTCAAAAAACTAAAATTGTTAAACCTCAAAACCTTCACTTTTTTAAAAGCAAAAGCAACACTTTGAATTTAGGAGTCAGTTAATGACAAAGAGAGAGCTCAGCATCAGCCTCACGGACTCCATGCAGCATTTCAGAATGGCAGCGTTGAGTCATGGAGCATGAAGACTGACATCTCATTATAAAGAACCAGCTTCCCCTTTGGTTTGTCTTTGGGTTTTTTCCTTCCAGTGGGTATCTCATTCACTGCAGCTCATGTGCTTGTATTTAAATATAGCCATACTCTTCACATCCACCCAGCCAAGCAAATGCCAGGCATGCTTTTCATGTTATTTTTACTGTCTACCCAAGTATGATAACACAAACAAAACCCATAAACCCATTCCAGAGATCACGTTCTGGGATCACTGATATTCTTTGAACAAAATTATCAGTTTCAATCAAATTATATTAATTTAGAGAAACCTTATCTTATTATTGGGCCTGTAATATCAAACCCAATTGTTTTCCTTTCAGGCAATTTTGTAATTAATGAATGGGGATAGATTTGTCACAGATGACTCGTCTGGATAATGTCAAAAGCAGTCGTGCTGCCTTTTTCAGTCTCCATCATTTGATCTGATACACGTAGAGGCAGAGGCAGGCTTTCAAGCTAAATACTTTGTTAGCTGGGCTAACTGTGACCAGACTCCAGTCTTCCTATCTCAGCATGATTTAGTATTGTGATCATGTCTCCCCTCAGTGGCTAGCCCCTGGGATTAACAGCTTGCTGCTTACTCACCACACAGCTAAAGGAGTTATTTTTAGCACAGGCAAGAGAGGCCAGTGATTGAATGTGCAAGACTTTGAGATCCAACCTCGTGAATTAACAGTCACATCAGTTCACAGAGCCTGGCTGTAGCATAATGAGGGTGTTTAGGAGAGAGGCAGAGGCAATGCTATGTAAACAGGAGTGTTCTGCACTGTGCAGAGCAGGGTTTGTGTGAAAGGACATGTAGCAGAATACAAAACACACAGCTGAGGTGAAAGATGAGTCTGCAGTCTCCATTAATGCTGCTCCTCCCAAGCTCAAACTGATGGTGCTGACTGATTGGAATATCCTAGTAAAACGCCACAAGTAAACTTGACCCAATGTGTGCCAAACAGGACAAGCAGGCTGCTGTTTCACTGCAGCAAGGGGAGCTGCTGTCTCAGGCTGGCTGTGGCAATGCAGACAGGCAGCAGGATGTCAATGGTTGTGTGAACCTGAGCTGCTGAGGAACCTACAACTCCTTTTCAAAAGTGCAGGCAAGCTTCTAGTCTGAGTATTTAGGTAGTAGTACAGTGCCACAGGCCCTGACTGGCACTTTGGCCTGTTGGGATAGATGTGATACAACAGTAAATGGGTCCCTAAACATAAAAGATGTTATTTTTCCTTCTCTTTTTAGTCTTTTAACTTTTCCTCTCCCCCAGATGCTTTCCTTTCTCTTGCTTGAACAATGCTGCGATCACAGCAGTGCACAGGAAGCTGCTCATAGGATATGCCATAGGAAGCCAGCTGGGTGTGCCCTTTTAGATCTTGCAGTTACTAGAGTTTGAATCATTTAGAGATAATGACTTTACATTTAGGGCACTTAGTGATTTCCCTCCCTCTCACCCAGTGCCTGAGGAAATGGAAGAAGATGTGACTGATTCACAAATACTTCCCACCTTTTCTTTCTCCTCCTCTGGAAATGGAAACGATAATGTAGTGATCCATGCACACAATTGAAGGCTTTTGGGTTCACCAAATGTTAATGAGAAAAGAAGAGCACAGTGGGAGGAAAAGTAGTTAACACTGAAATGGTACTTTATTCTTTAAATAGCACCTGCTGTCTCTCCAGAGATCTCAAAACATCTCACAAGTACTAATGAATATAGCTGCACTCACTATTCCTAGCTCTTGCTTGGGTGACACCACCAGTCTAAAGTTTCACTGCAGTCCCTCTTCAAGGCTGAATTTTGGGGTCTTTATTTGTTTTTCAATACAGCTGATGCTTTAGGCCCCAGCAGAGGGTGCATCCAGGAACCTCTAAGTGAGATTTGTGCATACAGTGAGGTACCAGACCTGTGTTAAGTAGCAGTGTCAGTGTCTACTCCTCCTCCCTGGTGGCTGTTGAGCCACAGTGAAGAAGTAAATTTACCCTGCAAAGAACTAGAACCTAGAGCAGAGAGATGATAAGGACCGGGGTCCCAAAATAAGAGTGCTCAAACTTACCACTGAATTAAAAGAGATGAGAATGTAATACTAGCACATGAACAGCATGTCACACTCGGCTCTTTCCTAGGGTTTGAGAGGAACACGCCCTCTGAACTGAATTCCCAGCCACCATGATCACCAGCAGAATGGTTTCCTGTTCTCTGCTCTACCACAGCTCTGGTCCTTCAGCAATGAAGGATTGGAGCTGCTGGACCCCTGTTTGCAGTGCTGTGCTTTTTTTATGCCTGCATGGCAACCCACAGCTGCTGCAGGAGTGCACATCCACCAAAGAGTTACTGCTTTTCTCTCTCCTTCTCTCAAGTTTGTCTTGCTTTACTGTCTTATCCATCAGTTCCAGCCGTAGGTGATCTGTAAGCTGGAGTTCCGCAAGGCATGCAGCCTACATTCTCTTTGGGAGGAACTTTGGATATCTCTGATGAAGGGAAGAATGTAACCAGAAAGTCTGATGAGCTGATGTTAGAAAGCAGAGGCTTGACTGGCTGGATACATTTGATGTGTATGCAGCATATTTCTGATGTGGGAACTGCTTTAATATATTAAAAAGAAAGTGGCTTTGCAGCCACCCCAGAGGGGTGAGTGAAGTCACCACTTTTAGTTCATAGATGGAGGAAGCTGAGGACCCATGTAACTAACTAGTTTGCCAAAGGTTATAGAACCAGACAGCAACAGACCCTGGATTTGACCTCCTGCTTGGACTGAACTTAGGACAGAGCCGCCACACACTGCCCTGGTCACAGGCTTTCATTTTAAAGCCATCCTATGAGATGCTGTGCTACATGATTTTATGTGACAGTTTAGGACCATCAAACTGTATGTCTGTGCAGTTACCAGGAAAGGTCAGTGTAGTAGATTTATCATCTCACCAAGCTCAGTCATCTCTTGTTTTGCTCTGAGGAGCCCAACATTGCAGTGCTTGTTCCCAATTATCTGTAACAAATAACAGAAGAATGCAAAAGGGTTGCAAAATATGAGGAGAAAATGTGTGACCATAATTCAGATTACATGTCTGTTCTAGATTCAGGGTGGAGGTACGCTCTGAAGGTCCTGCTTCATTTGCCTTTCACCCAACACAGAACTGGGTTTTAACATAGAATCATTCTAGTCCAGCCCTCCTCAGCTGGTTTGGATCTTAAGTGCAGTCCAGAGCAGTGACACGTTGGTTAGAGCTTGCTGAAGATCCAGACCATCTTTTTTACCCCATCAGGGTCCTGGCCAGCTGATTCTACAGATCATCACACAATAACCGAGCTCCTTGGGGCATAGTGCGAACACTGATGTGAAACTGCAGAAGCAACAAGAGGTATCCATGTCACTCCACTGTTATAAATATTTCTGAGGACTGTCAGCTCCTTCTTTAAGGACTTCCTGTGCAGCGGCTTTATGGAGTGGATTGTGTTATCTATGTTCCATGTTACCCTTGAAGTAACCCTTAAAGCATCTTCCAGCAGCATCTCTGTAATTCTACCAGCAGGCAACTTCCAGGGTCTTTACCTAAATATTTCTCACTATTGTTCCAGTCTCAGCAGCTCCTCGTTGTCCTTAGGGTTTTTTCTGTGTTCTTTTTTTAACCAGGAATGTCAGAGAGAGAGCGGCAAGTCATGAAGAAGCTGAAGGAAGTGGTAGATAAACAGAGGGATGAAATCAGAGCAAAGGACCGGGAACTCGGACTTAAAAATGAGGATGTAGAGGCTGTAAGTGGCTTTGAGTCTTCCTATTTCTCTTCTTTCTCACCTGTACTTCCATAGCCTGGGTTTAGTTTTAAATCAATGTAGGATTTGTAAGCAATGCCAGATGATTAGTCCAGTAACTGAAGTGTCCAGTGTAACTATGGAGTGCCTAAAACCACTAGGCAGCAGACACACACCCTCTGCTGAGTCCAGAAGGAGTAGTCACACTTGGAAGTGACTGGAAACCAGTGTAACAAGAGAGGAAGACAGAGGAAGGACAGCTTGTTTTGTTTGTTTCCTTAAGGACCTCATAGCTCTCCCCTTCTGTGGGAACAGGACAGGTAACCTACCCTGGCTTCTTGTATCTCTCTCTGCTTTGGCAGTGCAGACCTCCTCACCACCACTAAGGAATCCCTGCTGAGGGGAGAGAACTGCTGTATGTTTTACACGTGCTCTCTGCAGAGTTTGGCAACTGAAGTCCACACACACACTCCCACACCAGGGCTGCAATGTGGATTACCTCTTTGCACAGGAAGGGAGAGCAGGAAGGGCCTGAGCCCAGCCCAGGTCACTTACTTTGGCCAGAAGGTCACTGAGAGAGGATGGGTGTCCCTGGGGACCACAGCACAAGAGATCTGACTTTAGTCTTGATGAATCACAGACTCCACTGTGACTGTGGGAATCACATGATGTCTTGGTTCTTTCTGTGTCAGGAGGAATGACCTCCTTACCCATATTGTGCTTCCCATCCTCATGCTACCTCACCTCCTGAGGCCATGGGACTTCTCTGTGCTAGCGAGGGCCAGACCTAGATGATCCCTGCTCCAGCCAAGTGCCTCTGGCAAGTGCTGTGGCCTCTTACACTGGTGCTGCCCATGCAGTGGCTCACAGGTCACAGCCTGCCTTATGAGAGCCTAAGAGCAAAAACCAAAGTTAGAGTATGAAGTACTCATATATTGAATATAAGGATTTCTCTGTTTTGTCTTTGTCTCTTCTACTCTGGGTTAGGATTTGATTCAGAATTCTGTAATCCCTATCACTGAACTTTGCTCTTTTGAAACATATTGATCAGAAGTGATGCATTAGCTGCAGAAAATGCCTCTTTACTCTAGAGACCAGTTAAGTTTTGGTGACTGTAACTGTAGTAGATAATTAGATATTAAAAAACAATGGGAGGAAGGAAGGAGGAGAATTTTCCAGATGAAATTCAACAGGAACCCACTAGTTTTCCTTTAACATGATGTCTGGGACTTGGCCATCATGACTGAATGGATGCTGACTTATTGCATCCATATTTTGCAGCTTCAGCAGCAACAGAACAGGTTAATGAAGATCAACCATGACCTGCGGCACCGCATCACTGTTGTTGAGGCTCAGGGGAAGGCGCTGATCGAGCAGAAGGTGGAGTTAGAAGCTTATCTTCAAACCAAGGAGCAGGAGATGGGCAACCTGCGAGCAGAGCTGGGGCGACTGAGAGAAAAACTGCAGGGTGAGGACAGCCAGAATGGGGAGGAAATGAAGGTAAGAGGCACTTTAAATCACTTTGTAAACAGCCTTTATAAAAGGTTTGGAATTCATCCCAAGTACCTCATTGGATTGATTGATGTGATTGGTGCACATCGGGGGCAATGGCAGCATCTTTTGATCAGATGTGACATACAAAAAGCAGGAAAGGCCCCATAAGGTGGATGATGACCTCTCCTTCCTGAAGGAGGGAACTGGTTTCACAGAAGGCAGTGAGATGTCTGCATTAGAGAGCAGCTCTCCCCTTAGACTTGGCTACCCATCATACAGCCTTGGGAGTGCAGTGTTTCAGTCATGCATGAGGCTGCAGAATTCACCAGCTATCAACAAATCATTGCTTCAAAAGAGAGTGTTATGTTAAAAACAACATGAATCAATCCCAAATCACTGGAGCATTGCTGTTAGTTTGTCCTGAAGGCAGTGTTTTAGTAGTGCTAATGTTTGGTATGTTTGGCCTCATTTTGTTTGTACATATCAAGCCTTTCCTCCAAAGGAAAACAAACCCATCCCTTGAACAGTCTGGGGTTTTTAGAAGATAAGCAGCTGGCAAGTAGCTTAAACTTTGCTGAGCATGTAAACGTGTGAGCCTTGATGGGTCCCACAGGAGCAGTGCACCATGATGGTGGTGGCATGTGAATCACAGTAGAAAAGAAACTGTGTCAAAAGCAGTCCCAGAGGCAATGCAGAACCTGCACACTTGGTCCTCACAGTTCTTATGGCACTTTTGATCTGCTAGGACTAAGCTGGTCTATTGCTACCAAATCAACAAATAAATATTTGAAGGCATCTTTTAGAGGATCTCAACTTTGGCCTTAGTCCTGCTTTTGCTTCCTGTTAGAATTTGTGCTTTGAAGTGTTACCAGTGCAAATGCCCATGAAAAGTTAAATGTGCTTGCAGGAACAGGCAGAGACAAATTTGCAAATTGATTTGGTGCTGAGGTCAGAGCAGCAGGGATACAACTTGGAATCATTGAATAGTTAGGGTTGGAAAGCACCTTAACTATTCTTTATTCTAACTTGAGGGGAGCTTCATGAGAAAAGGATGCATCCCTGATCTGTTGCATCCTTTAGTCCTCTTTATGGTTTCTACTGTTTTTCCTTCGTGCATAGGACACTGCTTCTGCCTTAGTAAAACAAATATGCTGTATTTTCCTTTCCTAATGCTGCTCTTAGAAGAGTACAAAATAGGATAAGGGGCATCACAATATGAAAGAACTCAGAGGAGCACTATCATGCAGGCTGGATGCACTGGTAATTGCTCCAGTACCAAGCAGTACTGTAAATGCCTGATAGACTGCAGCAGAGTGACACATCCAATTCATTTGTAGTAGGCAGAAATATACATCGAGAAGCAGAGGCAAAGGCTGAAGGGGTCCCCTGGTTCCCCTCGGAATCTGACAACCAGTGTTCTGTTAACATGGCACTCCTGAATTGGGCAAACACTGTATTAATAATTAAAAGGATTGTTTCATTGCTGTTAATTCAGCCAGGATACCCAGCTTTGTATATGGGGCTGCAGAGCCTCGGCCTGGAGCCAGCAGGAGTGAAAGTGTCTTCAGTCTCTGAGAGAAAGGATGCATTCTCTACCTCTCTGTAACTCATCAGTTCCATGGCAATGGCCTCTCTTCTAATTAGAGCCCTTCCCTACTCTCTTTGCCAGGATGATGGTTAGACAGGAATTGCAGTGGCAAGCAGGAAGCTGGACTAGCTGCATGCTCTGGAATAGACATTGCTTGTTGGCTCAGTCAAGACATTTGCACTGGCTACAGGCTGCTCAGTGTATGCTGATTTGAGCAAAATCTAGCAAAAATAGCTTATTTGGGCAAAGGTGTGGGGCAAACTGAAAGAAAAGGCATCAGCTCAGACCCTAATCTAGAGGGATGAAGGAAGTGTTTGGGTAGTTTCCTTTGAGCCTCTTGTTAGGTTGCACCAATCTTTCAAACAAGTGTGTTTGGATGAATGGGGTGAATCAAATGAAAGGACAAGTGCACGTTGCTCTGCTGCTCTGTCTGCAGGACAAGGGCTGCAATCCCTGCTGCAGAAATTGATACTGCACCAACCTTAGCCTAGCCAAGGTTAACCTGAAGTCAGGTACCAATAGACAGTAAAACTGTTCCACAGATACATGAGCTTAAAAGAGGGTAGGATCAGACATACAAAAAATGGGCTCTGCTTAAGAATTGCAGTACTTAGCTCCTCAGCTCACTGAGCTGCTCTTGCTGAGAGTCTGTCACAGGAAAAACTAATTCCTTCTTTGTTTATTTTTCCTCTTAAAATTGATGTGTTTCTCTTAAAAGAGGATTTAATAATGCTGAAAGGAAGAAGTTGGGAACTAGACTGATAAATACTTCCAACTGCTCAGGTGTGCACTTGCATGGTAAATTTAAAGCCCATATTTCACTTCCTAGGCAGAACCCAACAATGACGACTGCCTTTCCGACTCAGAGAAGATGGCATTGGACTTAAAAGATCCCAATCGTCCAAGATTCACCTTGCAGGAGCTCCGGGATGTCCTTCATGAGAGGAATGAATTGAAATCTAAAGTGTTCTTACTTCAGGAGGAGCTTTTATACTACAAAAGGTAGGTTAGATCTCCTCTGCTGTTGCATGCTAGACATAGAGGAGCCATAGGGCAGGTCTAGAAGCAATAAACGTGCTCTGAAATAGTGTCCAACAAGCTTGTATATCTACAAAGGCTTAAAGGAGAGATTGCAAGCATATGGCTTTAGTTTGAATCTGGTTCCCTATAGTGGGAAAAACTATGTCCTTCCCGAATTTCCAGGTTCCCCTGAACCTTAGAATGATTACAGATATTTAACACTTTTGAATGCAAAAATGAGGACAAGAATGGGTCTAACATGAAAACTTCAGAACTTTTATTCAATGCATTCCTCTTCTCCCTCTCCTTGTCAGTTGCAAAGACAGTTTTGAAAGTAGACCCAGTTCCAGGTGCTGTCCCTTGGTTGATGGAAACATCTCCCATGGATTTCAATGAGCTTTGGACAGATCTTTTTGCATGTCTTCACCAACAGCACTATCTCAGATTTCATTTTAGAACTTAACGTGCTTCCATGGCTTGGGAGGAGAACATTCATTGTTGTTTCTTTCTTTCAAGTGAGGAAACAGAAGAAGAAATGAGATCTCCTCAACCTACACCCATAATTCAGCCTAAACCCTCAACTCAGCCTGAATCTGGAATCAAGCGACTGTAAGTAGACTATTTTCTAAGGGTACTGGAAATAGTCAGCAAATAAGAAATGTTTCTTGTGGGCAGGACAGTTTTAAAGAATTTAACAATGAAGACAATGACATCCCTAATGTATATGGGAGAGACCCTGATGGAGCACGACAGGTATCAGCAAACAGCAGTCAGCTTTGGCCAAAACTGTTCCCTATTTCTGGGACAACTTTTGTCTCAGATTATTTCCTGTGGCACCTGTTGCTCCCTAAGTGCAGACGGCAGTGGGGAGTCCAGCAGTGCTCCATGTGCTTGTGTCTGTGGCCAGACTGCTCTGCCCAAGAACCCCACCCCAGTTCTAATGATTCCTTCTTAAGTACACTGCTCAGGCTGACTGAAAGAGCCTGTGTTGCAGTGCTTTGTTATAGCTGGTATGGGCTGATAAGCTGTTAAACAGACATTGATCTTCCTAGAGAATCTTCTTGGCTAGGCCATACAGTCATACTCCAAAGGGAGGTGCTACTGATGTGGTCTTTGCCAGACCACCGCTCAGCCTATCCTGTGTGCCCAAAACTGAAATCAGTGCTGGATCTCAGTGTGCAAGGACTGCAGGAGCAATGCTCCTGTTCAAGTGCAAGTCCCAGGTCCTTAACACACTGATCCTAAGGTGATGGAGTGTCAGAAACTCACATCATGCTTGGAAGACATGTGAAGAGCATTGTTCACAAGTAACGCCAGTGGCAGAACTGTGGCAGTTGGGTTTGTAGAACAAAGTTTCCTCACAACCTTGCTGTGCCTGTTTCCTTGTTGAACTAAGCCTTTAGACCCCGACTTGCACTACGTGTACAGCACAAAAAACCTTTGTTTGCTGAACAGATTTGCTGCTGGAGCAGATTCCAGCTTCCTTGGCTGTAAGAACCCCACCTTCTTCTGGTGAAGTATTTCATGTTGCTGCCCAAAACCTAAGTTTACTGTCAGAGGTGTGCATTTACTTGTGTCAATTATAAAATCACTGTTAGCCAATCCATCTATCTGGTGAAACTCCCTCCTTGTACATTCATTTATTCCAAATTAAGTCTTGTAACCTTGCAGCAAGTCTTCGGATTTTTATGGGACTGGAAGCTTAACTTTTTTAACTGCATAAATGATCTTTGGAACAACCCTTTGTTTCCACATAAAAAACTCTTCCATCCTGCCCCCATGTCCAAAACCTTCAGTCCTGGTTTAACAAGGACTGTTAAGAGTAACTGTGAGAGTAATTTCCACTGGAAGAGCTGCACTGATCCAAAACACCATAAAGTCAGGAGGGCTCTTCTGATTATTTTTGCTGTGTTTCTTGACAGAACCCTTCCTCTCACACAACTAGAAAAACCACTTTGAGTTTAGACTTTCATTCTGTGGCTGGGACAATGATAATACTTCATTTCATGAGATTTCCACTGTAAAGCTTCTCTTCTAATATTTTAGTACTTTTTAAAGCTTATCCCATTGAGGGGGGTTGCTGGTTTCAGCAGACACAGTCTGAGTTGATGGCAGTTTTCACGCTTGATGTACAAAGCAAAGGCAGCATAAAAATGTAAATGGAGATTGTAAGACAGACCACACACCAAGGAGATGTTAGCTTTGACTCTGCCGTCTGCACACGTGTGGGAAGCACAGGGAGCCATGACAGGAGGCACATAAGTGTGTTCAACCATTTATCTGAGTACTTTCTTTCTCTCAGTTAACTTATTGGTGCAAACCGGTTCAGCGTCAGTCAATGCACATTTTCAGACACCTGCCCAATCCTTCTGCCTCTCAGATTCTGTGTTAAATTCATAGAACTAAACCCACACAAAATAAACCATAAAATTATGGTTTGGTGCCTTTCAGAA
Organism: Agapornis roseicollis; assembly: GCA_002631895.1. NCBI lineage: Eukaryota > Metazoa > Chordata > Aves > Psittaciformes > Psittacidae > Agapornis > Agapornis roseicollis. The sequence continues at coordinate 38,925 of NDXB01009142.1, forward strand.
AAGGCAAGAGTCCTTTCCTGCCAGGCAGTGGAAGCACATACTGAGCCTGCTGCTAAGATGAAATTACTTTCTTTAGCTGTGATGCTCTGTCTCTGTCTACTCTCTCTTCATTTAGCCATTATATTAAATAAGGGAAGATAAAACTCTCTACTTAAGTAACCTGAAGGCTGGTGATAGTTATCAGATTTGTCTGGGTAAGATTTGTCTGGTGTGGGTTTCTTTTCTTTTCCCCCTCCTTCCTGTGTGTGTTGTCAACACTGTACTTGTACATGGGCTTTAGAAAGACAGGAAATTTCACTGCTGGAAAAACCGAAGAACCCAAGTGTAGCATCTGCCCTGTTACACATCCCTCCTAATCCTCCTGAAGTCTGTGCCTTTTGTGAGCTGTCTCCAAAGCTCCCTTCCCCTCTCCCAGGCTGGGTGCTGTTAGCCCCTTGCCATGCAGCTACCTGGGTAACACTGGCACATAAATCCCCTCCACACCTAATGATGCAATGAAAACCTGTAGTGCTGATATCTGCACACAGAGTGCCTTTACAAATGAAAGCAGGGCTGCTTTTCCCCTGCTTAAGACTTAGTGTGAACCCAGGACAAGAATTTTCATCCCAATTAAACAAAAAGCTGAAGTACAAAAATAGGAGACACTGCTGCTGTCCTCTCCAGAGATGTTTTATCCTTGCCTGGGTAATGTGCCCCTTCTTCCTTCACCACACAGCATCTCGGGGAATAAGACACATGTACATGTCACCTGAGCCATCTAAAGGGTACTCAGGTGACTCTGTGCTTCATCTCCATAAAGGAAGAAAAACAGAAGCTACAGAAATCAGCATCTGGGGGCAAACTCTGAGCTGTGATCTCAGACTGCTTGATTTCTACCCTTGTCACTACCACATCACATGGCAGAGTTTTGATGAAACAATGCAGCCAGGGGGCTTCACTGAGGAGGAAGAGTACAAGGATTAAAAATGCTCCCTCTGTTTTGAGCAGAAAATGCTGTTTTGTTTTCCCTTTTAGGTATACATGCTTGTTTTCACTGATGTAATGCCTGAAGCAGCCATAAGTTTTCTTCCTATTCTTGCAGTCTACAAAAGCTGATGTGTCTGTGTCATTTCTGCAGCTCACAGACCATGCCACGTGTAAAAATAGAAGTCCTAGTTACTGCTAATGATACAACAATGTTTCCTTGTTTGTATTCATTTCCAATGTAAGAATAGCAGTTAAGAGTAACTGTGTTGGGGGCAAGCTGCGTTTGGTCACAAAATGCCTCTTGTGATTTCAACTTAATCTTTAATTGACATTAGTCCACAGTTCAAAAAAATATTTGGCACAAGGGAGAAGCTCTGAGGAGAATCCTTAGGAAACAGAGGGTGTCCCAGGTATGGATGAAGGTGTGCTGGCAGGTTTGTGTGGGGCTGCCTGGGCGCAGAGCACCCTCCCTAGCGTGCTCTCAACCTCGAAGCTGCATGAGTTTTATAATGCATAGTGAAAGTGCTGAATGACAAAGAAACAGCCTTGCTGTGGTCAGCTAGAAAGTGTTTCTGCCAGGGTAGTGCAAGGTTTCAAATAAGTACTTAGTTGCCTGCAGTTGGCATCTTTCTGCATGTGAAGCAATAATGCAGGTCGTCTTGGAACAGATACACAGGCCCTTTAACCAAGTAGCTCACATAGGAGGTCACTTCAGTATTTCACCTGCAATCCTGGTTTTTAACTGGAAACTATCAAGTGTAACCTTTGTAAAATGGTTAACTGTAATGCTGGTCCTGCCTAACCTTGTTTTTTGTGCAAATATCCAGTAGTCACAGCAGAGTCCTGTTGGTATTTCTTAACATACACCTTCATCTTTCATCTCATGTTTGTGCCTGTTTGTCTCTTGGGAAGAACTGTGTGCACTCTGCTCTGCATTGCTAGAGGTGGTAATATGTTGATGAAACCCAACCCAGATTGCAGGCTGCCTCACAACACAAAAGTGGTATCTTTTAGAAATTCAAAAGCAATTGAAATGGTTACAATGACTGCTTTTCCTAAAAACGAGTTTTTCACTGAGGAGAGCTGTTTTGGGTGATGCAGATCCACCTCTCCCTGTAACATGTCCTGTGTGGTAATTCAAAGTAACCCTGCGTATCATGTTTACCTCTTTTCTTTTTAATGGAATGCTTTTTCTTTCCCTTGCTCCAGTCTTACCTCTTCTGTGTCTGTACTTTCCTGACCAGGATCTTTACAGCCATAATGCCCATGGTAGCAGCTGGATTGATTCCAGATGATCCCACATTGCAGCCAATAAGAAGACTTGTGTCCCTTGTAGGAATTGTTTTGTAATACTGTTTGGTACTGTGGTTTCCTTTTGCATGACCCCATGTTAACATGCACTGCTGGTTGCATTCTCATCGGCTGCCTGTGGGATCACAGAAGAACAAAGTGCCAATCAGAATGACCAGTCAGTACACAACTCATCATAGTCTTCTCCATGCTAATCCTCCAGTACTGACATTTGATCACTTTTGCCCTAATGTACCATGCTAAACCAGTTTTACTCCTGAGGAAATTGCTGCAATATGTGATTTTTAACCAGCATCTGTTAATTTTGCTTACTCAGTGTGTCTATTCACAATTCACACCACTGCTGTTTAAGAAACCCCTGTCACTCTAATGACTTGTTACAAATCAGTTTGTTAGATTTACAGAATATAATGGCTGGATCTATATTAATTTCCACTGTTAATTATAGGCTGTTGCTTCCATGTCTATCTATGCGCTGTATATTTTGTCTCTAATTATGTATTTCAGAACAGAGTTTACACTCCCAATAATCAATTCTATTATTCTATCCTTGGCTGTCTCTGGAAGATGTACTGATAGCTGTTAACACACAGCCTCTTTGCATTAGAACTGCTGCTTTAGTGATCTTTATATTGGCAGCAGCAACACAGTGTTTACATTCCCTTCCCTCTCCACACAGACATGCTTTCCCCAAACCTCCTCCATGAGCGTTTTCAAGGCATAATCACAATTTTCATTGTTTCAGAAGGAATTAGAAAGCCTTCTGCTTCCTGCAGAGATTTTCAAGCGTGCTTTTTCTCTTACTCAATTTAATGATAAAGTGAAAAATTACTGAACTTTGACATTTGAAACTTACTGCATTAATACAGCATTCCTTTGTGTGCACATCACAATAGCAAGGCTGAGCGGGTAGGACCAGACATGCTCAGCAGAAAGCCTCAGTGACTACACACTTCCTTTACCAGCTGGAATTGGATCTGGCCCTGAAAAGACATAGCATTGTGTGGATTTATAAGCTCCTGTAATGAAGGTGGTAGAAAAGCATGAGGCTAATTAAGTGCCAAAGACTTATTTTACTATTAAGGCTGCATATTCGAAGCCAGGAAATGTAGAAGTCCAGGTCTTGCTAGCAATGTTAGTCATTTGGCATTGCACTGGTGTAGCTTTTTATATTGCTTTCTAGTAAAAAAAATAATTGTTCTTAGTATTCTTGATATTGCCATGCCTCCCTGTGTGTATGATAGGATATTTTTTCAGGAAAGCTGCCTTAAACCTCACCTGACACTCAAATACAGCCTCCTCTGTGCCTAGAGACATTGAAAGAACTCTCTCGTCCACATGAGGTGGTTTGGATGGTCAGATTGTGCTATTTGAGGGGAAACTCGGGGTGTGCAGGAAGGATGCTGTGCCTGGGGCCATCTTAATACCCTGTCCAAGTTGAGTTTATGTTTGCATAGTCTCTTACTGCAGAGGCATTTCTCAGTTTCTGTGTCATTCATAACTGTGTTTTGCTGAGTACTGTGCAACCCAACCAATATTTACCTGTTAAATCCAAAGGGTTTGCAGGCACTTCAAACCTGTGCTAGCTGGGACCACAACTTCTGCATTTCTCAGCTGATCTAAACACCACACTAACACCTCTTGTACTGAACTCATGACAAACACTGAATTTGCCTGGTCAAGTAACTTCATCCTTTACAAATAAACTGATACTAAGGATTTTGGGGCTGTATTTTCTTAGCTGTGTTGTCAGCTGGCAGTTTGTTGTTGTATTAAATGGCTGTTGGTTCATGTACGTCATTCTCTTAGAGCACCCAAGCTGTGTGACAGGAAATGACGTGCACACTCGTGTGCATTGGGTTAGAGCCTTCATCCTGCAAACTCTGGTGCACACACGTGCATTTACTCATTTGGGTTTGCAGGAACCAAGTCTATGTATCAGATCCTGTACACTTGGAAACAAAAAGTGGAGGCTTTATTTTCTTATCTTATGAACTTCCCTGCAGACACCCTTAAAAACACAATCTATTTCTGCTGTCTGGTAAATTATCCAGATTTAATACCAAAGATACCACTTTCTTTATGCCAAGAAACTAACATGTATTGTGTCGCTTCTTTATCATGGGGCTGGGGAAGGGGGAATATACATTGAAAATGATACCTGCACCTTGTAGAGTCAACAGCATTTAGAGCTTATTTGAGCTTCCATAGCCAAACTGCTTGAGATTGCAATGACTTCATCTCTAATAACATTCTGACATGCACCCCATCAGGCTTCACTGCCTTGAGTTTTGCTGATGCAAACAGATTCTTTGCTCTGTTTTGTTGTGCTGTGTACCAGGGTGGGTGTTTGAAGTGGTTTCAAGATGCTAAACAGTGTTCATTCTTTTCCCTCCCCTCCCTCCCTGAAAGGTTTAGTTTCTTCTATCGAGATAAGAAACGCATGCAGACATCACAGAAAAATGTCCACTTCCAGGATACTTTTGGAGAATGGTCAAATTCACATAAAGATGACTCCTACACTGAGCAAGGACAAGAAGCCCTGCAGCACCTGTGACTAAAGCCTTGAGGTGTTCCGTTTACCCCAGTAGATCTCAACACTCTAGTACAAGAAGCTTCTGTAACCAAAATATGGCAGCTCATCACTTTCATTTGCCTTGTGCACCTCAGCGCGTTTGAGATGGACTCTTCAAGAGGGACTCCTCAGTGTTTGCTTGGTGACTGTTTGCTGAAAACAGAATCCAAGCTCTGTAGTGAACAGTTGCTGATGCCCTGGGACACCGAAGCTTCTAGACAACTTGTTTTGTGCTGAATAACAAGTCTATGGTCTTGGTCATGCATTAACTACAGTAACACAAGCTTCTTTAAACCAAAAAAGGACCTGTGCCATTATTAGAGGCTGTTTGCAGTGTACAGTATCTAGTGGCAAAGACTTCTACCCTGATTGTTAGCACTATTGGTTGTTTGCTTTTTCTTTTGGTAAGAACCTTTTCAAGAGGGACACACGGCTGCTGCTCCACAGCAGGTCACGGCACTGCTGTGTCCTGTCACGTTCAGCTGACATCTGCATTCTGCAGAGGAACTGCCTGGAAATCCACCAACACAAATAGATAAACTGGAGTAGCCCTGAGAGGGACAGTGCATGTACATTGCCCTGCTGCTTATAGTGCCTAAAGCATGAAGAAACTGATGTAGGAGGTGAGCGTGCCTTGCGTTTTGCCATGAGGTTGGCAGTGGTAATGAAAAACAAGTTGCTTATAAGGAGGAATTCAAACACTTGAATTCTTTTCCTTCTTATCCCCTAGAGCAGCAGGCACCTGCTGTCAAAGAATCAGATCTCTTTCCCACAGACAGGTTTTTAATGAAGTCACACTCCACTTCTCTATGTAGATAAGACTGTCTAACTTGAGAGTAAAAGACACCCTCAGCAAGCTGACATGAGCTATTTTATCTGACTTAGACATGACCCCAGCTCAAAGTGCTTTCTCTAACTAATCTCAACACTACTTCTGTACATGCAGGCTGTTCTGCTGGTGGTGGCTGATGTCTGGGTAACCTATGGTTATAGGCCTTAACTTGCCAGTAAAATCCCAGCACAGCTGAACTGCCGGGAGGTGGGATTTAGATCCGTTTTGCAACTGAGCTTGTGGGACCCTTGGGGCTCACTGAGGTTGTACTTAGAGAAACCATGACACTAGAGCCCTGTGTGGTGTAACTGTCAGGTACAGCTGTGTGTCAGCTCTCACCCTGCCTCTGCACCACACTCCATGAAAGCACTCAACCAGGCAGCAGAGGGTGAACACATCCATGGCTGTGTGTGAGAGGTGCTGGGGTCATTCTGTGCCCTTGGCTGTGTGCTGGAGTATGTGCTGCTGGTGAGGAGCTGGCTGTAGGCAACTTCTGCACATGTAGCTTAGTGTAGGGGGCTTCACCCCCAGCAACTACATCTACTCTGTAAAGAGCCTCTTAGGAGTGGCACTAACAACAGGAGACAAGGCTCACGCTGGAGTAAAGCTCCAACTACTCCACGTACTGAAATGTAGGAGGCAGTTCCAAAGGTCTCCTAGGTTACTGTGAGACAAGGGTTTAGCCCATGACACTTGTTTTTAATACAGGGTGATCCAAGACTCTGGATTCTTCAGTGTGTGTGAGCCCATCTGGAGTGAAACTGTGCCAGAAAACCATGCTTTGCAAGGGTGGGCTGGATGCTGCTTCACTCCCGACTGTAACCCTGCTTCATTTTGAACACAGACCTTCCCTATGTTTAGGTGAAATGTCTCCTGTGCCACCCTGATGTGACAGGGGATGTGTGGTCTTAATATGAAACACATCTGCATCTGAAACAGTGTTGGTAGCATCTCACACTAGGATAAGGCAGGTAAGTTTTTGCCTGGTTATATTTTGGTAGGAAGATGTATCCATAAAACAGCAGCACTTCCTCCCTTGTGTGAAAAGCAGTTTTTAAGTTGGAGGGAATGCCTTTGTTTAGTGATACTTAAGTTACTCAGATCCCGATTTCACTTCCATATTAGAGAAAAAAATAAATACACTACTATCAGTCAGTTAAATATTGAATGATTCCCATCAAGCCTCTCCCTAGCATAGTTTACAGTTGTGTGTCATATTTAGAATAGATGCAGTAATCAGAAACAATGCAAGAATGCAGCAGACACATGGCCTGAATAAGCACATTGTTTCTGCAATCAGCTGAGAGCAAAGAGCTGGGGCAACACATGGACTGAACTGGTGTCCCAGCACCTCAGCTGGTGCATTACACAGGACAGCTCCTGGCCTCCTGCACCTAAAGCTCACCCCATACACCACAGCACTGCTGCCACCTCAAACCTGCAGCCAGTTTTCAACAGCAGCACTGAGCAGTGCGACCTTCCCCCACTCATCTATAGCCTGGTACTTCAGAATCAAAATCAGCTACTGCTGACCTGCTGCCGTTAACTACTTTGCTCCTCATCCTGTTTGAAATGCTGAGTTTACACACTCCAAGTGCCATCAGAAAGGATGGCAGGTAGGGAAGAGGATGTAAAGATTTCAGGCTCTGCTATGTATTGTTTCTCAAGTAAAATCTGCTTTTAGAGGAGAGGCCAGGACCTGTCGGGTGAGGGGTGCAGCAATATCCCCTCTGCAGCATGCAGGATCACTGACTTTTTTGGGTTGTTTTTTGGGTTTGTTTTTTTTTTTTTTTTGGTTGGGGGGTA
>NDXB01009142.1:46516-68423 GCA_002631895.1 Agapornis roseicollis
TTTTTTTTTTTTTTTTGGTTGGGCAGTAAATCATTTTAACAGTTTAATAAATATTTCTGAAAAACTGAGTATTTTTGCAAGACTCAAATCCTTTTTTTTGTGGGAAGTTGATATCATCTCTCCTTGGGGATGCAATGTATGGGTTTGTTTTCCCCTGAAAAGGCTCCCCCAACTCTTTGTGGAAATAAAGCCTCAAACTGGGCAAGGTTTAGGAGAGGTTTAGGACAGGGTCATTCAAAGGCTGACCAAAAAAAAATATAGTTTAAAATACATTAGCAAATATTTAGGAATGGCTTACGATGACAAAGAACACCTTTACTGGAATTCACCATGCCCTTCTCAGTGAAGATGGGTGTCTCTGTACAAACCCAGGCTCTGAAAAAGGAGCTGCTTTGCCCTCTGCTTCTCCAGCTCCACTACAGGCAGCAGGCAGCCCTGCTTCCAGAGCAGCATTTAAACCCTGTGCAGGCAGGAAACCACCTGCAGTGAGTGCATGGATTGCTCAGGAACCTGATCTGCTCATTGCTCTGCAGTGCACATTCCTCTGCAGAGCACATTCCTCTAATCAAAGGAAGTGCACTCTCTCATGATACAAAAAAACCCAAATTTATTGTTATGTGCTTCTCTCACGTTGCAGATCTAGTTAAGTACATAGAACTACTCACGAAAATAACATCACTTCTCAGCTTCTGGTTTGGGGCACATTTCTCAGAAGCTGAGTTTGGTGCTGTTTCTCCACCAAGTTTGGTTACTGTTTCTCCACCAAGTGACTGTTTCCTCAACAGCATGTCTCACTGAACGACTGTGAACATCTGGCACATAAATACTTAAGACAGGGAGCTCTCTCCTAAGCCCTAGGAAGGCAGCCAGATGGGTATCAACTGGGGTGTGCACTCAACTTCAGAGGGATGCCCATGCATGTGGGGCCTTTCTGATAGCATTCACCAGTTCAAAAATATTACTACAGAAGTTTACTTCCTCTGAAGAACAATTCAACACATACCTTAACTACATCAGCAGCCAAACTATAGAGAGCTTCTAGCAGAGGAGTCTGGGAACACCGCTCACAGCCCCTGCAGCTGGAACACTGTGGATGTAAGAGCAGGTAACACAGCCCAGTGGCAAGGCACTGTCACCTACCGGTGCTTGTCATCATCTCTTTGTTTCTTGGAATCTCTTTCCCTGCTCCGGTCTCTATCCCTGTCCTTCCTGTCTCTGTCCTTCCTCTCCCTCCCTCTGCTCCTCTCCTCTTTGGAGTCCCTCTCGCTTTCACCCCAAGCCCACGACCGCTCCCTTTCTGGCCACCGCTTGTCTCTGCTCCTGTCGTGGTCTCGGTCCCTTGTTCTCCAGTCCCTTGATCCGTCACGAGACCAATTTCTTTTCTCTGCTGATCCTTCTCCATAGAAATCACTTTTCATGTTTGGCAAATTGATGGGCTTTCGGAAAGGTCTGTCCCGTCCTCCGAACCGGAGCTGCCCGGATTCTTTTTTGCCTCCAAAACCACCCCCAAGCCTCCGAGGAATCCATCCTTTGAGAGTCCTTTCCAGTTCAAAGTCCACAAAGATCTCATGCTGATCGATAACCAGCCTGTTGGCATCTCTGTGGGCCTTCAGGAGGGCTCGCTCCTCTTTGTACTCAATAAATGCATATCCCTTGGAAAACCCAGTGACCAGGTCTCGGACCAGACGGAGCTTTCTGATGTCTCCATAGCGGGAAAACACCTCCTTTAGCTTCTCTTCTGTTGTCTGAAGATTGAGCCTTGCTACAAACAGGGTGAGGTGAGGGTCTCCTGTAACTCCCTTGTTGGGTACATAGCGTGCCAGCATAGCCCTCCATATGGCACGGTCGTGGGGCTCCTCATCTGTGCCATCAATGCTCCCTGCTTTGAGTGGGTCATACTCTTTTGCGATGGGCGCCCAGTCATTCATTGTCTAGTGGGAAAAACCACATAAAATACATAAAAATACAGACTCACGAGTATTTTCATCCCAAAATCCCGAAAAGTGGGACCAACGTAAAGAAACCAGCAACGGCGCTGTTGTTTGACTTCATCTCAATTAACATGTCGGAGAGCCCGGATCGGCCTCAGGCCGAGGGAACCCACCGCTCCGGCCTTCCCCTGCGGCCCTACCCCGTACCCCGCTGAAGGAACCCGCGGCCCCCTCGCCCGGCTGCCGTGCTCAGAGGCCGAGCAGAGGGGAGCCGGCTCCCGCCGCTGCTCCTCATTTACCCCCGTTCCCCGTCCCGTCTGGAGCGGCACCGCCGCCGCCGCCATCCTCCGGCCCCGCGCCCAGGAGCCGCTCCGCCATGGCGCCTGGCGAACGTGGCGTGAAGGAACCCCCGGTGCATTTACCTCCCTCCTTCCCTCTCCGCCCAGCTCGGGTCGGTGCCCAGCCCGGAGCAGAACAAGGCCGCCGACCCCTCAGCGGCGGCGGAAGGCGGGAGAGCAGGCGGTACCTCCTGAGGGGAAGGGGCAGGGCGGGAAGCGCGGCCGGGCCGCGGCCTTCTCTATGGAAACCGGCGCCGGCGGGAGGGGCCGCTCTGCCCGCGGGGCCCGCCGGCAGCAGCGCCCGGCTCAGCCCGGCCGAGCACCGGGGTGGAAGTTAGCGGCCGGGCATGCAGCAGGGCCGGGAGGAGGAGCTGCAGGAGGAGGAGGAGGACGGCGGCCCGGAGAGGGCTCTGGAGAAGAGTCCGTTCGAGCTGACTGCCGGCGATGTCTATGACATCTCCTCCGTGGTGGGCCGCGACCTGCTGCAGCTCAGCACCGGCCCGCGGGTGCCCGCCGCGCTGGCCCGGCTGCAGTTCAGGATCGTGAGGGTGCTGGAGATGCTGGAAGCGCTGGTGAGCGAGAGCAGCCTCGCCGAGGAGCAGCTGCGCATGGAGCGGGACAGCCTGCGGAGGGAGCTGGAGGAGCTGCGGCGAGGGGCGGAGCGGGGCAGTGCTCCGCAGGTGAGTGCCCGGCACGCAGCACACCCCGTGCTGCACACACACACACACACACACACACCGTGCTGCACACACACACACCCCGTGCTGCACACACACACACACACACACCCCGTGCTGCACACACACACCCTGTGCTGCACACACGCACACACACCGTGCTGCACACACGCACACCCTGTGCTGCACACACGCACACACACCGTGCTGCACACACACACACCCTGTGCTGCACACACACCCACACCCCGTGCTGCACACACGCACACACACCATGCTGCACACACGCATACACACCGTGCTGCACACACACCCACACCGTGCTGCACACACACACCGTGCTGCACACACACACCGTGCAGCACACACACACCGTGCAGCACACACACCCTGTGCTGCACACACACACCGTGCAGCACACACACCCACACCGTGCTGCACACACACACCGTGCAGCACACACACACCGTGCAGCACACACACCCTGTGCTGCACACACACACCGTGCAGCACACACACACCGTGCAGCACACACACACCGTGCTGCACACACACCCACACCGTGCTGCACACACACACCGTGCAGCACACACACCCTGTGCTGCACACGCACACCATGCAGCACACACCGTGCTGCACTGTATGGACGGCAACTTGGCTCTGCAGCTGCAGCAACACGGTCGTGGATTGTCCCCTTGGCCACATGCAGGTCCTGAAACCCATCCTAACACCAGATGGGTAAGACAGTACTGCTGCCGTAACTGCCAGGCTCTTTACCACAGCAGAACAAGCCTCATAAGGTTCACTTCTGGTGTTTCTAGAAGGTCTTGAAGCCGTTTCCTGAGAAGAGATCTTCAGGGTTGTGGTAACGCACAGCGCTGTGGATCTCTCACTTCTGTTTCACTTTTGTGACTAACCGCTTGGTGCTGTGCTAGTGAAATTCACACACAGAGACAGGTTTTCAGCACACACTGTTGCTCAGCTCTCACACAGCACTGGTCCCATAAAAACAGCTTTCCATAGGTGCAAACACTAAAGCTTTGTTTCTCTGAAACTGGTGTCTGTAACCCAAAAAGCCATTGCCACAAAGGTCTTAAATGAGGAAAGGAGAATTCAGTTCTTACCTCTCTCTGCCAGAGTTTTGCTGTGATATTAGACAGATTGCTCAGCCTTTCTGGTCATCAGAAGAGCAGACAAAAGCAGCGTCTTGGCAGAGTAGATTGCAAATTCTTTGGAAAGAGACTTTGCTTTTAGCTGTGGTTGGAGCCCATCGCAGTCAGGCCCTGTACTGGCTGGGAAATGCAGTCACCAAGGGAATGCAGAAATAATAGGAAAAGTTCTCATTAGCTGCTTGGAAAGAAATCAGGATTCTGATGAAATCCTACGAGCTCTAATTACTACATATTCATAAAATTAAGATGTTTTACTCTTAAAGAGTACCTTGAGTTTGACAGGTCACAAGGTGATGACCACCACCGTTTGTTTTACAGTTCAGCCTTGGACCAGATAAAATGGTCATAGACCTCACAGACCCCAATCGCCCCCGGTTCACACTGCAGGAGCTGCGAGATGTGCTGCAGGAGCGTAACCAGCTGAAAGCTCAGCTTCTGGTGGTGCAAGAGGAGTTACAGTGCTATAAGAGGTCAGCAAAGAACTAATAACAATTACTTCTTATAAGCTTATAAGATCATAATACTGCAGGTGTAAGCACTTAGATTGGGCTGGGCACTGTCCAGATGTGATAAACATCTGTGCCCCCAAAACCCCACAAATGAGTAAAGGAAAACAGGGAAACGAAAGCTCTATGCATCATACTTTAAAAATCAACTCCCTCTTACTCTGCACAGTTCACAGCCTGTTCCTGTAACCTACATAAGTTACTCCCACTCCACACACAAGCTGGGTTCTCACACACATGAATTCACTTCCGCGGTCACAGCAGTTGCGTGCACACTCTTCCTGTCTAACGGCGTGTACCAGAAAGCACGGGGGTTTCCATCTCTTTAGTCAAAATCTCCTTCCTCCTGCAGCTTGCCAAGGGAGACATCAGCTTATTTACTGTTCCTATGCTCCTACACTGGGTTTGGATTGATCTAGAAAGAATATTATGCTCTTTCATCATCATTTAAGATAAGCTGTGGGGTTTTTGTTTTAGGACTGCCTCCAGAGGGTTGTATGAGGTACCTGAACTGTGCCAAACAAGGACTTTTTGAGCAGGGTTTTGGTTTGGAAAACCAAATCAGTGAATCAGTCTGAGCCCAAGGATGGGATGCAAGAAGGACCTTGCTACAAATTCTTTCACCCACTAAGCTGCTCTCCCCCATCCTCTCTTCCTCATCTGTATTAACAACTCTTTGGGCAAGAAGCTACTTCATCTAGACACAAAATGTCTGAGTACATTGGATCTCAGTTGAGATGCCTCAGCAACATCCTGTTAGATACAGTAACCCACCCTTTGCCTTGTCAGTAACAGCAGGTTAAGCCAAGAAGTTAAAGTTAAATCTAAGAAGTAAGTTTACAAACTGCTCAACAGGACTCACAGCACGACGACATGCTGCTCCCCCTGCTCCGCTGCCTGCCTTTCCTGTGTGCCCACTGCAATGTCTTCATGCTTTGACTTCCCAGCTGCGTTACACAGCGTGTTACAGGCCAAGTTAAACATTAACAGTATGAATGTTTCAGGTTTCGAGCGATATAAGTCATGGTGCTGTGCACCTAAAGACCTGCTTTTCAATTCAAGTAATTCTACATAGTTATCTCTGTGTACAAGATTACATCTTAAACCAAAAATCATCTTCCCCTTAAAAATGCACATAAAATCCTAATTATAACTGCATGGCCATGAAGAGAAGCTGTGCAGTAGAAGAGCATAAGTACATGTTCTAAAATGGCTTGTGTATATTGGAAATAAGTTGTATATAGCACAAGGTAATTGATGTCCTTACACAGAACGATTGAAAATGACTGATGTTTGGGGATTGCACCTCAAATCATAATATCTGAGTGGAAGCTGGATCTGCAGTCACCAAACAGCTCATGGTCCCATTTCTCTAAGAGGAGAATCTGCCCCAGAATCATCCCATGCCTGATGTCACACCAGTTTCTAGATACTCTCCTGTATTTGTACTTCCAAGGTCCAGACGAGTGTTGCTTTGCTACTTCCAGCCTTCAGCTACTGCAGGCACAAGCTTTGTTCCACTCAGCTCTTGAGATAAATGAGGTCAGCTCAGGACAGCAAACTGGCACGCTGTGAAAACTGTTGTGTGTCAGCTGGTGAAATCTATCCCCATTCCAAGCCAGGGAAACATCTCTTGGTAGAACTGAAGCTTTTGCCTAAAAGAGGTGGTTACAACCTTGCAGAGTGTAGCAGCAATGGAGTAAGGTAATGGAATCCACTTCTCTGCAGGATGGGAAGAAGAGCAGGCAGATGTCCTGCCGGGAAGCTGGGAATCTTCCATCTGTTCCCTGGTGCATAGTGGGAGCTTTCATGGCTGCTTTGAAGGTGCCACAGATCCGCCCATGCAGAAATTCACCATTTGCCTCTGCACCCTACTATTATCTTTGAGCTTTGGTACAAATCCAACATGTAATTACACTTCCCTATCACTCCTATTTGTGATATTTGATCATGGTATTTGCCATTCTTCCTATGTGGAGAAGTGAGCTCATTACCTTTGTAGTGTTCTCGTTAAAGCACAGCCTAAGCAAAATCACACTATGGTACTTAGGGAAGATAAGAGCAACTCATTACAATAGGCCAGGCTGCTGCTCCTGTCCTGTGAAGGGTTTTAGATGCAAAACCATACTGTGCACAAAGCCACAAAAACTAAATAAATAAACCCACTTCTTTCCCCAGTGGGATCATCCAACAGAGAAAGGACCAAACTGAAGAACTAGCAAAAGCCAGGAGCAGCAGCTCTGGTCCCAGCAAGGACAGCGAGGAGAAGACAATCATCAAACGGCTGTAAGTTTGTGTCTGCATGTTATTTTCTGGGAGAACATGGCAAGCTCCGTGCTTGGTGAATCCAGGGATGAATTCTGAACTTTAGCCTACTTGGCTGCTTATTGTTTTCTCCTCCTCTTCCTGCAAAATTAAAACCTGATAGAGGAATCCTTTCCTGTGGAAAAAGCACTCCATAGGATGCAGCCTTCACCCAGGCCGGTGGGGCCTCACTTTTTTTTTTCCTAGGAAAAATAAGCATTTCAGAGGAAAACTATGTGCCCCTGGCCTCCCCTGCTAGCACACACAGCCTGTGCTGTGGGAACGTGCTGGCTGGCCCTGGAGGCTCTCACTGGACAAGGCAGCCACACACAGTACCCACACGCTCAGGCTGCGTCCTTAAAGTTCCCCAAAATAGCAGAACACATTGAAAGAGCCACCTCAGGGGCTGTTCCTCCTTTTCCAGTTGTACACTGTTGTTTCCTTCTTGTTGTTGTAATTTTATTTCTTTTAGGTTCTCTTTTAAACATGGAAAATGAGCGTCTTCAAGGACTCAACCACTCCTGCATAGAAGTGGAGCTCCTGAGAGCCACCAGGGTGTTGGGGGGGTTAATAACTGGAAGAAAAATCATCACTTACTGTAGAGAATAAGCAATCTCATCACAATCATGTTGTACAATATTCTGTCAGAATAGATTTTACTTAGCTTTTTAGAAACTGTTTGACATGTTTTGTATTTCTTTGATTCCTGCCAGATGTTTCACACATGTAGAAAATAAACGTTTATACAAATGTGGGTTTTATTCTTATTAAAAGAGCCTGTGGTGATGACTTTTTACATGGGCATGTAGTGATAGGACAAGGGGGAATGGTTTTAAACTGACAGAGGGGAGATTTAGATTACACATTAAGAAGAAATTCTTCCCTTTGAGGGTGCTGAGGCGCTGGCACAGGGTGCCCAGAGAAGCTGTGGGTACCCCATCCCTGGCAGTGTTCAAGGCCAGGTTGGACACAGGGGCTTAGAGCAAGCTGCTCCGGTGGAAGGGGTCCCTGCCTATGGCAGGGGGTTGGAACTGGATGAGCTTTAAGGTCCCTTCCAACCCAAACCATTCTATTTTTCCTGTCCACTTACCAAAACACTCAGGCCAACTGATCCTGCAGGAGAAAGATACTGTTAGGAGACACACACCATTCACAGAGGAGCACTGGGACAGAGGAATCCATTTGGGCTGCAGCCTCCACTGCTCTTACGCAGAAAGTTACCTTACACTAAGAGAACTGCTTGAAGAAAACCCCAGTACTGCTCTTTGTTGTGTGTCTTTACATCAGATGGGAAATACACAGGCAGCAGATGCCTGTCACACCCCACCTCACCAAACGGAGATGAAGTTGGGCTGCAACAACAAAACCTCTTCCCAGGAAGGAGTGACTTTTTGGGGTCAAGATAGAAGACAGCAGCAGAGAGCATAGTAAGGGAATAAATGCTGCTGCATCATGCTCTGCCCACAGGAACCACTGATGTCTTCTTAGAGGTGCAAACATGCTCAAACTGGAACAGATGCACCAAACACTCCATTTCTGACAGCTAAAGGGCCCCTGTGTACACAGCTGTATTTTTCATAAGCTCTGTTCTTTCAGTCAACTGTCACAAGCAGTGTATTAGCCCCAGTAATGAGATTTATCCCTAGTGAAGCATATGGGACAAACAGAGGAGTAGTAAAAGAAATGTGAAAGATACCAATTAGGTTCCACATTTAGAAGAGCAGAATTTCCAGAGCAGACAAGTCTGAATAGACATAAAAAAGGCAGTGACAGGTATCAAGCCATGATCTGACTCCCTTCAGAAATTATAGAAGGCTCTGAAATCTTTTGATTCTCTCTCATACAAGAGCAGCATGAAAAATATAGGACACTTCATTGTGCATCTGCTCAGATGCACAATGTGAACGTGGCTTAGCAGAACTGTGGACTCCTTTCAAAAACCATTTGTTAGCAACTGTACATTAGCAAAACAACATCACAGATGTCTGACCTGAGCAAGCTGGTTTAGCTGGGGCACACAACTACTGAAGTCATTTTGCCATCTTCAGAATACTCATAAGCCTCGGCTGTGTCCCTGTCATGTATTTTCTAGAGCATGGAAGCAGGGAAGAAAGTTACTGCATATCTTTAGCACATGCTTTGTGTTTAGAGAACAAAAAGAAAAAAGACCCAGTGATGCATCAGCAACAGCCAGGATATACCCCCAAGCTGAAAACAGCTGTTTACCTATGCTCTGAACTCTATCCTCTTCTGGGGTTTATCCAGGGATGCACTTTCCAATCTCCTTTAAAATGGGAAGGGGAATTATGCCCCCAAACACACCCATCACTCTATGAAGTCTTAATGAAGCAACTTCAGGTAATAAACTGCAAAAGTAACAGCCTTCCCCAGAGGCACAGAACACTCTGCAGTTGCCTTAGGCCACTCTGCAGTTAGGGGAAGGAGACAATAATGAAAGCTGAAATCACTCTCTCCAGTTTACCATTTAAGATGTGTTTTATAAAACAAGTGGGAGTATTTGACCTATGTGATCTCTATACATCAGTTTCTAAAAAAAGTAAAGGATACATATGCAGTGCAACATCAGCTTTATTACCATCTTCCAATGCAGTGCTATCTATTACCAGTTAAGCATTTCAGAGAAGACAATCTTCCTATTATATAAAACAGGGAGAGATCTTCCCCCTTTCTTGTTTACAAAGGTGATGTGGAAGAACAGAGGTTTTAAGCTATTCAACCCAATAGAGAACAGGCAAATGCTTAAATAAAGATAAAAAAAAAAATTCATTCCAATTTTGGCTAAAAGGAAGTGCTCTAGTACAGGAGGATCCTGTACATACTGCTGCAGTCTCTGCTACCAGAGACTGAGACCAGGGAAGAGTCAGTGCCAACTCAAATGAGTCTGCCAAGGAAGCTTATTTGTAACTCATGTATGTAAGGTAACAGGTCCCCAGTTAATTCCTCAGAAATGGTGAACACACACAGGCCAGCTCTGACCTTGTGTTAAGTAGTAAATAATATAAAGCATTTAATGGCTAATGATTTTCACAGCTTTCTTTCAAAACACTAATGATCTGCAATGGAGATAGGTACTATAGCAGCCAGTTCATCAATAATAAATATATTCTTTATTTTACAGAGACATTGTCTTCAAGTTTTTAATTTAAAAAATACATCACTAAGCCACCTCTCTTGCTGCTGGAGCATACAACCAGGATGTTGTTGCTATCTGACCTATCACATAGGCATGCATCGAAGATTGTCCTAGAGGGCACTTGCTGGAACAGCAGCAGCCTTCAAGACACGAGGAATAGAAGACATTAACAGAGCCACATATCCCTTGCTGAGTCCTTCCAGCAGCAAGCGAGGCTGATGGCTCACAGCCATTTTCATTTACACACATGCCAAGTCTGCCTTGGCAAAAATTCCAACTGGTAAGAATTCATCTTTAACATAAAGGACTTGCATTGTATTGCCCGCCTATATCCCAGATTTGGTTCTCCATCAGTAACGTTACAAACATCTGGAAGATGTTGAGCACTCAACTCCCATTTAAGACAGTGGGACCATGCTGACAGACCTACAGGACCAGGCAATAAGGAATCCACTTTCTTCATTGCATCAACTCCATCATTACAGTTTGAAGCTGCATATGAAGATGACTCCTATTTTTGGAAGCGCTATGCTCTACTTCAAGCATTCACAGTAAATAAATAGCTTCTGATGTGGCTAATTAGCATAGGAAGGTAATAAAGTTTTTTGGAGAGAGCTTTATCTTCTTTAAAATCCTCTGGAAGACACCTCCAAGAACCAGCCATCAGCTATAAAAAGGTACCTTCTTCAATTGTAAAAAACAAGTCATGTCAAATATTGATTTTCACTGTGAAGACAGAACTTCACACTTCTATTCAGTATCACCCCAGTCTATCAAAATCCATCCTCCTTTGGCTTTGGCTTGGAGTCATTTCTCTAAAGCAAGCAGCCAATTTGACCATGGATTTCTCCTCAGCACCAATGCATTTAAAGTTCACTGCCAACATGAAATACTGGAAGAACTGGGTCTCTATCACAACTTATTTGAGAATGATAGTAGCATCCATCTCAGAGAAGCCTGTCAGCACCAGGCTGTAAGAAGCACTCTGATAAGCAGTGTAGCCACTGGATGTACGAGTCAGAGTACAGAAGTACATCTGCTGTCTTAAAGCTAATGCCAAATTCAGCACCCCACAAAGTGGAGCACAAGATTTCACTGCAAAAGCAGAAGCACAACCAAAGTGGTTAGGTTTCTGTGGAAGTCTCTGACTGCATGCTCAAATGGCACCGGTCAAGTAGTAGTCAAATTGCAGAAGTATTCAAATTGCAGAAGTATTCAAATTTTCGGAAGGGTTTCTTTTTATGATATAAAATGGTTTGGCAATCTAAGATCAATTATTCAAGCCTGCCTGGAAAATTGTAATAGGCATTTAAATACTGCAAAGCAAAAAAGTAGCCTTTTAGGAGCTCAGAACATCACAAGCAGTCCGCTAAGAAAGCTGAGGGAAGTGAAGACAGGGGAGAAAAAGCCATCCACACCCACTTAGTCCAAAAGGAAAAAACACCCCCAAACTAAGACGCAGAATTAGTGTTTCAGCCATGGATGAGCTTCTATGGAAGCTCTGCTTCTGTCTCCATAGTCGTACAACAGTTCTTCTCCTGCTTTAATGTCTCTGGAAGCTATGAGTATGAGATGAGGCACGCCGTCAATGTCATGAAGCTTTGTTTGACAATTGCCACATTTGCTGTGATTAATCAGTCTTCCCAAGCGATTAGTTTCTTCTGTAGCATCAACACTGAAAGAACAAGAGCAGAATGCAGGATTGCTGCTTATCACACAGTCACAATGTGGCCAAAACCCAAACTGCAGATCAGATAAAGAATGAGGAATCCACACAAGGCTTGAAACAAAGGAAAACCAGAATATCTTTATACGATTAAACAGACTGTACATAATGTGGCATGGAAGTAAGCTCCCAGAAGTGTTTAAGTTAGCACAAACCCCTGAAAATGGAAACCTATGGACTGTGTCTTGGAGCTGCCTGTTTCCAAGCAGCTCTCAACTGTTCACACGGAACAACAGAATCCAGATGGAGAACACCACCAGAAACACCTTAAACACCCTCTCTGTAAGAAAGCTGTGTCCAAGCTGAGTCATACCTGCTGAGTAAGCCAGCAAGAGTTTCTACTCTGTGAATGTCTAAATACTAGATGCCCAGCCTCCAGGGATTAGACACTAAATCTTTAGTGCTCTTCTTTGCAGCTATCATTATAGACTACAAGTCAGACATTTAGAACATAGGGTTCTGCCAAATAACTAATACACAGGTTTAGTGACCCACACTCCAGTAGCACCAGCCCAAGAAGAAAGAACAGTCTGAGTAGTTGCTGTGAGAGAACTGGAGTTTGGGGCAAATGAAACAGCAAACAGGATAAAGCACACACATGGGATGGGTATCAGGCACTAGAGAAAGGAGAAGACTCAGTCACAAACAGCTCAAGGAGACCTTTCTCTTCCAGAGAGTTTGTCCATGCTGCTTTTCAAACAAGCTCCTTGCAACTCTGGAAAAGTACTTCATTTTACAGAGAATAAATTTAGGCAGAAGTCCATGGCAGAGCTGGAAGTCTCATCCAAGCAGATATAGCTCTCCTTATAGCTTGTGCTGTACTTCAGAGAAGAGGCCTGAGTCACCTACCATTCCTTTTAGCCCTGAGGTACAGGATGCTCTTGGACCATGAAACAGCACTCAAAGACTTCCTAATCCATAGTTTCTGTTAATTTTTTTTGCATGAAACCAAGAAGACTTCACAGCATTCAAAGCCTCTAATCACTCAACTATTACACTTAAAGAAAGAGAAGCTTACCAGTATGTTTTGCTGAGGTACTGAAAATAGTACATATAGCAGCCAGTGGACGGGTCTTGAGCATACACCGCTTCTCGCTTTTTAGCATCTGTGATCCCTATGAGATCCCCATGATATTCAACTACAAATTCTCCTCGATTGAATTCTTTAGTAGCAATTACTCCTCTCCCTTTACCATCGATGTAATCAATCTGTCAAGTTGAAAAGAAAATCAGCTGGGAAATTAGAGAATATTTACATGATTGCAAATAGGCTGTTTACTAGGGAGTGAGGGATTTGTCAGTCAAAATTGCTACTACAGGGTATTGCAGACAAAGCCATAGAAGCACAATGCACAGCACTGTGGAAGAAATTTGGGAATACAGAAAAACAAATAGGAAATATAGGAAAAAATGTGCATTTGAGGGACACAATGAGTTACCAAGTGTTTTGATACAAAGTCTTCTAATCAGAGAACTAAGAATTACTTTAAATAAACCATACACAGAGTTACCTTATTTTTCTTTTAAACTAACCATTAGCTGAGGCAGCTTTTTCATTTCAGGGGCACCATCATAATACACAGGTTAAGAAATTAGATGAACCAGTATACTTCACTATTCCTACCCTTGCCATTATCCCGAGCGCCATAGTGAAGACCCATAGCGACTGGCAGTCAATGCGCTAAGAGAATTTGTTACCATATAGAGTGTATAAACATATCAATCAAGATGCTGTATCAAACCCATTTCTAGAAACGAACCCAAGAAATGGGATACCAAAGGCAGCAAGTGCATTCTCAGCAAAGACTATAAAGCCCTCTCAATATATTTATGACTGAGGCTGCACATATTCTTCAGAGACAAATAGCACCTATCATCCAGAAAGGAAGGCATTGTGCTTCAGTTCTGCTGCACTTTCATCACACTACCAAGGAAGTGCAGCAGCTCTGAGACAGAGATTCTGCTGTTTTCTGCTTAAACAGATTAACAGCAACATTCTGTAGTTACCTTCATTCCTTCTTCTTTCCCACTTGTAATTAGCTCATCAATTTTCCTCCTCTCCTCAGTCTGCAGAAGAAACAAAAACAAACAAAACCATACTGTAGTTGATAGCTTTTGTAGCTCATTCTAGAGCTGAAAACACAATATCAACTAGTTTTTCCAAACCATCCCATGTCTTTAGCAAAATTGAATGGTAAAGAGATAGATTTCTGCCCCCCAAAATACACAAGCAGCTAGATTCTGTTCTAGAAGAACTGGATCAGAATTTCCACATTTTCTGTTCTCTACAATACTTTCACCACAAGGCTGTTTGTATTTGGCCAGTGGATACCATTTAGGATGTAACTGTCCGTTTCTTAAACATTCCATTAACCAGCAATGTTATAAGTAATGTTATTTTAACAAGAAACACTACCTCCAATTCAGATTTGCTCTTCCTGGAACTTCTTCTAACTGGGTAATAATCTGTTACTTTTCGATTTGGTGTTCTTCCTTGTGTTCTAAGGGATGTGAGAAACAGAAAACACATATTTCAGGCTATTTGTGAAGTTACACCTCTGGGACAGAGGTAGCTGTAATAAACTGTTATTTTCATTGGTATGGTGAGAGGTGATCAATCAGAAGGTAAGAAATTTGAAGTCAAAAGCTACATCCTCTTCTCTTCCCCACATTATTTTGTTGCTCTAGTACTAAGTCTTTAATAACAAGAATGAAATGCTGCTGGAAACTACTCAATGGTCACGCTACTATCTGAAGCCTCTGTGCCATGCTTTGCCAGAAGGTGCACTAAAATTTAGCTCATGAAAACTGTTTGGAAAGGAGTTCATTAATGTTAGGTCACATCACTCTGGTATCAGGAGAAAGCATCAGCCCAGCCAGGAGACTCTCAACTGTTCTGTTTCTGTCCACAGAGAAGTAGGTCTTAATAGGCCATTAATGTCTTTTTCTATAGGTGATCAGCAAGTATTTTACGGGAGATAAGATATACCAGCCCTGCCTTCAAGAAAACCAGAAGTCCTCTGCAAGGTAGAGAAATACTTTGGGTGCTATTTCGATATTTCACACATGTTATTCTTGAGAAAACAAAGAAGTCATCTTGAAGATTTCTTCCCCCAACACAATCATTTGCTTACAAAAAAGGCTAGAAGAGTAACATTAATTATGGGTCCAATTGTAGTTCCTGAAGGAAAAATGTAGATCAAAGCTTCCTGGTGCAAAAGGACACATAGAAGAAATGCATTTACAACTCCAGAAGTCACTTACTTTTTCCTTGGTCCACGTTTTGCTATAGCCATCTTTTTCTGAGCTGGTTTTGCATTGGCCTCATCAGCACAGTCTGATGGCAGAGGTCTTTTTTGAGTTTCTACAGTTCCTTGGTTTTGATCAGAGGAGGGCACTGAACTACCATACCCATCTTCTTTGTCCTCGTCTTCTGGTTTCAAAGCACCTTCAATTATATTGCCACTTCTCTTTCTTCCTGCTGATGGGAAAACAAAGTAAGGCTCTGAACTTCGGATCAATTACACCAGAGCACTTTAAATGAATTCCAGTGTTTTCTAGTCCAAGTTTCTAGTTCCATCAAACAGGAGAAAGAGGAAGCGAATGATACAACCTCTTCCTGCTAGAACACAGACAGGCTGTTACTCAGCTTTTAACTAGTCATTGTTACAGTACACATAGTACAGAGGGAGGAGGGGTGAGCAGAGAAAATGTGAAACTGCATCCAAGTGTTTTGTCATGTTAGGTTTGCAACTCAGTTTTCCAAACCTGAACATGTAGCACCTCCAGTGCAGTGCTTGAGACAACTGCAGTTTGCCAGCCAGTGCCTCTGGCATACTAAATGACAAGCTGCCATAAGCTAATCAACATCCTGCAGTGGAGAAGGAGGAAGCCTTTCTGGATCCCACACTGTGGTGATCAGTAGATGCAGATATTGGTACCAAGTGGCCAACACCACTCAGATAAAATACACCAGAGCTCAAGGGTTGGCACTTACACCCCACACACAACCAACTCTTGCTTGGTTGCATGTGTCCTACCTTTATATGACCACATCCTCCTTCTCACTTAACTGATTTAGAGGTAGGTGAGCCTGGTTTAAAGCTGAATAAAGGTTTTATGTAAGGCAAATCCCCAGGTTTAACAGACCCATCTGCTGAGACAGATGCTTCCATCTCCCTGGAGAAATGAAGCACAGCTGTGAGGCCACAGCAGTGGGACAAGCTGTGTGAAGCCATCTTCACTTTCTTGTCAAAACTGGGGGCCTAATTTTGGAGCTAAAGGCCTCAGGTTTCCAGAAAACCTCTCACTCCCTGTATGCAGAGGGACTTAAAATACCTGCTTGCTAAAAGTGCTTGCATCAAAATGCTTTGACAAGTTACGAAGGTTATTGAATGTACCTTTAAACACATGCCAACTTTCTTCTTAGCTCCCCCTAAAGTTATAGAACATTCCCATTTCTGCTCACTACACTGAGGCATCTCTAAAGCCTGACACCATCCACAGTGGGTGCTCCTCATTCTTACCACCTCTGTTTCATTCTAAAAATGTAAGCATTTTCTTTTGTAAGTGCCTCTACCTCATACCTGCATAAAGCATAAAGTAAATGATTGAATAAATTTGTTTTAGGTAAAAACAAAAAACAAAAAAACCCCAAAAAACAAAAAACAAACAAACAAAAAAATATGGATAGGCCACTAATCGCTGGCCTGAAGCAGCAGAGTAGTGATAGAACTGGAGATTAGGGCATATTGACAATGCAATCATTAGCTTTTTACAGCCAGAGAGACAATACAAATAGAGCCAGACAAAAGACAGGAGGAAAATTGCCTGATAAACCCCGACCTAAGTTCTAAGAAGGATAAGGAGAAATTCATCTTTGTAGAGTCCCAATTTGCTGACAGAGATGTAGGACTGGGAAAGCAACTGGGTCAGGGGAGCTGTGTGGCCTTCTTGACTGTGCAGTGGGGAGGTGGAGAGAGCATATTTAACAGGGTGAGCAGTCCAAAAACATCAATCTTACCAATTCCTTTCCTGGAGGTTTCGTTTAGTGTTTTCCCCCGACAGTTCACCTCGTGATACATGACAGAGTTTTCTTCTTGAAGCGGAGGGCGAGCACCAGGAGTTTTGGAAGGATTCAGGTAGCTGTAGATTTTGGATTGACCGATAAACACATTCTCCTAAAACAGATCCACAGAGAAATCAACACCTCAAGAGAGACGTTGAGACCTTCGAGCTGGTATCCACAACAAACTGCAGGGAGCTGATTCGTTGCTATGTACCACACCACCTTAACGCATCATCCCTGGTGCCCCTTGCTACGTCTACTAAGTGAAAACATAACAGTGTTAAGCACTCAGAGAAGCAGGGGGTGAGCACCAGGAGTTTTGGAAGGATTCAGGTAGCTGTAGATTTTGAATTGACGATAAACACATTCTCCTAAAACAGACCCACACAAAAATCAACACGTCAACAGAGACATTGGGAACTTTGAGCTGTTATCCACGACAAACCGCAGAGAGCTGATGCGTTGATGTGTATTACACTGCTTTAATGTATCATCCTTGCTGCTGTTGCTATTTCTACTAAGTGAAAACATAACAGTGTTAAGCACTCAGAGCACTTTACTAATGCAAACTCCTAGTCCAAGAGGACTTTCACATGAGATGTAACAGGATGGGGTAGTCACAACTAACTCCAGCCTCCACCCTGTGCTTCACAGTATGAACTCTGGTGTTAAAAAACAACACCAATCCAGACCTCCTCAGGAGGAAAGTGGCCTCAAAGAGTGCAAGCCAAAAAAAATACACACAATGCAGCAAAAATCACCCAAGCCTAGGCCATACCTCTCATAGCCAGAGAGCTATGAGCTTACCAGAAGGCTCTCAAGAGGTGTCAGATGTTACAGCAGTTAATTATATGCTCTACTAGCACTGCAGAAGATGGGAATCAGTTTTGCAGGGCCTACCTTCAGTAACACCTCACAGTGAGGGTTGGGAGATCAACAGTGCTTTTAATCTGCTGTATTGCACAAAATAAAGTGTAAAAGTTGTTCACAGCAAAAGAAGCTTTAGAAAATCCTCATGCTTATGTCCAGCCAGGAGAATGGTAAAACCCACTGGCATAGTGAAACCCCTCAGAGAGCGGGGTTTGTGCACTGGCTCAGGCTCCAGGAGCACTAAGAGAGTAGTATCAAGTTCAGCAAAGTGTATAGGAGTCGTGTCACCCTTGCTTTTAGGGTCCCCTGCCACCTCACTGAGTCTGGCTGTGCAGCATATAGAAGTGACAGGGATTTCGACCATTAAATCTCAGCCTCGGCACAAGCAGATGCAACTTGGCCCGAATGAGTTGTTCTTAGCTATATTTTGATTCAACTAAAAGCAATTTTTGGACATTACAAGCCAGTTAAAACAATAAAAAAATGCATTCATGTCTTTAAAAAAAACCCACAAAGATTCCCATTAGTTAAAAAATAGCTCCCATATAGCTGACTAAACAAGTGCTCCAGTATAGTCACATAAACACTAAGAAAAAAGTAAAGAAAGCACACCACAGAATACATGGGATCATTTTAATAATTAACATAATCACGCATAATAAACTTAAAGGGTACACAATTCACATGTAAAATAAGACCTGTTAGAGGCCCAAATCTTGGTCCACAAATGAACTTTACTAAAGGTTACAGTCACAGTAGAACAGCCTGGAAAAAGGCAAATTAGGTCACTCCCTGACCCCCAATATTTCTGAAAGGTCTATGAAAAACAAGAGATACTAAAAAATGGGGCTTTGAAGGATGGCACGTTATGAAAACTCCATTTTAACAACTACAAGCAGCAAGCCCTACGCTGCCAAGTTGTCAAGATTTAGCAAGAAGTTTAAATAAGGGCATTTTCCGAGAAATGCCAGAAGCATGAACTGCAGCAGTCCACCTGCCAGCACAGCCTTCTGGCTTTGCAAAGACCATGAACAAGAAACGAATAAGTATTTTCTCATCCTGACTTTGTCCCGTGCTCCCAGCTCCCTGCTTGCTGTGCTCCTGGCGCTGAGACGCGGCTGCCACGTCTTTGTCTGTGCCAGGCTGGAGACCCTCGAGAGCAGAGGCTTTCCCAGCGCAACAGAGCACATAGGGGCTGCTGAGGAGCTCTGGCATTAGATGCCATGGACAAAATCACTTCCATAGAGAATTAAACCGCAAGTGACGACCAACCACCGGCCAGCCGCCAGTAACAGAGGACGGGGGAGATGTCAAAGGGGAATTGCCAAGCCCAGGGCCTGGCTGGTCGTAGGGCAAATGCGGAAAGAGCCCGGTTCCATTGCAGGTTAACCGATTCTTGAAAGATGCGGGGAGCCCCCGCCGCCTGTGCCCTGAACCTCACAGTGCCGGGAGGGGCAGCACGGCCCGCGGAAGGAAGCGGAGGGCGCAGCCGACCCCAGGCAGCCGCCCGCCTCGCTCTGCCCCCACCCATGCTTACCCCACCGGTCCGGGGGCGGCCGGAGCCCTTCCTCTCGGCGCTCTCGGGTCTCGCCTCCTCTGCGCCGCCCGCCCGGGCCTTGGGCATATTCCTCCCTAGGAGCAAGGGGGGAAGATCGGCGCCTGAGGCATGTCCGGCGCGGCCGCCCGCGGTCATCGCCCGTCCGCCGGGGCCTGCGCCATGTTTAAAGGGCTGGATGCGGCAGGGCGAGCCGCGGCGGCCCAGCCCCTTCCCGGCGAGCTGCGCACACTGCGCGGGGGAGGAGTCCGCCGGCCCCGGCGCCCCGCACCTCCCAGGAGGAGCCTCCCCATCGTGGAGATTCCTTGCGCCGCCCGGCCCCAACCCTAGCAGCGACAGCCCCTCCGCGCCCCGGTTCCGTTCCGTTCCGCTCCGTCGCGCACCTTTCGCCATGCTGCCGGCGGCGCGGCCCGGCGCCTTGCGGCCCCGCTCAGCCGGGCTGCCCCGCCGGCCCCCGCGGAGCTCCCCCGCCGAAGCCAACCGCTCCGCAGGGAGACGCCGCTCTGCCCTCGGCAACCCCATTGGCTTAACCAAGTGCTGATTGGCGCGCAAAGCAGCACCCCGCCCTCTCCCTGTCACACCAAGATGATCTCCACTCCCGGGAACGGGGTTTAAATGTGCGTTCCCCGAGCGCCGATTGGCTCGTGCGAACGGCAACCGGCGCTCTGATTGGTAGTTCGGGAAGGAACCGCCCTTCCGCGACAGGGCCCCGACACGTGGAGCGGGCGGCCCGCTAGGGGGGGTTCTGCCGGCCCGGCCTAGTGGCGGGCACCGGTGGTCGGGGGGGGGGAGGCATTCCCGGGATGGGGTTTAAGCCTTAAGTCCAGCCTTACCTAAAGGACAGATGATGCTCAGGCTTGAGCCTCAACCCCTCCTGCTGTAACCCCGACGCCGTCCACAGGACGGCCCAGGAGCTCAGGGCAGGTCCAGCACATCTGCGTGGAAATCAAAGCAGGACTGCAGCGAGTTAAGCAGCAGCGTTACAGTGCGAGTGCACTCAGTTTGTGACCTGCTTGGTGTTCCTTCTCGAACGGTGGATATCACTGTGAGGTAACCCCACAGGACCTCCTTGGTGTGCCATGTCAAGAACAACCATATGGAGGACCAGTGTATGAGGAGTCTCTTATCTGTGTTAGCATTTTAGGGCTTCTCTGACTATCTGTGTGCGCCCAGGAGATAGATCTGTGGCACTGAGCTGACCCAGGGGCTACTGTCACAGGAGAACCAGTTACTTCAGGATGGCAAAACAATGGAAAAATGTACCTTTCCTTAACAACAATGCAAAAAGAGAAGAATCACTGTCAACTTCATCGAGGAATGCCCAGAAGGGATGGCCCTCGCAGCCAGAAAGCTGGAGACTGCAGCTGCAGGGTTGGCAGCAGAAGCAGCCCCATGCCTCAGTCTGCCTTCTCCCCATCTCATGATAGCTCTCTGCTGAGACAGGCACTTTGGGAAAAGGAAAAAGAAACCCAGCTCTGCATTGTCGCTGTAATTTATGATGCCTGTGTCTTCGCTAACAAGGCACATACAGTTTATGGGAAGGCAACATGCTGTTTTTGTGAACAACATGAGGTTGACATCACCTGTGCATCATGTCAATGAACTTCCTCCCTCAGGGCAGGTACCCTGAGCTCTCCAGAAGAGCATTAGAGCCCTTGGGCAGACACTGGCCCTCTTTCTCTACCCCAGTTCCCACTGCCCTTTTCACACAGCATGGATGTGACTGGAAAAAAAAATCCTCATAAATTACTAATGACGGTTTCCTTCTTGCAGTAATCACAGAATCATAGAATAGTTAGTAAGGCTGGAAAGGACCTTAAGATTATTTAGTTCCAACCCCCCTGCCATGGGCAGGGACACCACACACTAAACCATGTCACCAAAGAGTCCATCCAACCCGGCCTTAAACACTACCAGGGATGGAGCATTTACCACCTCTCTGGGCAACCCATGCCAGTGCCTCACCACCTTCATAGTAAAGAACTTCTTCCTTACATCTTAATATCTTATATTTTAATGGAGGAATGCTGTTCCTAATGTCATGGGAAAGCTCTGCAAACACCTTTACTGTGGTTTTACTCAGCTTTGGGGGATATTTTTAATAGCCATTTTATAGGTGTGCATTAAACAAAAGCAATGCAGTTTGCAGCACTGAGGCCGTGCGGGTCGCCGCTAGAGGGCAAAGCCAGCGAAGCAATTCCCTTCCTTGGAGCAACAAAGGAAACAACGTCAGCTCTAGCATCAGCTCCAGCCAGCCTCTGCTGCCACCGCGTTGGGATCACACCAGGAATGAACGAAATAGCTTCCCTCTTTGAATTGTTTCAGGGAGCTATGACCGAAAAGGCAGCACCAAGGGGAAGTTAAAATGTTATCATGCATAAATCCTGCCAAAAAAGGACGTGTCCGGCTGTAGCTGCTGGTCACTATGACTCTGGACTGGCTCCCGTGTTCTGGAGAGAGCAGCACGATTCCCACTGGCACAGACTTTAAAACCCAGTGACCTAAATAT
This sequence comes from Agapornis roseicollis, assembly GCA_002631895.1. Taxonomy (NCBI): domain Eukaryota; kingdom Metazoa; phylum Chordata; class Aves; order Psittaciformes; family Psittacidae; genus Agapornis; species Agapornis roseicollis. The sequence continues at coordinate 68,327 of NDXB01009142.1, forward strand.
TATCTCCCATAGTGCTGTAAGAGCAGCTCCTGAGGGCTCTGTGTTATCATGTGGAAATGGAAAATTGTTGGGGGGGGGGGGGAGGAAAAAAAAGTGA
>NDXB01009142.1:68464-116044 GCA_002631895.1 Agapornis roseicollis
AGCAGCACGAACTGGCACAGACTTTAAAACCCAGTGACCTAAATATTATCTCCCATAGTGCTGTAAGAGCAGCTCCTGAGGGCTCTGTGTTATCATGTGGAAATGGAAAATTGTTGGGGGGGGGGGAAGGGAAGAAAAGTGAATGAGCAAAGTGCTGGTTTTGCTCAGAAAGCAAAGGAGATTTTCACAGTATATCCCTTCAGTCTAAATTAACACTTCACACAGTTAATATATATATATATTATTTTTTAGAACTGGCTACCTTTGAATTCAAGAAAGTTCAATTTCTTTCAAATAGACCAACAAGCTGCTGGTTATGTATTCCCACCTGAGAGCAAGTTCTTGCCATAGTTCTCCTACAGCTCCTGTTACATTTTCAATTAAATAAATCATAAATCATAGAATCACAAACTGGTTTAAGTTGGAAGGGATCTTAAAGCTTGTCCAGTTCCAATCCCCTGTCATGGACAGGGACACCTTCCACTTAGAGCGGGTTGCTCCAAGCCCTATCCACCTGGCCTTGAACACTGCCAGGGATGCGGCAGCCACAAATATCACAATATTTGTATAAATTTCTTATTAACAAGATGAAATCCTGACATTTTGCATTTCGGCCGCTGTACCTTGCCATGAGAAAGCACATAATACCCTAAGGGTAACAGTTGAGCATTATGTTAGGCAATTTACAAAGTCATATAATAAAATGGCATTAGGGGCTAACCCCATTTCACAGATTATAAAATATAATTACATTCACAGTAGTGTCTAATGTTGATAAAAGGGAGCATCTCTGACTAAAAATATGGATCTCATTCACTGAGATCATTAAATTGCACACAAAATCCTATGGAAACAGCATCCTGCAGATAATACTGCATTTCACATCAGTGGGAAGTGTTGCCACTCACCTCTCCCTGTCGAGGATGATCATGAACTCTGCTCATAGGCCTGACAGGTTAACTCTATTCAGCTCCAGATATCAAAAACATCACTTCCTTGTCCTGATTGTATAGCGCTGCTTATGTGGTCTTAATGTTAGCTGTAACATACACAGTGTCCTTTATTGTGCCTTTATTTGAAACACTAGAGGGTAATAATGATGATATCAGCCACCATTTGAATTGTTCTTCTCATCTCTGGCCAGGCTTCTCTCTTCTTCTAGCATCTACAGCATCACTGATTAATCTGTATGACTTAAGTCAGTTTAATTAACATTGCTTTGTCTTTATATAGCTTAGCCTAAATCCATCTAATCCATTACTGGTTATTTTAATCCTTTTTAGGTTTGCCTAATTAAGTAAACTTGCCTAAAACTGAGTGAGCAGCACAGAGCATTTTAAGGTTTCCTGAGTGCCTACACTTCATTTGTGTGTGCTTCAATTTAATGCTAAAATTCTTGCAAGTTTTCATGTTCTTACACATCTAGGAAAATATTTTAACGGAATCATGTCTCTTTCAGAAAGAATCTGTCAGTCTGGGGGCCTGAAGTGCTGAAAAAATCTTGCCAGATGTCAAAGCAAGTGTAAACAGTCATCGGGGTTTCAGGCAGCATTAGCTCTTTGCAGCAGAAAATGTCACTTTAGCCACTTCTAAGGTATTTGTGAGGGAAAACTCACGTGCCAGCACATTGCACGTGTGTGGCATTGCCAGGCTGCTCAGCAGGGATGGCCCTCAGCACAGCACCGCTGTCAGCCCTTGTTCCCCTCAGGGAGCTTCTGTGAGGGGGACACTAGCGGGTGACTACGAGGGAACGGGGGTCTGTAGGCGTCCCGCAGACGGGGCGGCACAGACCCCGCCGCAGCGCTCAGAGCCCTGCGATGCTTTCACAAGGACAGCATCGCCAGCCACAGCGGGGTGGAACCGAGGGGGGCCGCATCCAGCGGCGGGAGCAGGCTCCGACACCGACACCATGACTTGCTCCTCCGGCGCCGGGGACTGCCCGCCACTGCCGCGCGCCGCCTCAGGCGGATGGCGCATTGCGCATGCGCCACTCACTCACTCCTTCCTTCCTTCCTTCCTTCCTTCCCTCCCACCGCAGCGCTCGGACACAAGACGCGTCACTACGATGCCCCGAGAAGAGCGAGTTCTCGCGAGAGCGGAGCCTGTCGCGTCCTCGCGGCAGCCGCCATCTTGGAGGAGCCGGTGATCACGTGACCGCTCGCAGCCCCGTTCGCCTCCGCCTTCCCCTCCCCCACCCAACCGGGAACCGGGCCCAAGCCGCCAGCCTTGAGTCCGGTCCGCCGCCATCGGTCCCGGGGCAGCGCCCGCCCGCGGGGGACGTCGCGCTCTGAGGACGGTGGATACGCCGGGTGTCGGGGAGGGGAGCTGTTGGTGGGGCAGGGAGGAACGAGGAGCGGCATGTCACGTGACGGGGTCGGGGGGAGCGTGCGCCACAGTCCGGTGGCGGCAGTAGCGGCGCGGGAAGGGCAAGGGGGGGGAAGAAACGGTGGGGAGGAGGGGGAAAGGATGGGGGGTTGGGCGCGAGACGGTGGCGGCGGCCACGTGATTGAGGAGGTCACCGTGGAGGGGGAGCGCATCACGTGGGAGTGAAGCGCGCGCCAGCGGCGGGCGGTGGCCGGCATCACGTGGGGAGGGGTGCGGCGCGTCGGTCGGAGGGGTGTGGGGGGGAAGCGCAGGAGGAGGAGGCGCGGCTTTGGTCACGTGGTGCGGCGCGGCGGGCGGCCTTCAGCCCCGCTCCCCCCCCCTCCCCCTCCCTGTGAGAGGGGAGGGAGGGCAAAGATGGCGGCTGTGAGTTAGAAAGCGGCGGGCGGCGGCGCCAGTGGCGGACACTTCTAGGACCGGCCGCGGGAGGACCGGGAGCAACCGAGAGAGAGTGAGTGAGTCAGTGCTCCCTCGCCCTATCGCTTGGTTGCGGGTTCGCTCGGCCACCTCAGGCCGCTCCCTGCGCCGTGGGTTCGCTGCGGCGCCCTCGGGGGTTCTCTCTCCTCAGACCCCGCCGCTACCGCGGCGCGCCGGGCCCGCGCTGTGTGTGTGTGTGTGTGACGGGGAGCTGTGTGAAGGGGAAGCCGCCGTGTCGGCAGTGAGCTCCGCGCCTCTTGTTGGCCCCTTAGGCTGGGGCGGGCCCCGCGACCGCCCCCGCAGGGGGTCCCCGGTGGGCCCGGTGCGGCGCGGTGAGCCGGCTGGGCCGTCGCTTGCTCTGGAGTCGGATCAACTTTGTGCCTGAGAGCGTGTGGGGAGCGGTGGGGCCGCCTGGGCGGGCGGCGGAGCCCTCTTGGCTGTGGGGAAGCGTTTCGGTAGCGGTCGGCGGCGCGGGGGTGGGGGGCGGCGGTGGGGCTGGGCTCGCTCCCCCCGCCCTGCTCGGGTAAAATGGCATCGGGACGGTGGCGTTTCCCCGCCGGGTCCGCGGCGCTTGCCTTTGTGCGGGCTTTCCGCGGCTGGGGTAATTGTTAACGTTTGAAATGGAGCCGCTCTGGTGAAACGAGGCGGGGGGTGTGTGTGTCCGGGGGGTGATTTATGGTGCTGGAGTGGTTCTAAAGGCTGCCGTGAGCCTCAACCCCATCGCCCTTCTCCGGGATCCCAGCGTTGTTAAAGGGATCTTTAAAGAGATGAAGGTCTGAAAACAAAAAGTCGCGCATGGGACACAATTACGCAGCCAATTCTCGCCCAACCCGGAAGTTTATGTCGGTAACACGTGTTGGTGGGGAAGGTGGCGAGGCCGGGAGCCGGGACCCTCCCCGCTACCTTTCCGCGGGGCTGGCGCGCCTGGCCGGAGCCTCGCAGCTCCCGATGGGGCTGAACGCCGCAGCGACAGACCCGGCCTCAAAGTCCAGTGACTCTTAACGAGCGCACCTCTAACAGAGGTTGCTAGGGTGAGTAATTGTTTAACATAAAAATGCCCTTACAGTCTGAAGGGGAAGAGGCCTTGTGGGGTTTCTGTCTTTTTGTCGGTTGTTTCATTATTATTTTTAGCTGAGCAGGTTCTACGCTGTGTTTGGGGGTATAAATTACAACTCTTGGACTTTCTAGCAAGTATTCATGGCCTGTTTTAGATGTTTGATACCTGCTAAAGATCTGGATAATCGTTTAAATGCTTAAAAAGGTTGAATTGCTGAATTAGATAACTTTAGATTGTGTTGTTTATTCAAGCTACTAATTCTTTTAATTATGTTGGTTTTTTTTTTCCCCATTACTTGCTCTGGAGTTAAAGAGTTAACTCAGTGATGCACTGATTGGCTTTGGAGCGCATAGGTTGTTTCTGGATCAAAATGAATTAAATGCATACATGAATGTTTTGCAAGCTTCCCCCCCCAATTGAAAAGCCATAATTGGATGATGTAAAGCAAATAATTTGCTATTGCAGAAATGGTGTAACAGCATGACTTTTGAACTGGTTTCCTAGATCTTCTTTATTGGCATGATATTACTTCAGAATGCCATTACAGTCTTTAAAATGTGGGCAATTTGTCTTCTTGCTATCCAGACAAATTCTTTGATGTCAAAACTGACCAACAGCTACTTGAGAAGCTATTGAAGTGGGCAGCAGTATGGTTAATGTGTTTCTTGTTCCTCGAGATACACCTATAACTGACTCCCAGGCCAGAATCAACGGAGGGTAAAAGTGCTCAGATATTGCTGCTGCCTTTTCTGGGCTTTTTATTTCTTAAAAGCCTTCACTAGAGCCTGAATTTTGACCTCCAGCCATGTAGTCTGAAGGCGGAATTTTAGCCAAATCATTGCATTTAACATTTTAAAAGCTGCTGAATTTCCCATTTTCAGTCTGTGTATCCTGACTGCTGTGAATTTCATAGAATAGTTTTAAGAGAGCTTTGAGGCAGAGTTGAGTCCTGCAGCATCATGAACTACCTTGTGTCCTTACAAGCATTGAGTGCAGAGAGGTGGCCAGTGTGTGCAAAGCTGTTAAGTGTTTTACAGGGGTTTGTGTATTAAAAGTAAACTTTGTACGTTCAAATGCCATGTTAACTATTAGGCTTGAAGGTAAGGCCTGTAAGGATGGGTGAGTTCAGTTATTAGTGGTTTACTTTATGGTTGGATGGTGACTTGGAAGGGACCAGAAGGGATTGGGTTGGCTTTTTTCCTATTTTATTGTTTCCCAGGTTGCCTTCTGGAGCCAAAAGCTGCAAGATGAGCAGAACCCATCTGGATATCCAGAGAGTCCTGTTGTGTGGGATTAGGGTATAGCAGCCCTTACGCCTCTGTTGTGAGAGGCTGTGAATGGAGATGGGGAATTTTTTAGGTTTATAGTATCTTGTGGTTTAGACTGAAAACTGGTGGGATCATACCTGCCTTTTTCTCTACAACTTCAGTATTTGTGTGGTATTTTAAATGGTTTCCAGTGCAGTTCAAGTGATACATATTCCTCAGAAAGCCAGTGGGAAAATTCCTCCCAGTAAAAGGAGACACAGGAGTTGCCAAACTGTATTGGTCCCATTCAAACCCAAGTTTGCAGGTTGGGTGTGCCACAGAGGCGAGATGTCCAAAGGGTTTGGAAAGAGCTGTGCCTGGTTGATTTGTGATTGATTTGAGCTAAGCTGTGATATTGTTGATGATGATTTTTAGGTAAGCACTTTAGGTGCTACAGGATGTAACTCTCACACCTAAAAATCAAAAGCCTTTTCATTGTTTAGGATTCTGCCATTATTTTCCTTGGGGGAAATGGAGAGCGGGTTGCTTAGCATGTGCTTTAGAATCCCTTTTTTGTATTGTTTTTTGCTTCTTTGTACCAAAGCTAAAATGGAGGGAGGGAGACAGTCAGGTTGGCATGGATACATGACATACTATTAAACATGGCATTTTGGTTTTGTCTCTTTAAATCAGAAGTAATTTACATAACGTGCACTGGTAGCAAAGCTGCCTTTATCAAAGTTTTAGGCTATATTCTGCAGCAGAAGAGCACCTTATAGAAATGCTTGATGTGTTGTGGTAGCCCTTCTTGAAATGGCAGCAGTTTATATGATCGATCCAAAAGAAACTGAAATATTGCTGCTGCTGGAATTCTAGAAGTATAAATTTTTTTTAGCTTTATCTAACATGTTGAATCCTGCTCAGTGACATTGGGCAGCCTGACTAAACATAGACAACCTTATCCGCAAGATTCTGTGTGCTCACAACAGTCCTTGGATTGGTGAAATGCTTAGGGAACAGCTTGTAATATTCACAACTTTTTTATAAGTAATTTCTTTTGGAGATTTTAAAGATGTGGCAAACAGGTCCTTATATAGTATTGCCAAAGCTGAGCTGCAGAGCTTGATAAAGTCGCTTTCACTTGTGTTAACTGAGGAGCCTCCTACCTTGTAAGATTATGGAGCTGTTTCAGCTTGATAATGCTTTAGGCTTGACTAGCATATGTCACAAAAAATGAACTGACCTATCACAGTTCAGCTTTGCCTGTATTTACTTATTTCTCCTCATTTAATTTTCTTACTGCATTAAAATTGGGGATAGGCAGCACTGGGGCTTGGAAGTTTCACAAAGCCTAAAATTGGTGCAAAGTATTCAGTGACTTATAATGTAAAAATTCTAGAAGTCCCGAATTCCTTTTGTTCCAGTTTCAAACAATAAAGCTTTGTTCCTAGTGTACAGAAACAAAATAAGTGAAACTAGTCAAACTTCCATTGTCCAAACTGTCTGACACAAATAAACTATTTATGCTGTTCTATGTGATTTTTGCTGGATTGTTAGCAACTGCTAAGCTTAAAGACTGTTAAATTTGGGGTTAGTGTGAGAGATGCAGCTGGGGTATTTCTTATGTAAAAAGAGCCCTGTTAGGAAAGGGATGCTTCTAAACTGAAGATACTCATTCTTGAATTGTAGGAATTCTGACACTAATTTCTATCCCTCAGTACCTCATGAAAGCTGAAATGAGCAATTAAATTATTACTGCTACAAATATTTTTTTTTTGAGCTTGGTGAAACAATCTCAGGCTATCCATGGTGGTTTTAAAGGTTAAAAACATAGAGTTCAGTGTTATCATAGCCATGTTAAACTTGAAACAGTTGTTGGGTTGTGACACTATTTTAGGATGGTTAGGGAGGATGTGTTTTTGTGTGATGTTGGCATGTTGTTTTCTAGCCTTGGTTTTGTTTTGAGTCTCAACTTCATAGAAAGGCCTTCACATATTGCAGGGGTAGACTAGAAGTTATCTTGAGTAATTTTTTTTGGTGCTAGCTCTCTTTTAAGTAAGCACCCCAAGTTTCTGTCTTTCCATGCCTTTATTCGATAGAGCCACTTATCTCTCAACCAAGTTTTAATCATATCTTCTCTTAGAGCTGGTGTCATCAAAAGTACATACAGACTAAAACACTTCATAACGGGTATTTTTTCTTTGGTACATTTAGACAGTTCTGTTTATTTGCCCATGTAGAGCAGAGGTGTTGCACTGTGTGGAAGAGTGCTCATGCCCCTTTCTCAAACGGACACTGTAGGGTTATGAACGTGAAGTGTTTTGGAGCTGTTGTTTTGAAGGGGTAACCCATCTTAATTCACCTTTTGTGGACAAATTAATCTCAATGTTCTGAAGTTCCTAACACCAAAAGTACTAATGAGCTAAAACTCCATCTGCAGTCTTAATCTCTGTAAACTCACCTGTTTCTAATCAGAAAACAATGCTGTGAGCATCTAAATTTAGCTATGGGCCTTGCCGTTAACAGTTCAGTCTGAAAATTAAGGATTTATCCTACCCAATTAATATAAATGTGAGATCCCCTTGTTTTGAGATGAGGCACTTAATCCTTCTGCAAGGTAGAGCTGACAGTCTATTCTTACTCATTTTTTATGACCCATTCAAGGTTCTAGGAGATAGACTAGTGGGAGGTGACACCCTTTGAAGGAGCTGCCATGTTAATTAAATCTGCTAGATGTCTTTATTTCTTAATATCTTCTGTGTCTGATAAATTGGCAGAATGGTCTGGTTTGTAATTATGTGATCACATCAAATGCCTTTAAAAAAGTAGAATTTAGTTTTGACACACCAAGTGGTGTTCAGTGGGGTTGTGTGTGGTCAGTAGCAGTGTCACCAATTACTGCTTGTTGTTTTGCTATTCTTCTGGGTAGTGCAGTCTTTTGATGCTTCAAAATGTATCTTCCCCTTGTCCCAGTACCTTACATCCACTGCTTCAATTGTGGTGCCACCATTTTGGTGTTAGTCCACTGAAAGAAGGTTTCTCCCTGCTATTGCACTGACTAAAACTAGGAAGAATAAGAATTATGTGCCTGAGGCTTAACTTAGCACATTTGGCAGAACAGGTAATTCTTGTAATGAGTTATGTGTGTGACCAAGCAGCTGGATATGGCTTAGCTGTACATGTAAAGGAGAACAAGCAAGTGAATGCAGATTTGGAGTCTGAGTGTATCTAAAATGCTAATAAATACTTTTGTCCTCTTGCCTCCTTCAGAGTAGGTGTTCATCTTTGTTAGGTTTTGGTGTTTTGGTACCAGTGGATGTTACAGGGGGTGTAGAGGAGAAGGGAAATAAATCTCTATTGAGTTATAGAATATATAAGCAACAGCTCAAGTTACATGGCCTCATGTAATTTTTGTCTTAATACTAATACAAATGCGCTTCCTTTTTAAGGAAGCAAAATATGTTCTGTCTTAATCTGAAAACAGAGTATTTGGCTTTTTTAACAAGGTTTTACACTGTCTAGAATAGCTTTTTGAAGTTAATTTTGCTTGTCCTACACATAAAGGAGTCTGTGACCTGATGTTAGTGTCCTATTTAATATGTAGTTAACATACTACAATAATGGAACATTGGTTCTTTCCACTATGCAAAACAAAATTTATCCTATGAATTAATTACTATCTAATGTAATGGCAAGCAAGAAAGAAAAGCTTTCTTTATAAGCTTTTTATCGCTAACTTGTTGTCACAAGATAAACTAAATGAGTTTTAATTGTGCTTCCCTCATGCAGTGTGTTTCACTGACAAAGACTATGGCATTAGCATAACGCAGTCTCACTGTTTCTGCCTCTTGTAGTTCTTGTAATGCTCAAAGCGTGGTGCAACAAAGACCAGAAAAGGCTTATTTTTTCTTTTTAAGTTTATGGGTATGATAGCATCTTCTGTAGTAAACTATTTTAATTCTTCCTGCTTCTAAATATGGTGGGAATATTGAAAAGATTTAAAAAGTAGACGAAAAATCTACAAATGAACAAAAGAGCCAGAACAAATCTGGAAAGTGAAACTGTGTGTACAAGAGAGCACATTGTGTATGCCCTTAAACGCAGGAAGGGGAACTTCAATAGTGAGTATGTGTGTGTGCACAAAGAACGAAATGTAACTGGTATTTGTGGTTCTAATTCTTTTAGAGATGGTGGAGCCAGGACAAGATCTGTTGCTTGCTGCTTTGAGTGAGAGTGGAATCAGTCCAAATGACCTGTTTGATATTGACTCTCCGGACGTGGTTCTTGCAACTCCAGCACCAACTCCGGCTGCTCAGCAGGTTAAAACAAGAACATAGATGTTTGCTATAGGACAGAAGAGCTTCTACCTGATGTACTGAGGGGGGCTGGAGAGGGTTTCCATGGCAAATAGTTAATGAGTATGGAGTTTTCATAAACCTTTTGCTTCATGGTACTGAGATTGGAAATGACTTGTTAGCTGATTTTAAACCTTTATACAAAAAAGCAATCTGAAATGCACTGTTTATGTCTGTATAAACATAAATATACTTCTGAGTGTTAAAGCCTGGCCTGCTGTCTTGTATCCATGGAGAACTCTAACATCCCTGGAGTCTAACTGCTCTCCTATGAAATGTGTGAAAAAAAGTGTAATACAATACAGTGTTTAAGCTCCATGACAGCATTCAGTTATTTCATAATTGACCATTTCAGCTATAGACTGGGATCAGCAGTATGCTTAACAGTGATCTCACAAAACTAATTACGGTTTTACCGCAGTTAACTAACAAAGTGTTGTACCTTTAACTTCTCTGGATGTGAAATTGACCTCTTGCTGATCTTTCAGTGAAGCCTTTGTTAATGAGCACAGTTGAGGACTTCCCTGTTAACTTCCCTGTTCTGTGGGTGGATATTTACTCTTAAGGTTTCTTTCCCTGCTAATATTAAAGTTTCCTGATGCTTACTTTCTTTCCCCCGCAGTCAGTGCCACTTAGTGCTTTAGAACTAGGCTTGGAGACTGAGGCCACAGCTGCTGTGAAGCAAGAACCAGAGACTGTATCGACTCCAGCCTTATTAAATGTTCGGGTAAGGACTAGTACTTCAAGGTTTGACATGTGTTATTGTGGTAGGTTAACCTTGGTGGGACATCAGGTGCTCTTTCACTCCCCCATCCTCAACTGGAGGGGGGAAAAACGATGCAAGACTTGTGGGCCGAGATAAGGACAGGGAGATCAGTGGTTAGTGTCACAGTCAAAACAGACTCGACCTGGGGAAATTAATTTATTGCCAGTTATCACTGGAGTAGGATAATGAGAGCTCTGCCTCCGCTGCTGCTTCTTCCTCATGCTTATTCCCTGCTCTAGCAGCTCCTTCACAGTTTCCCAACATGGATCATTCTCTCAGACTACAGTTCTCCAGAAACTGCCTCATTGTGGGCCCTTCCTATGGGGCACAGTCCTCCAGGAACAGATTGTTCCAGTGTGGGTCCCTCCATGGCCACAAGTCCTGCCAGAAAACCTGCCCCTCTCCATACAGTCATGATGTGCCTGAAGGACACGCATCTGCTCTGGCATGGGGCCCTCTATGAGCTGCAGGTGGACAGCCTGGAGCACCTCCTCCCCTTCTTCCTTGTTGACAGTTGAGCCTGCAGAGTTGTTTTCCTTCATACTCTCGCTCTGTTCTCCCAGTTGTTGATTGCACAGTAGTTCTTCCTCCCTTCTTAAATATGCATTGTGGTTTAAACCCAGCTGATAACTCAGCACCACACAGCCACTCACTTATAGTCCCCCTTCTTCCTTCTGGGCAGGACGGGGAGTTGAATCAAAAGAATGTAAATTCCAGTGGTTCAGATAACAGTTTAATAACTAAAGAGCTATATGCTGCTACTACTACTAATAATGATAAGTGAAATAATGGGGAGAGAATATAAAACTAAGAGGGACCAGTCAAAAAACCCAATAAACACAAGTGATGCACAATACAATTACTCAGCATCCACCGATACCCAGCCCGGCCTGAGCAGCAATTGGTCTCTTCTGAGTAACTCTCCCCAGTTTCTATACTGAGCATGGCAAGCTATGGTATGGAATATCCCTCTGGCTAGTTTGGGTCAGGTCTCTGCTCCCTCTTGGCTTCATCTGCACCTCCTCACTGGTAGAGCATGAGAGGCTGAAAAGTCCTTGATGGGGATAAGCACTGCGCAGCAACAACTAAAACATGGGTGTCTTATCAGCATGTTCTTACACTAAAGCCAAAACACTGTACTAGCTATGATGGGCTCAGCCTTGACCAGCTATGGGTTCATCTTACAGAAGGCTGGAACTGGCCTTATTGGATGTGGGAAAGGCTTCTGGCATCTTCTCACAGAAGCCACCCCTGCAGTCTAACCTTGCACATAAACCCAATACAATGTATTAGTAAAATGTAATGAGAGAGGTGGGACTGTAAAGTGCCAGTTGGGCATCAGCTCAATTCTGCTTGTACTGAGACTGTGAAAGCTTAGCAATTGTGCAGGTAGTGTATGTATTTGAAATTCTTAGCATAGGGTCCCTGTACCTGCAGTAGTTATGTCTTGTACCTAGGCAATGAATCTTTCATCCTATTTTATATTTCCTTTAAAATGTTAAAATACCATGCAAAACCACGTATGGCAGTGTATTGATAAGACACTTTTTGCTCAGGCTGTTGCACCATGAGATAATTATCCTTAACATCTTCAGCATGTTATATGAAGGGCTGCTGGGGAGGGCTTCTTCATTAGGGACTGTAGTGACAGGACAAGGGGTAATGGGTTCAAACTTAAACATGGGAGGTTTAGACTGGATATAAGGAAGAAGTTCTTTACTGTTAGGGTGGTGAGGCACTGGAATGGGTTGCCTGAGAAAGTTGGGAATGCTCCATCCCTGGCAATGTTCAAGGCCTTGCATGACATGGTTTAGTGTGGGGTGTCCCTGCTTATGGCAGGGGGTTGGAACTGAATGATCTTAAGGTCCTTTCCAACCCGAAATATTTTATGATTCTACGATTTCTTACTACAAGTGTTTTAAAAACTGGTGACTCCGTGTCCTCTAGATGAAAGGCTACTAAAGTCTGCTCTTTTTCACTGTCTTCTGAAAATTACCCTTTTTTTTGTTGCTAGCAACCACCATCCACCACAACCTTTGTGCTGAATCAAATAAATCAGCTTCCAACTTTGGGGACTACACTAGTGATGACAAAAACAACACCTGTTACAACTACAAGGCAGACTATCACTGTAGCAAAAATCATTCAGACCAGCACAACTACTCGTCCCTCGGTTGCAGCACCAGCAGTTCGCAATGCCTTGACCACTGCACCTTCAAAGGACCAGATTCAGCTGAAAGATCTGCTAAAGAACAATAGTCTTAATGAACTCATGAAATTGAAGCCACCTCCTAATATTGCCCAGCCAGTAGCAACTGCAGCAAGTGAGTTTTCCTTTTAATTCATCTTTTTTTTCAGACAAATAGTGAAATAACAGAATGTGAAGGTCTTTGCATGTCTTGTACTTTCATTGATCAGAAGAATATCACAGTGAAATTAAATGGTCCAGAAAACCTGATAAATTCTGTTCTAACTGGAATACTGTTAGAATTCAGGGTGAAGTAATACAGAAAGGCTTTTAAAAATAACTAAGCTCTTGATTTACTGTAAGGAATGAGGAAGATTTACATTTTTAGACTGCAGTTGGCAAATTGGTAAAATTAATTTGTGAACATTACTGAAGTTGATGTAGCTATCTTGAGTCTACATCACTTTCTGTTCTGCTGGATAGTTGCTGTGGAAGTATGACAAATTAGTACTTTTTTCCACTGTCTCTAAGATATACTGATCTTAGGCAGGATTGGAAGTAACCTATTTTTCCATATGCAGATAGAGCTTGCAGTAGATGAAGCTGTCTGTTAGGCCTGAAACAAAAAGAAGGATGTGCCTGTATTTCATTGCTTTCTGTTATGGAGTGCTTGTCAAAATTGAGACACCAACTGAAGCTGGGGGGTGAAGGAGTGACGAAGAGGAGGGGCAGAAGGTTTTATAGGACTGACTTATCCCCTTGGTGCTAAATGTAAACTCACAGGAGCAATAAGTAGTAGGTAACATCAGTGCACACAGTAGGTGTTGTAGTGGCACAGCTGCAGAAAGTAGTTGAATTTGTATCTTCTGTGTTAAGTGAAAAGGAGGTGTGCAACTTCTAGAACTGCATTTCTATTCTTTGTGTCCTTGTGTTTCTGGATCTTTCTTTGTGGTTACAAAACCCCAAATGTGTGTAGAGATGTCAAGGGCAGATCAGCTTTTGGAAGGCACCATGGTCTTTTCAAATAATTCAGGCAGCAGGAGTTCTAGATTGTAAAATTTTAAGAAGTTAAATTATGCAGTTTCTTTGAGGGGAACTTTATTTGTGCAGTTGTCTTAATTGTTTGTTAGGGACAATTATGCTAAATTTATTACATGCATTGACTCTCAATGTGATGGAAATTTGACAGCTGCTCTCAATGTTTTACATGTACCCTTGTGTAAATTGTTTGTTCTGTATAAACCTTATTGCCGGATGCTTTCAAATGTGACAGAGGACAGAGAAGTTAATAAATTGTTTTCTTGAAGGATCCTGCTATAAACTGTAAACAACTGAGTCCAAGGTGTTGACTTTTTGGTTTACAAATATAATTGTAGTTTGTCCTGAGCTGGTAAATGCCACTAGCTCAGGTAGTCTCATTTCTGTTGAAACACTGGACTTTCTGGTTTGTTATGAAACTTCAAAGGCTCACAAGATGGAGTATTTCTAAGTGTTATGTATAGATTTGGTCAAGGTCAGAATTATTGCAGTATTGAAACTAACACAATTGGTCACAATGTTGCTGTTGGATGCAGTAGTATGGCATGGGAAGCTTCTTCAGTCAAAGAAGTAACAGGATTTATCTCCTTGCTGAGATACTTTTTAATCTGGGCAAAAATAGCAGCACAGTGATGCTTTAAGCACGCAATTAATGTTTTAAATTTCTCTTACTGTTTATTAATAGAGAAGAATGTGAACTGGAGTCAGTGTTTGGAGGCAATTCCTATAAAACACAACTTTTCTTTTATAGCTGATCTAAGCAATGGTGCTGTGAAGAAGGAGGCTTCCACAAAAGAGGTAGCAAGAATATGGATAAATGATATTAAAATGAGAAGTTTTTCCCCTACTATGGTAAGTAGTACAAATAGTTAATTTGCCAAATGTGTATTTTGCTGGCCACAACCCCCTGTGACTAATTTTGGTAGTTACTCATATCTGCCTTTTCTGTGGTGAAGTTACTGAGTGCATCTGTTTGTTCATAAAGCTGGTTTCTCCACTGGATGAATACTTGGTTAAATGATTAAAACTATCAGCTGTGTAGAGCTGACTATCTGTATAATAAACGACAGTTCCAAGAAATTACTGTCCTTAACAGAGTCTCATTTTGTGGATAAAGGGTGTGCTCAATGCGAGCTGATAAGCACATATCACTTTGTGGTTTAAGGCATTTTCTTTTAAAATATCCCTATTCATGTAACCAGAAATGAGGAAGTCAGAAGACAGCATGGCTGACCTGGTCAGTTTGATTTAAGATGTAATCTGAGTATGAGTACTTTAAAATACTAACTTATTGATCAAGGTGATAATAGAAAATGGATAACACTCAGACATCCGAGTACTGGATAGAACTGTGGTTATTGTAACTATTCCCTGAAGTTGTGAAGTTAAGTAAATAAATGTACAATGGGAGCACTTGAAAGTTAGGTTTTGGCTATTACCTGTTGTGTTTTCAAGGCAGTTTTCTTTAAGTCAGTTTGGATTTAATATGCTGTAAGAAGTGTTTCTTTTCACTCTGCTCATGTGAGCTTGGAATACTTTCATCTCCTTGTAAAGGAAAAGAAGTTCTCTTCCTGTGTGTCTTTAAAGGGTTGTTCAGAGCATAATATCTACAGTTGGGTCTGTACTTTTCCCAGCTGCTCACTGGTTCACATAGTACATGTGCTAAAACATTCCAGTGTAAGTTTGTGCTCGTTTCATATGTTAATTCCCAGAATACCAAGTATGAGCTGTGTGCTGTTTGACTAATGCAGGTATTTCTGTATTCTAGAAAGTGCCAGCAGTAAAAGAAGAGGAGGAACCTGAGGAAGAAGATGAAGAAGAAATGGGCCATGCAGAAACTTATGCTGAGTATATGCCAATAAAATGTACGACCTCTTGGCTTTTTACATCAAAAGGCTGAAATGTTTTGTGAGCTAATTTGTTGCTAACTCTTCTGTAGTTACTAGCACCAAAAACCAGATAGGTTACTACCTGAATCAAATGAAAATGACCTGAATTTGTTGTGGGTTTTTCTAGGAGATTTTTCTCTTTTATAGTGCTTTGTTTTGGAAGGTATGCAAATTTCTTTAATAGAAAAGGCATTCTTTAGCATATCTTTGCACAGGACTTGTTTCAGGAACAAGATTTGTGAGCTCCTTCTTTACCCATGTAAAGATGGTTTGTGCCTCAGCAGAGGAAATTTTGCAAAGGGATTAAGTGGTCATTTAAGAATCTAGTTTGAGTTTTCTGGTGTAACACCACCCTAAGCACATTCTTTCTGCATTGTTCCTGACTGACTTTAGGGCTGTTTAAAACAAAAAAGTGAATGTTTTACTGCTGTTAATGGCCATCTCCTCTTTATTTTTCTTCTTTATTGTAATCAGTGACAAAAAGCTGTTACCTTGTTTCATGGGTACATGACTGACCTACTGTAAAAGCAAGGCAAAAAATTTTGCATGGAGTTTGTAGCTAAGTGGTTAATTTTCATTGTCACTGGTGAGCTCTGTCAGCAATTAAACAATGTCTGGTCTAAATCTTTTCTCGTACTGCTTAAAACCAGTGCTATATAAATAGTGTGGAGAATGTTGCTTTTGTGATTCTGGCATCTTGAGGCTGCCTCTGGCCTTTTGGGAAGGCAAGGTTCAGACCGTTTCTTCTCAAACATGTCAAGTACACAAATACTTTAATTTTTTATTAACTGAATTTTATCTAATTTCATAAAAATTGGGGGAAGGTGGTGAAAATAGAAACAAATTTAAGATAGCCGTTCTTCACATTCAGGTTTGAGTATTCCTTTATGTGATGCAGTTTAACTCTTGACATACTGTTGCACCAAAATGTGGTGGTTCTTGCCTTTGCAGCAGACAGTTGTGATTTGTTTTGGTAAATACAATAATAGTGCTATGTTCTCATTTTCTCCCTTCTTCCCTTTTCAACCAGTAAAAATTGGTCTACGTCACCCTGACCCAGTAGTGGAAACCAGTTCATTATCCAGCGTGACTCCTCCTGATGTGTGGTACCAGACATCAATATCAGAAGAAACAATTGATAGTGGCTGGTTGTCAGCTCTGCAGCTTGAAGCGATCACTTACGCAGCTCAGGTATGGGAGACATTAGTATAGCTCAAAAACTAACATAGAATTTAAGAACTAAAACTATTCTCTGACAAATGCAGCTATGTCAGTTTTGTAAGGAGATAAAGTAAGAAGAGCTTAAAGGTTTGAGTTGCATTAGAAGGCATCAGGTAAGCTTCAAATAAATGTGAGGTAATACATCTAGAAAAGCTTTGTCTAAGCCACTTCCATGATGATCTCAAACTGTCTTAACTCAGGAAGGACCTCTTAGTCATTACTTTTATTTCTCTGAAATAACCTCATGTCTGCAGTAGCAGCAGGTTAGGAAAGTCAACACTGGCATCACTGGGATGGGCATGGAGAACAAGATCGGGTGTTATTTTGCTGCCGTGTTAAACTTAGGTGGGCCTACATGAGATGTTGTGCTTGCAGGGAGGAAGGTGGTGAAGTTAGAAGACAGCGAAAATGGTCACAGGAGGGAATAAGTTGCCTCATAAGGAAACACTAATGAGGCTGGGGCACTTTGGGCTAGAGAGGAGAAAAATTAAGGGACATGAAAGCTGGTTTTATATAACCAAGAAGGCAGTGGAATCCCACAAAACAAGAACAGATCAGAACTTGTGGAAACTGCTAGGAAATTGATATAAAATGGGTAGAAGAATACATCTTGACATATAGGCAGTGGATGTCTGGGTTTTGGTGCCACAAAAGGCTGTGGAGGGGCATATGAGTGGGTTAAAAGGCATTCAGTGCAGCAATAGACACTAAAAGAATTACAGATGTATACAGCAATTTTACAGCAGTTGTAGGTGCTGAAGGGAATAATGGATCACATAAAGCAGTCCATGAGCTCCCTAAATTGCCTTCTTTCTGCTGTCAGGAGGCTGCTTGGCTGGGTGGACCACCGGTCTCATCTAATAGGATGTTTCTTATGTTTGCTTATTTCTGATAATCCACAGTGATGTGTTCTGGAGAATGGTACAAGTTTTCTGTTCTTTCTCCTACAGCAACATGAAACATTCCTGCCCAATGGAGACAGAGCTGGATTCTTGATAGGTGATGGTGCTGGTGTAGGAAAAGGAAGGACCATAGCTGGAATAATCTATGAAAATTACTTGCTAGGCAGAAAAAGAGCAGTCTGGTAAGTGTGTCAGGATTTGTCAGAGCAGACACTGTAGTGACTATAGTACTTACATTCAGTGTAATCTGTCTTCTGTCATGTTCTAGAAAGTGCTTTCTGAACATCTGCTGTGACTTACAGAATATATGCTTTGTTTTATTTCTTCAGGTTTAGCGTGTCAAATGATCTGAAATACGATGCTGAAAGAGATTTGAGAGATATTGGAGCAAAAAACATATTGGTTCATTCATTAAACAAGGTGTGGAAACTTTTTACTATGTACAGTTGAGGCAAAACTTTAGGTACGCTTGTGTGACGAGTTGTGCATGTTGACTGTTCTAAGAGCAAGAATGTACTAATTTCAATACATTTGCTGTGTAGGTCTTGTTTGACAGGCTTTAATCTTGTGAGGAACCAAACAGTGCTTAAAGTTAATCATGTAAATAGGCCCTATTGTAGGATTAAGTCTTAGCATGTGATGTTTTCTAAAATACTATTCAAGCCACTGTTGCTATTCTAGTATTTTCTGAAGTATTCTTTAAATCTTTAGACTTTGTAGCATTTGCATTTTTTCCTTTCTGTCTCCCAGCACACATTGTATATGTACTACATTTTGTGTGTAATACTTGAATAATAGGCTTCCTCAGTGACTTACTAAAGCAGCAGTGATGTGTGCTGTTATTTTTGGTGACTCTTCTGAGAATTAGCCACTTAAATTGTGAAGTGTGGTCACTGGTTGAATTTAGTGAACTTAAGGTTTGGTTAATATTTTTGCTTTGTGAATATTTAATTTCTAAAATACTACTAAATGCTTTCAAAAGTACTGAAAAGCTTTGGAAATTGTCGTTTATGGTGGTAGCTATAAATACACTTGACCTGTTAGCTCTAAAGTATGCGTTGAAACTTAAATCTTAATTGTATTTAAGGAGACCATGTAGTCAAAGAATGTGGCTGTTAATCTTTTGAGGCCTCAGATCTTCCATACTTCCATAAGTACATATTTAAGTAAGGCCCTGCATAACCCATTAACCACATCACCATATGCCAGCCATGCCATCATCATGATGTAGGGATCCAGGTGGTTCAAAGTGTGTACACCTTCTCAGTAAGACCACCAGCATCTCTTAATCGTGTAGTAGGTAGGATCTCTTCTGAATAATTCCTGTAATTTCTTATCTTTTTATTGCAGTTCAAGTATGGGAAAATTTCTTCCAAACATAATGGAAGTGTGAAGAAAGGGGTCATCTTTGCTACCTACTCTTCTCTTATTGGTGAAAGTCAGTCTGGTGGTAAATACAAAACCAGATTAAAGCAGCTTCTTCACTGGTGTGGTGAAGACTTTGATGGAGTCGTATCCTTTATCTGGAATTCAGTTGATTGTAACCAAATTGCTCTTTAAGCTCACATCCCTAAAGATACTCTTGTACTTTCATTTGCTGGTATTTTTAAGTGCTGTTCTTTGTTCCTGACAGTAATTGTGTGCATGCTCTGACATTAGACTTGAAGCTTTACAAAAACCTCGTGCCAAATCTACTACCATCGTATTGTTGCCACACAACTCTGATACAAGAGTGAAGCTTCGGCTTTTTCTATAAAGAGCACATAAAATACAAGTGTGATATTTAAGAACCTTAAGCTTACACTGACATTTTCTCCAGTGAGTTCTTAAAATTCTGAGTATTGACCACATCTTAAAGAACTCAAGTGCTGGTAATCGTGCTCTTAAGTACTTCCTAGCTAAATATTTTTCCAAAGGCATTTAGTGAAAAATATGACCAGCATCTTTCTGAGTTTATCATTTACTGCTGCCACCTCTTGTGATTACCAGATTTCTGGTTTAGCTGTGGGAACAAGTGTTTTCCTTAATTACAGTTCAGATTGTATTCGATGAATGTCATAAAGCAAAGAATCTGTGTCCTGTTGGTTCCTCAAAGCCAACAAAAACAGGTCTGGCTGTATTGGAACTTCAGAATAAACTTCCGAAAGCCAGGGTTGTTTATGCCAGTGCCACAGGTATGTACTACTTGATTTGCATTTAATGTCTCTGTATGCTTTTAATAGCACTGGTACTGAGTGTGTTGTTCTTCTAGGTGCATCTGAGCCAAGAAACATGGCATATATGAACCGTCTTGGAATATGGGGTGAAGGAACTCCTTTTAGGGAATTCAGTGATTTTATTCAGGCTGTTGAAAGAAGGTAATGTTTCAAAGAGCTATAGCAAGAACACATATGGTTGACTATGCTTTCCAGTTCCTTTGTCTCACTCCTAGTCCTCTGCAAATTTGTCCTGTTACACGTTAACTTTACATTTCTGCTAGATTTAGAAGCTAGAATCAATTTATGTTATATAATGAAAAATGGGGTATTTCTCGTGCACTTAGAATAGTTTGAGATCTTCAGAGGCTTGCTGGGAAAATAACCCTCTTAAAATGTGGGTGTTACACAATTAAAATACTTTGCTCATCATGAAATCACATTGTGTGTGCTGAGTATGCTCAGTTGATGTTTCACTATATGCAGAAGCCCTCTAATGCTTTTGCATTCAGCTTAGGCAGTTGAACAGGAAGAAGTCTTGCTCTTCTGTTTTCTGGCATAAGAACCTAGTTCAGGAAGATCATGCATGCTGTTGCAAGGTGCTTTGTATTTCAGAGCTTATTAAAAGAAGTAAATGTGAGAGGTCAATAGAAAATGCAGCTGCTACATTCTTTTGTAGGTGAGCATTTTAATATATTATGTTTTGCCTACTTAAAAAGAATTTTAAACACTTCAGAATGCTGCAGTAGAGCTTAGTATGCATCTTCTTGTGTAGCATCTACATGGTGCATGACTTTTCTAGACTCTGCAAGTGTAGTCTCCACTTCATTACTGAGCATGTATTAAATGAGCAATAATGAAATTACAGGCCCAAGCTTGTAAGTTAGCTCTGCAGTTGACTTTGCGCTGTCAAGGTATTGCTGAAGAGGTTGCTCTTGAAGAGGATTTAAGTTACCTACTAGCTTAATTATTTTCATGCCACCATAAATCTGAATAGCTTAATACAGTTTATTATTTTAAGTCTTCACTGGAGTTTATGAAATTGTAGTGCCAGATTTTTTATTTATATATATATATATATATTTATTTGCACCAACAAAACTATCCAATTACAGTTTAAGGTACTGTCTCCTAATGCATGCTAGGGGAAAAGTAACTATTGAGTGTTTATACTTCTTGGGATGCACTTAATATCACAAGGCAGGGATATAGTTTTACATGAAGGCTAAATTTCAAATCTCCCTGATTGGTTGTGTTTAACAAAGCAGTATTAATGATTTTTGGGAACATACTCTTTCACATTTGGAAGCATGTTGTTTTCTTCTAAAACATGTCAGTAATTTTGGTTTGTGGTTTTGTTTTGGTTTTTTAAATTCTTGCTCTTGACAATTCTAATAGTGACTTAATTTATTCCTTTATTTTAGAGGTGTCGGTGCCATGGAAATAGTTGCTATGGATATGAAGCTGAGAGGAATGTACATAGCAAGACAGTTGAGTTTTTCAGGTGTAACTTTCAAAATTGATGAAGTTCTGCTGTCACAGGAATATGTTAAAATGTACAATAAATCTGTGAAACTGGTAAGCATACTCTTTTGGATTTGCTTTCTGTATTGAGTTATGAGAAGTTGAAGTTACTTGGTTTAAACTTGGTTGCTCCTGAAACAGCCTTTTGTGAGATAGGCAAACAGTGCAGGGTTATAGTTTTAATCATGTGGCAGATCAAATCTAAAGCATTGAAGCCTTGATTCCCTCTTAATGTTTGTTCGCCTGCAGGTTATGTTTTCATGTTGTTCTTCATTGTTTCATCCATACGCTAAGCAGAATGTCTTTCTCTGGAGTGTACATTCATAGAATCTTAGAATAAAAATAATTATTCCTTGGACAAAGATTAAAATAAGCAGGATCTTTACCTGCTTAAGAAGTGCTTAAGCACTTTTATCTTTGACAGGTATATAACATCTTTAAAACAGCACTTCTTACGGATGTTGTTTAGAAGAATTGCTAAGTTTGTGTCAAGGCTTACTTTACCTAATCTGGAAACAATTGCTATAACAGTGTTGTAGAAATGAAGGCAGTGGGGTTTTTCTCTTCTTGGGATCTTGCTTTATGCTTAATTAAGGGCAGTGTTCTTTGCTTCCTTAACTGGAATATATTCATGGAGAAACTGGATAATTAGAAAATACTGTGTATGCTTGCACTGTTAGTAATGTAAATTTGTCTGATTTTCATTATGAGAGTAATTATCTTCTGAATTTACTAAGCTTAGCTATGTTTTTTGTGAGCTTTGTTTGATGTATTCAGAGTTTCCTTGTCTTTCAGTCCCATAGCACTGTAACTTTAAACTCCTATCTTTATTTGGCTATTGAACAATGTATCTGTGTAGCCTTGAAATGTGACATGCAAAGCAATTAATGTTTTCTTCCTCAGTGGGTCAGTGCTAGAGAGAGGTTTCAGCAAGCAGCTGACCTTATTGATGCAGAACAACGAATGAAGAAGTCCATGTGGGGTCAGTTTTGGTCAGCTCACCAGAGGTTCTTCAAGTACCTTTGCATAGCATCTAAAGTGAAGAGGGTGGTGCAGCTGGCTCGGGAAGAAATCAAGAATGGGAAGGTAAATTGATAAAGGCCCGTATTTAAATACCTTTGTTAAATGTAAAGCTGTTGGAATTTTGTTGTTTATAATACAAGTATCTTCAGACACAGTAGCAGATGTAGTAGCATGCTTTTGTACTCTGTGGTATTGAAGCTATTTAGTGGGCAGAAATTCAGGCAAAAATAAACTTACAAGTGAGTGGTCTTCTTAACAATGTCCTGTGTTCACTTGTCCTTCAGTGTGTTGTTATTGGCCTGCAGTCAACAGGAGAAGCAAGAACATTAGAAGCTTTGGAGGAAGGTGGTGGTGAACTGAATGACTTTGTTTCTACAGCAAAGTAAGCCTGAAGTCTTAGAACTGTTCTTTACAAAACTAACCTTAATCTAGTTTAGTGTTTGTCCTTTCACATATAAAACATGCACCAGTGCATGGGGTACCTTTAGTACCAAAGTTTTTAAGATGCTTGTACATAAATCTGGCAGTATTGCTCAAGTGGAACCATTGGTTAGTTCCTGGTTCTGCTGGCGTTCTGAAATGGTGTTCTCAGGTGTGAACAGTTGGTCCTGTTCTACTCAAACTGGGAGGAGGAGAAGGCTTGTCAAGTATACACTGCAGAATGAGTTGC
This sequence comes from Agapornis roseicollis, assembly GCA_002631895.1. Taxonomy (NCBI): domain Eukaryota; kingdom Metazoa; phylum Chordata; class Aves; order Psittaciformes; family Psittacidae; genus Agapornis; species Agapornis roseicollis. Next base: position 91,339 of record NDXB01009142.1, read on the forward strand.
AGTCATGTCTTCCCCTTCTGTCAGATGAGCCAGGTCTAATCCTGAGACCACCCTGCTTGAAGATCTTCATTTATTAAGTTAATCTGTCATTTAAACGCGAAGTAATAAAAAAATGGCAGTAGTAGTACCACTTGATACCAGAAACTTATTTCACAAGCTATAACTAACAGTGCTGTAAAATAAATGTCTCCTACTTTTAAGGTGGTAGATACAGCAATATGGGTGATAATCATACAGCCTTCTTGTGTAATAGCATTCACAAGGAATAATTCTTCAGAGAAGCCAAGCAAGCTGTGAAGTTTTGCAGGTTTCTACTTTAAGTAAATGCAAATTTGACTGAAGGATCTTTTTTTTCTTACACAGAGGAGTATTCCAGTCTCTTATTGAAAAGCACTTTCCAGCTCCTGACAGGAAGAAGCTGTTTAGCTTGTTGGGAATTGACTTGACTGCTCAAAGTAATAATAATTCACCCAGAGACAGCCCTTGTAAGGAGAACAAAATAAAAAAACGGAAAGGTAATGCTTAAGTTCCTACACTAATGCCAGAAAATGGCAATTTTAGAGCTGCCTAAGAGTGAACTCTGGGAAAAATATGGGAGTGCAAATATGGGTGTAATCATTCATGAAAGAGCATGTATTGCAAGTCTGCTACAAGCAACTTCCGTTAATAGATTGGTTTAAACCTCTCTGAAGCATTATAACCTGTAAATTCTGGTTACTTCTTTGCTCAGAATTGGGTTGTTCTAGTATGGGACTTTATCCCCAAATGACTTGAATGTGTCAGACCACTTCCTGATGCAGTTGCACAAATGATCTCTTTCTTTGAGGCTCCCTAAAGGAATGCCTAAACCACCTCCCTTCCCAAACTGACTATGTTCTTACTGAAAAGTAGGGATAATAAAAGAGAGGTCTTAAATCGTAGATTCCTTTAAACATTTCTGTTTTCAGGAGTTGAGTATTTTTCTAGTTTGTTTGCAATGTTGGTAAAACAAGTCTCAAATAAGCTACAAGGTCTGAACTAACTGAACTTTTCTTCTGGGGTGATGATGGAATTAGGTGAAGAAATAAGCAGAGAAGCAAAAAAAGCCCGCAAAACAGGTGGCCTTGCAGGTAGCAGCTCTGATGAGAGTGAAAGTGAGTCTGATGCTTCAGACAATGAAGAAAGTGACAATGAGAGCTCCAGGTTTTTGAGTTCTGGAGATGATGATGACTTCAACCCGTTCAGAGATGAATCCAGTGAAGATGATGAAGATGGTAAGACAGTTTTAAGTATCTCATCAAGCAAGTAGCTGTACTTGCAGATAGTAAGCATAAAATCTTGCCTAACCATTTCAATGAGCTGAAACAAAGTGCTTGATAAGCATGTAGTTTAATTCTCATGAGACTGGAATTGGTACTAGAATGTTGATGTGCATCTTCTGTAAGTAAATTTTACACACTGGAATTCTGACTTCTGTAATGAGAAAAGGCGTTTTCAAAGGAAAGGATGGGTTTTTTTCCTGTAAAGGCTCAACTTCATAAAAATAACTTTATTTAACTTCAGATCCCTGGTTAATTAGAAAAGAGCATAAAAAGAATAAAGACAAGAAAAAGAAGAAAAGCATAGACCCAGATTCTATTCAAAGTGCCTTACTAGCTTCTGGTCTCGGATCAAAACGTCCTAGCTGTTTTACTTCCACCGTTGGTACCACCACCTCTAGTACCAACACCTCAGGTAAGAATAAGTTTTTCTGACATTGATCCTCTTAGCAGTTAGGCAGTGACTTTGCTAACTGTTAAAGAGTCTCTCTTGTAATTCCAGCCAACAGTAACACAAACAGCAGCTTTGTAACAAGTCAGGATGCTGTCGAAAGGGCTCAGCAAATGAAAAAAGAACTGCTTGATAAACTGGAAAAGCTGGCTGAAGATCTTCCACCAAATACACTGGATGAGCTTATAGATGAACTGGGTGGTCCTGAAAATGTTGCAGAGGTAGGCTGGTGTTCACATGTAGAAAAACTTAATGTTTTGCTTTCTACAGCCAGGAATATGTTATCTGGATGCAGTAAATCCTCCTTCAAGGTTTCATGTGTCCTACATATCTGTTAAAGAGAACTTGTTTATCAGTTTTAGTAATCTCACAGCACTAAGTATAGGTTGCTTTGAATGCCTCTGAATTAAAGAGAAACTTGAAGGTTGTATTAGAATACAGAGAAGAGCTCTGAATAGGTTAACAGGTTATTTCAGAGTGAGTTTCTGCTTGGGTAAATCATACTAGCTGCTTCTTTGCTTTAGAGTAGTGTATTTCTCTAGTTGTAGTCAATTTTAAGCTGATGTATATAACATAGAAGGCAGCTTTAGTTCATCTTTCTAGGCAATGAAGATTAAGAACCTGTATAATAAAACTGTGAAAAGTCTTATGAATTACTGTCTTTCTCAATAACTTTAGAAACATGTCTTTAGTAAGCTACCTGTCTATCATGTAGAAATATCATTGCGTTTTAAAAGACCCTGTTAAAATCAATGACAATCTCAGCTGTCAGTTTAGTTTCTCAGTACTCGTGGTGAATCCCTTACAGGCAGCAGTGTATACATTTATATAATTTCTACATAGATACGCTTTAAGCTTTTGATTCCCTGAGTTACCTTTAAATAAATGTTCCATAAAGCAGGTAATGCCGTCAACCAAAAATAATCAAGGCTCTCTAATGCAGTTTTGCACTTGGAGTAAGTGAATCTATTTTAAAGCTGGTATATGAATCAGTAGTATAATTCTGGAAGTTTTTGGTCATGTAGTAATTTTGGTGTTGCCATAACAAGTTCCCTTTTACTTGTAAAGATGACAGGCCGCAAAGGGAGAGTCGTGAGCAATGATGATGGCAGCATATCTTATGAGTCGAGATCTGAACTCGATGTGCCTGTTGAGATTCTGAACATCACAGAGAAGCAGAGGTTCATGGATGGAGATAAGGTAATCCTTACACAGCACTTGAAAACCCTTGCCAGATGCTGTAGTGACACTGATTAAGTTATTGAAGTTTTTGTTCCATCATTATCCCACAGTGATTTTCTCTTTCTTGGTACCCTTAAGTACTAGACAGCACTTTCTGTTCACTGTTGTGTATCATGTTTTTCAATCAGTATGTTGAGTAGTGCTAATACATGGCTGCAGCATGCTTTAAAGGCCAGGCTGTAGTTTAGGTGGCCACAAAAGCCTGTGCTTGAGGTGTGTGTACATGTACCAAGCTGAAAACTTTAAGCTGGTCTTGTTAAACAGCCTATGTTTAAGAAGCAGATAAACCCTCCACATTTTTGTGATTCCTTTACCTGGAGTACTGTCCAGGAGGAAATAATGAAATAGAGAAGTGGGGAAAACCACTGATTGACTTGATATGAGAAAGCTTTCAGCGAGGGGCTGGGGGCAGACATGGAGGTTGCTTAATTTAACAAGGATTGAGAAGTAATTCTGGGAAGAGGGACAGCTTTTGTCCTTTGCATTGCACTCTGAAAGAAAATACTGACTGGAATAATGGTAGAACTGAAGGAGGTGGGGAAAAAAACATAAACCTTTCCTGTGGTTCATTTGGGATATGCTACCACAAGAGGGCAAATCAAGTAAATGTAGCTGTTGCATGGTATGCGCTTTTCTTACACTTCAGAGTGAATACGTTGTTCCTGTGACTTGTGTACAGTTCAAACCTGTACTTTCTTTCAAGGCAAATGTGTTCAGGTATTAGAATGGCCGTATTCTCCTGCTTTATAGTGTCAGCAGCAACATTTTGTGTTGTGTGTTGCTAGCTTCCAGAGCTAAGCTCCCTGTGTCCCTCCCTTTTTCTTTCTGAAGCACAAGCCAACATCAGAGGCACTTGCTCTTTGAAATGGCAGGACTGCAGCATGCTGCCCTTCGTTTGCACAGAGAGGTGTTGCTGAAAAGTGAAAACCACTCCTTTCACTCAAATTTGTTAGCATTTTGAACTCTGATAAAGGGAACCAGACTTCTCTCTTCCCCGTTCTTGCAACAGGAAGTCCAAATAACAGTGAAACCATTCCAGACCTGTGTTAGTAGAGATTGTACAATTACATATTTTAGACATTGAAAACTGAAGCTTGATTTTTAACTTTATTGCTAACTAACAACTCCTTTCTTGATAAAAGAACATTGCCATCATTTCGGAAGCTGCCAGCTCTGGTATATCGTTGCAAGCAGATCGCAGAGCTAAGAATCAGAGACGGAGGGTTCACATGACTCTGGAATTGCCATGGAGCGCGGATAGAGCAATACAGCAGTTTGGTAAATAACCTTTTCTGTCACCTTTCCCTGGCAAACTCAGTAGCTGAATTTACTGCTAAATCATAGAAAATAAGATTGACTTAAGGAGCCTTCCAGTCTCCTTTACCCATGAACAGAATCAGCTTTACAGTTGTAGCTGATAGTCTTGAAAGTTTTGAAAGAAACCTAGCAAACAGACTTGCACTGCAGCTCCGGGTTTTGTTAGGTATCAACTGTAGAGTGTTTCTGTACAACCTGCTGTTGGCTGGTTTACAGCAGAAATTGACTTGCAGTGGGATTAAGTTCTATCTTTTTTCTTTGTTCCTCACAATTCATAGTTTATTGGGAATACTCAGTGAAGTGGGATTTCTCTAATGTGTGTGCTTCTACTTAATTATCCAGGAAGAACTCACCGATCCAACCAAGTGACTGCTCCAGAGTACGTGTTCCTCATTTCTGAGTTGGCAGGAGAGCAGAGATTTGCATCTATAGTTGCGAAAAGACTGGAGAGTTTGGTAAGATTGTTTCAAGAAATCTGGTCCTTCATTAGAGAAAACAGAACTTGGGTTTCCCTTTCTGAACACTTGATTTAGTAACAAAGATGTGTCTTTACAGGGAGCCCTCACCCATGGGGACAGACGGGCTACAGAAACTCGAGACCTCAGCAGATTCAATTTTGACAACAAGGTGATGGTTCTTCTTCAGTCTGAAAGTTCATGTTGTGTTATTCAACACATCACAAATGACCTGTTGAGGAGGGATTCCTTTCATCTCCTGCAAAGTGTTTTACTTTAACTGTATTACTTTCTTGATAGGAGTCTTCTTTCTGCCATAGGAGTAAGCATTCTTAGTTCTGCTTGCAGAGGAATGGAACACAAATTGTGTACATTTCTGTATTAACAAGCCAAGTCTTAAGTAAATGGTCTGTGTCCTTTCAGTCACAGCTCAGAGATTAATTTAGCAATTCTAATTACAAATGAAGACTGGGCTGTTTAGAGTGGAGTTTAAAACTGGGGAAGGTGTAATAACCAGTTCCTTTGCTACTGCAGTGAAGGCATCATTGTGAATTAAAAATACCTGTTAAACCGTGTGTGCTTGGGGCTGAGGCACAAACCCTGGGTCAGATTGTTAGAGCCAACTCTCTTTTTGTTATGCAGTATGGCAGAAATGCTTTAGAGATTGTTATGAAATCCATTGTGAACTTGGACTCGCCAATGGTCTCACCTCCTCCTGATTTTCCTGGAGACTTCTTCAAAGGTAACTATAATTAACTGGGTGTAATTGCTCTCTTTTGAATCTCCAGTATGCAGAAATGAAAATCATTCTAGAGATCAGCTGGCCCAGGTAGGCTCTCACTGGATGTTATTCTTACACGTGTTGTTTAAATAATGAAGTCATGTATGAAACAAGATACATGAGCTCTCAGTGTAAGGCATAGTCTGTATCTGTTTGGCTGGAGTATTAAAGGCAGTTTAACTTCACTTTCTTCACTTTCCCATTATCTGTTGCAGTATCTTGTTCTGTGGCCTTATATCCAGGGCCATTAGTACTTTTCCCTGACTATGCTTCCTGGAAGAGCAGAAGTAAAGCTCTGTCTTGCTTATTGGTGTATTGGGTAGAAATTGCATGTAATGGTTTTGAGGGGTGTCAGAAGTTTTGGACTTGGATCCTGAAACAAGATTGCTAACTAAGCTGTCCCTTCACTTCTGTACTCTGAGATGGCAAAGCAGCTGTGATTTAACATCTTTCTTTTCCTAGATGTCCGTCAGGGATTGATTGGCGTAGGCTTGATAAATGTAGAAGACAGATCTGGAATACTAACGCTTGATAAAGGTATTTTTGTGTTTAATGAATCTTTGGAATGCTGCTAGGAATATCGTGTATCACAGCAGTGGGTTCCCAGCAATAGAATTGAAGTTGTAACTATCTAAAAAGTGACTTTTGGGGAAAACTTCAAAATGTTTTCCTCCTTTATGAACAAATGGATTTAATTCCTCTTTTTAAGACTTTGAATACTGATAGAGTTCGTTGTCAGCAAACTTGTTTTCTGTTGACCTAATATGTGTATTTCTTATTCTCTTTTAAGATTATAACAATATAGGGAAGTTTCTGAACAGGATTCTTGGCATGGAAGTCCATCAGCAGAATGCTTTATTCCAGTACTTTTCTGACACGTTAAGTGCAGTTATTCAAAATGCTAAAAAGAATGGAAGATATGATATGGGCATCTTGGGTGAGTAAATCAGTTTGTCAGCACTCTTCTGTACTTGAGTAAGAGCAAAGAAACGGAATGACTCTGTCCTTTCCTTTTTAAGATTTGGGCTCTGGGGATGAGAAGGTGAGAAAGGCAGATGTTAAGAAGTTTTTAACTCCCGGATATTCTACCTCTGGACATGTAGAACTGTACACAGTAAGTTAAATCTGTGTCATCTTTGTAGGAACTAATAACATTTGCTTGCCAGTAGGGTTTTTTAAAACATGGCAATTGGCTAAGAGAAGGGAGGTTCCTGGCCTTTTACTGGGCAATACTTGGTTCTATGGTTCTTTAGTTCCTGTGTCTGTGACTGTTCTAAAGTCTGTTCCTATTCAAATCCCCCTGCATGGCTTTCTTCTGTAGATCAGTGTGGAGAGAGGAATGTCTTGGGATGAAGCAACTAAGATCTGGGCAGAACAGACAGGTCCAGATGATGGATTTTATTTATCACTACAGGTAAGATTCTTCTGTCTCTTGGATTATGTTTAGAGAAGGTTTCTGGGGGCTAAGCCAATACACTGGCTCTTTAAGTTAATTATTGCTCAGTTCTGCAGAATGCTTTCAGTGTTACATTAGAATTCATGCTAAGTTTGTTTCCAACACTCATTATAAAGCATTCCTTTTTAGCTGCTCAAGGTGTTTTCTGATGGGAATGTGAGCCCAAATTAATAGCTCTTACTTAAACCTGCATGAAGAAACCAGATGCTTTCACTGCAAGGAAGAGTTGTAAGGCTGGTGTAGATTTAGTGGTATTGTCTTCTAAAGGTGTTCTTATTATTACTGGTTGTCTTACTGAGCACGCACACGTGTGCTATTACTCTGAAGAGCACAATATAGAATCACTTAAGGCAGATACTGTCACTGTGTTAAAGTTGTTGGGTTTCTTTCTTCCCAGATAAGAAATAACAAGAAAACTGCTATTCTAGTAAAAGAAGTGAATCCTAAAAAGAAGCTTTTTTTAGTATACAGACCAAATACTGGGAAACAACTCAAACTAGAAACATGTACAGACCTGAAAAAGAAATACAAGAAGGTAACCATTAAAGTTATGTTGGTTTTAAACTTAAAGGTTGAAAAGAAATATAAGGACTTTCTGGTTTTTATGTATCCTGGCAAGTCAAAAAGTGGGCTTATTTTTCCAGAGTAGAGCTTGTAAATGGGTCTTTTTAAGCAGATTTATGTGATTTCTGCATTCCTATATCCAAAGCATTCCGCATATAAATAATGCGTGGTGTAGTAATAGAAATGGGGTGGGGGGTGGGGGCTGTGCGTTAGGGTCTAGCAAGGGGAAAAGTCTTGCTTCTATGTAAGGTGTACAAACATACTCTTAAATAAGCAGCTATGTACACTGTGTTCTAAGCAACAAATCTGAATCTTCAGCTGATGCTTGCTGCTGATGTTTTAAATACTCTAATGCATTATTAGAGGTGGCAAAGATACTTTAACACTTAATTTTATGTGTGTTTTTGTTTCATCTAAGTCTTGGATGTGTTTTACTTCATTGTGATCCCCCCTTTGAATGACTTTTCCAGGTACCTTCTGAAGATGCTCTGCCACACTGGTTGGAGCAGTACAACTCTTCTGCAGATACCTGCACTCATGCTTATTGGTGAGTATTTGTATGCACACAGTTACTTAAACTGTTCACATAAACTACCTCTGTCCTATTACTCATGTGAAATCTTGTGCTTCTTGTCCTATGACCAGTCAAGTGACTCCACCTTCGAGTGGAACATGAAGCTTTGCACTTGCCCTTAGGATCCTAATATATATATTAGATGAGTGTGATTTATACATCAGCATTCCAGTAGAAGTATAATGAAATTAGCTTGTGCTGTAAGTATTATTGTGGCAGGATAGTTCAGATGTTATCTGGGGGAGGAAATATTTATACTTCCCATGGAGATGAGCTGTGTGTCAGAAACACCTGCTCTTGTGCTACCTCTCCTGTGTCTGAACTCAGCAGCTGGTGTCTTAATTCTTGAGGAGCAGTGTAATGGGTGGAAGTTTCAGGTTAATATTGGAGTTTCTGAAACTTACTGATCAAACCTTAGTTTCGCAGCACTTGTCTGTACACTTTGAAGTTGTGGTCTCAAATCCCCAGAGCTTTAACATTAGAGGCATGTTGTAGACAAAGTACCCTTCCCTCATTGTGAACTTGCAGCCTTTGCTTAACTCCGAATACACATTAAATAACTTGAAGTCTCATTTTGAAGGGATTTGGATGCTTTCTGTTTGCAGAATTCTTTTGAAAGCTTATTTTCCTCTCTGCTGTAGGAGAGGCAATTGTAAGAAGGCAGGCTTGGGATTAGTTTGTGAAGTGGGACTCCGCTGTCGGACTTACTACGTCCTGTGTGGTTCAGTATTGAGCGTTTGGACAAAAGTAGAAGGCGTTCTAGCCTCTGTGAGTGGTACCAATGTGAAAATGCAAATCGTTCGTCTAAGAACAGAAGATGGGCAGAGGATTGTAGGTAAGTGGCTCGTCCACTCTTTATTTCCATCTTGGAGTAGAAAGTAGTTCTACCTTACAAGTTGCTCTGTGTTGAGTCAAGTAGGAAACTATTATTAAAGATGCTTATGAGAAAAAAGGCATCTCAAGTGTGTATGCTGGGGAGGGGCAGAAGCACAGCTGTTGGTGTGTATATTTGTAGTATAAACACTGTTTTCAGTCAGCTTAAAGAAGGAGGAAGTTGTTTGGGTGCTTTTCCTCCCCTTTGGAACACTTATTCTCCCAGTTCTTCTGATTTACTAGGAACAAAAATGTCGTATTTAGCCTGTTCCAGCCAAGCTACCTTTGAAACCATGAGGACTTCACTTTTCCCCTCCCTCCCCCCAATCCTGGCAAAGAACAGTAAGCCCTTAAAATGTTGGGGTTTTTTTCTTGTGTTTTGAGCTACTGAAAGTCACATTTAGTCAATAGTTTAGGGTGACTTCAGGATGATTCTGTCTTGGTCTCATTGCTGAATCTCTTAGTGAAGCCCTTACAGCAGGTACCTCAGAGGCTGAAATATCCCTATTTGTTTAAATGTGGACTTAAAGTGGGCCTGCAGCATCATGGCAGCTCCTACTCCAACAGTTTTCTAAGTCCAGAGGAGGCCACAAGGATGATCAGGGGACTGGAGCATCTCCTGTATGAAGACAGGCTAAGAAAGTTGGGGCTGTTCAGCCTGGGGAAGAGAAGACTGGGTGGAGACCTCATAGCAGCCTTCCAGTGTCTGAAGGGGGCCTATAGGGATGCTGGGGAGGAGCTCTTCATTAGGGACAGTAGTGATAGGACAGAGGGTAATGGGTTCAAACTTAAACAGGGGAGGTTTAGATTGGATATAAGGAAGAAATTCTTTCCTGTTAGGGTGCTGAGGCACTGGAATGGGTTGCCCAGGGAGGTTGTGAGTGCTCCATCCCTGGCAGTGTTCAAGGCCAGGTTGGACAGAGCCTTGGGTGACGTGGTTTAGTGTGAGGTGTCCCTGCTTATGGCAGGGGGGTTAGAACTAGATGGTCTTAAGGCCCTTTCTAACCTGAACTGTTCTATGATTCTATGTTGAAACTAGGTAGTACATATTTAAACTTTCATGGTGGTGTAACTCTTGAGAGATAGGAAAGCAAACAGAGCTGACTCATCATTTTATGTGGCAGCAAGCGATAATAGAGGAAGCTCTGTCTTCAGGGGCAAAATGGCAACTTCTTTCTATGCTTTGTGACCTGAAGGATCGAGTGACTTGTGAGGATAATTATTGAGAAACAGAACTTGTAGGTGTGCTTGATCAGATGTTGGAAACTCACTGGTGACTGTTGCACAAATGAAATGGTGGAATCATCAGCCTGAGGTTTTAATGAACAAACTGTTTTCCTGCTCACAAAACACTTGATCTGTTGCTGTTTCCAGGTTTGATCATTCCTGCAAATTGTGTGTCACCCCTTGTAAACCTCCTGTCGACATCAGACCAGTCGCAGCAGCTTGCAGTACAACAGCAGCAGATCTGGCAGCAGCATCACCCACAGAGCATCACCAATTTCAACAACGCCTAAGAGGACAAATGACAGGTGTTGACTTTGGTGTTTTGAGGAAAAGGCTGTAAAAGCATGTCACTTGCATAAAAATCAGGGACAGATTCCAAAGAAATATAACTTTTTCAGTTCAGTTGTGTGCTCTCAAATACTTTGGGAATAAAGAGATCTTAAAAGGTTGGTAGAACTGAAAGCCAGCAGCTGTTTATGGTGGTGCATCTGTCTTTTCCTTATGCTCTCTGTAGTGCTTCCTGTTTGCTTTTACTTTTGGCCTTTTAAGCTACAAAACCACAATTTGTTTGAAAATGCTTGAAAATCCCCAAGCAGGCTTTATTTTTGTCATACAGTGCTCAGGGTTTAACGCAGTGCATCAATGCCATTGCTGTGGGAGATATCCTTGAATGCATGTATTGAGTATATATATAGAAAATATATATTGGGTTTTTTCTCTTCAATTTATAAGTTTCTAAAAGCATGAAACCTAGAGGTTGCACATCATGCATTCAGGTTCCTTCCCAGTTTCTGTTTGACAGTGCATGTCTTTGGAAACGGGCATGGACGAGATGAACACGCAAGGACAGGAATTTGGAGAGAAACACAATCGTAGTTGTACAGCATTGGTTATTGCATTTTTATAGTGTTTCTACCCAGGTGTGGCATTTTTTCTGGTTCTCTCCTGGGGGGTTATATATTTGAGTCTACAACATGTTCTTTTTTGTGATAAAACATCTTAAATTAAACTTAGTTCCTTTTTAATGTATTAATGGTATTCCTACTGTGTACTGCAAAGGCGGCTGGATGCCTCTTTTCCTTCAATTGAAGCATTTCCTGACTCCGAGGTGGTTACAGAAACTGAAGTGCAAACTCACTTCCATCTCGCACACAATCTTCTCTTTTTTACTTCATTAACGTAATTTAATTTGTCACTTGTAAGATGAAACCTACTTGAGCTGTAAATTAGAGAATGGGAAACACTTGAGGGTTCCGCTGTATGTGCTGTTTCTGTTACCCAGTAACTTGAATACTGTTTAATATGTTGTAAGACATTGTAGAGTTTATCTGGAGCTGTTTAAAAGAAATTGTAATGTACAAATGTGAATAGTCACTTATCTATAATATGGGTAAGTTTTGTTTTGCCTATAATAGTAGATGTTTATAAGAAAGTGAAGGACAATGTTTGTCATTTCTTGCTTGCACAGGTTGCACTATTGAAAAATTGAGATTGTATAAACCTGTCCAAAAAAAAAACCCCTACAAGATAATGATCTTGTAGATGTCAAATAAAAGTTATTGTACTAACAAGAAGTGGAGTCTTGTTTAGGCAATTGCTGTATTCCAAAAAGAACTAACAAGTCTGTGCAATTGGAATTTGACAGGACTTGGCATGTTCCAGTCTGCTTGAACCAGGCTTCTGTCTTGCAGCCCTAATGTCTCAGCTGAACTCATTAATGAGGCAAGAAGTCAACTCTGCTTAAACCTGGATGCATGCTTTAAGGGAGGCTCAGAGCAACACATCCACCATAGAGGTAGGGTATGTCACTTGTGTAAGGGTGAGCCAGATTCAAGGGTCGTGAAGAGAGAATAAGGGAGCCAGATGTTCCACAGCTTCAGTCAGTCCCTAATGTGTTATTACTGCACTTGAGGTTTGGTTAATGGTGCCTGCGCTGGCACCAAAGGGTGCTGTTGCAGAGTCTGCTTTCCTCAGCTTCCAGCCTGGGGTGCTGGAGGGGATGAATCCCAGCACATGCTGCTCACTAAATACAGATACAGAGTAAATCAGCAGGTTGCTCGTTGCTGTAGCACTTGCTCCACCTCTGTACAGTGCTTGCACTGCAGGCAGTAGGTGTTTGGGAGGGTTTTAATCTTAGAGTAGTGAGGGGAAGCTTGCCTGAGTGCTGTAAAGCCAATAGGAAAACCCAGAGGGTGTGGGGGAGGACACTCATGGGTTTCAAACCCACCACTGGGTGTATTTGGCATCCAGTCCAGGAGGAGTGATGGGATGTTGACAGATTGTTGTTGCAGCAGAGAGTGAACCAGAGTGCTAGTAACAGTGAGCTCTGTGTGCTTCACTCTCTCTTTAATTATTACTATTTGGTGTAGAAACTTTCCTCATCTGAGATGGTAACATAACATTTAGGTCTTAATTCTCAGTGAGATGGTTCTAGAAGTGGTAGGTTCACAGACAGTGTTGTATTGGTTTTAAATAAGTCAATATTTAAATATGCTTCAGTTCCTCAGTGCTCTTCCAGCTTGTTGTACTAACTTTGGTTGTTGGGATGAGCAGACAGTGAGTGGGATATCCTGTATGGATAACCAAGCCACACTGCTCTGGGTGCTTGACAGCACATGCTCTTGGTTCATAACCTACTTAAAACCCCCTGGACTTGTGTCCCCTGGAAGGGAAATCCCAACAGCACTTAAGAGGATCCATAAGAACTATTCCCATTCCAGAGCTCTGTTCCCTTACTTGCTCTCCTTTGCCTGCTTTCTGCTACTCACCACCATCCATGCCTTGGCTTTGTCATTCAGTTACTAACATAGCTGCACCCATAGCTCTGGAGTGTTCTAACAACTTAAAGGTTAACATCAAATAGAAAAGAGCCTTCAAGCTACAGAAACATTTTTCCTCCTGAAAATTCCTGCTTGGTGGTTGGGGTGTGGTTTTTGGGTAGTCGTTTGTTCCTCGGGTGAGCTCTGATAAAGCTCGGGAGAGAAAAGGGATATAAATAGCACTGGGGATGGGATAAGGAACAGCTCTGCAGTATCCTGCAGCATTGCTCAGAAGACAAACATCCTCAGAGGGAGGAAAGAGGAGAGACCGACTGTCACATCATGCAAATTATGGTCTCTCTTCTTCCTTCTTGCGGGGCATTGATCTGCTTTGTACAAATCACCCCCTGAAATGGCTTTCAAACTTACAAAGGGTAGATGTGTCCTAACAGGGGCAAAGCTAAACCAGTAGTAATTTCTGTACTGCATTGAGTTTTGGAACCATGCTGTAGGAGGGGAAGGTGCAGATTGAAGTTAACTTGGGAACTGAAGGGATAAAATTTGGAGTTTTCTCTTTGAAGCTGTCCCTTGACAGCAGCTAAACTTTGACTTGTTAAATCATTTGATACCTGAGCTGGGACAGTAACTGCAATTCCAGCCCATTAAACCCCTCTGTGCAGCAAGTTTTCAGTGTGTTTTCCCCATCTCTGTGCAGTCCATTGGGAACACACCTCTTGTAAGGACTCAGAGTTGTCAGTGTGCAGTATTTCCCTTGTAAATGAAGAAAAGCTCTGCAACCTGTAAGCATTTGTCAAGTGAATTGCCGGGGGGGGGGACGGGGACACACTGTTGTATCTTTCTGTTGCATTTGGAACAAGCTTCATTCAGATCCAGTTGCAGTCTGTACATATATTTGGAGAGTATGTATGTATATAGAGATGTTAAAGGTTACTGAATTACTGAATGTAAATAACTCTTGGTTTCCTTTTGTGTTTGTTTTTCCTTCATGACCTTCCCAAGATGTATTCCTATTTTCTTAACCTGCCAAACAGGCGCTTTGTGTGTACTTGGAAATATATATAGAGCATATATAAACCTTCCGAGGGCTGTGTGCGTGCGTTGTGGATGTTACACGGTGTCATCATTTTTCCCCCGACTCTCAGTTGTCTGTCTCCCGTCACCCTTTTGGTGCAATGTGGGTTTAGGATGTATTTTTAGTATATAGTGCATTTTCTTGAGAGAAATGGATTGCTGATGTCCTTCAGTGGCCGGCGCATCCACTTCCTGTGCCTCCAGTAGGAACATGTCATCTTTTTTTAGTCTTTTCAGACATCGAGCTTTAATCCTAAATCCATTTCCATTTCTTCCACTTAGTATCTCCAGTGATGTGTTCGGTGAGCTCCTACTATACAAGCTCTAGGATTAAATGCATCAACAACAGGACCTGCCCACTCTCCTAACATTTAAAAGTATGATTGCTCCATCCATATGAAACATTAACTCCCACTGGAAAACTCCCTGGAAAGGTGGCGATTTGAGAGTAGGGAGGATGTGTCTGTTGTTGAGTATTCCCTACGGGAATAAGGTACAAATGTGCAAAATGGCAGCAATGCAACTTTCTTACTCTTGAAGCAATGGAGTGCATTCTGAATTGCCAGATATAAATATATGTATTTTTATTGGATTTGGAGACTAATGAGGAATCCCTTGCACTGCCTGTCTTAGTCCCTAAGCTTCCTGCCATTGTCACACAGGTTTTGCCCTTCCCCTCTCCCTGGGAAGGTCTGTGTCTATGCAGTTATTCCCTGAATTAAGTGATTGGTGAAGTCCATTGATGGGAGAGTCACAGCAAGAAGCGTTCAGCTGCAACTGGCACCCAGTGCTTCTGGTAGTTTCTGTGGTCAGTGCAAACTTGAGCAATGCATGTGGAGAGCAACAGAGGTGTTTTGTCAGTGCCATGTGGGGTTCCCTGTCACGAGCTCCCATGGCAGAGATGGATGGGGTTGGCAGGAGTAAAGTAACAACCACAACCATGCCTGAGTGTGGAACAAGGTTAGGGAGCCATCAAGGATGGACACCCCACTGTGGGCAGTGTTGGCCTCACCTGCTGCTGCTCAGTGAGCTTGGAAAGCACCAATTCTTTTTAACATGGAGGAAAGGAAAGACTGGAAATGCTGGAGTTCCTAAGCCACAGCTCTTACAGCTGAGGGCAGATTGTCCCTAAAAGCTTATGCTAAAGAGTGCTAAATAAAAAGCGAGAACTTACTTGATCTGCTTTGCTGTTTCTTAATGGGAAGCTTGAGAGAGGTGTAAGATTCAAGAACAGGAGCTGGACAGGTTTAAGCTGAAGCCAAATCTCATGTACAGAGTCTTTCACTTAAAGATTTTGATTTATTTAAGCAATGTCCTTGTTTATAACAGTCCTGTGGTGCTTAAATACCTGCATCAACCTCTGTTCAATTTCAGTTTGCAACATCTAAGTTTGGTTTGTGTTCTTGAACTTAGGGCATAACTTCAATATTAGAGACAGGTCACCTATGGAAGAGCTGTTCTGTACTTGATTTGCACTGGGAAAGGTAAGGAGACATTTTTACTGGCATTCCTGATTCCATACATATATATTTATGTATCTGCTTCCTGATTTGGAGAGGATGACCAGGAATGTGCCAGCTTCACTGCAGAAGCATAACATCCTTATTTGCCCAGTCATTTGTTTCCTTTTTCAGTCACTAACATAGAGTCCCACTGCTGCTGGACATTAAGGTGGGTGTTCACTGCCTCACCATCTCCCAGTGATGCTATGGAGGGGCTGTGCTGCATCCCCGCAACACCTGTTGCTGTGAGACTTCCTCTGTGCAAAGGATATGCTCTAGTATAAAGTAGGATTTGGCTTTTAGGACTTCTTTAGCCCCCACCTTTAACAGTCCAATGGGCCAGAATTCCAAAGCTGTGTAACATTTAAGATGAATTGTGTGTGTTCTTATTGCCAGCCTGAATCACATAACCCTTTGCCAACCTTAAAGCCTTTGTTCTCCAGTGTGGGACTGCACTGGGTGTCCCTGGGGCAGACAGTGCTGGTGTGTGCCAACTGTGCTCCCACCAAGAGGCAGAACTTTTGAGTGCCCAGCACTAAAATATTACAGTGATGTTTAGAAGGATTTACACTCTCACCAATGACAAACCGTGGGACATGACCAGTTCTGCACTGAGGGCTTTTTTGGGGTAAAAGAAATGTAAAATAAATCAACAACTACCTTGGGTATTTCTCCCTTTTACTTTCTGTTGTAGCATTTACCCCCACTGTTTATATTGGAATGCCTTACAGCAGGACTCCTGCATACATTAAACATCCTCGTTGCTCCATTTGAGGGTCCTTCACCCTGGTAGAAGTCATGTTGTAATAAGCCAAGCATCTTTCAATCCTCGTAAATACCTGGCACTTACCCTGCTTACTGTGACTGGTTGATTAAACTGCCTTTGCTGGTAAAGAGCAGATCCACGATGGTCTTCAAATGCCAATTGAAATGAGCTTGAAAAAGGGAGGAGAGTTTATACTGAAAACTGTATCAAGATTGGAAAGCATCAACTGCTTCACAGTTCATGCAGAGCATGCCAATCTCTTCCCTTTATCCACAGAGTTAGCTTGGGATAAACAGACTAATCTCATCTTATTTTTGTAAATCATTTTCTATTGACTCTCATTCTCGTTTTCCCCAGATCTGGAGCAGGGAGGATGCCAAGTTCTCAGCACTAAATGGAGATGCCCAAACCTCAGCATTTAATTATTCATTTTCATAAAGCACTAGACTTTGTTCTGTGAGTAAGAGAGAGACATCTTCAGAGAGGCTTTGGTTGGCTCTTGTCCAATCTGTAAATAACATACCTTAAAAAAACACCAGCAAGGCAGCTCAGGAGCTGCTTTTGGAAGTTCAGGTCTGGTTTATATGTTCCTTTCTTCCACATTTATAAGGTGGATGAATTGACTGTGCCTGCTAAACATACAATGAATTGCAGGGCATGAAACGGATCTGTATCAGCTCTGCCAGAGAGGCAGGAGTTACATCATAAACCAGGGTGCAAGTGATTTAATTACTCCTGGGTAAGATCCCCCCTCAAGTTCCTTGGAGTGAATAAAAACACAGACATAAGCAATGGAACAGCAAAGCTCTGAGCCTGTGGCTGTGCCCCAAACACCATCCCCAGCATTACCTTCTCCGCAGCAGAGAACTGGGCTCTGTGAGCAGGCAGAGCTTGGGACTGGGATGCTACAGGTGACAGCTCCTGCTCCTTTTGTGGGGAGTGCCCAGTCCTCGGCTTGGGGCTGCAAGAGGCTGCTGAGCCATGTGTGTCCCACTGCCCCTCTGCTGCTTCCTAGGGTGGACTCAAGCAGAACACTGGTGTTTCTTGCCCAGCAAGAGCAAGGCATGTCCCAGCCCCATGTGCTCCAGGGAGGATGCCATGTCCTGGCCTCCTGAAAGCCCTTTTGGGCAGGAGGACCATGTTTCAGGCCTTGGGGCTCTGCATTTGCCTCTGCCTTGGCTGTGCTGTGTTCCATTGCCTCAGACTGCAGTTTCAGTTACAGAGGATGTTATCTCCTGTGACGAGCATCTGCTAGGGCTGGAAATCCTCCACATCCAGATTGTCCCTCCCTTTGTGTGCACACGTGGAGCTTCCAAGCAGAGCAGCTGGCTGGCCACTGGCTCCATTGGGGAAACCCACAGGGTGTCTGCTCCATAGACCTGAGGGGACCCTGTGGCCTCCCCTGTTGGCTTTTGTAGGTGGTGAAGTTGGGGTCCATAGGAGTACTACAGGGCAGTAGGCTCCTGCTGTCCCCTTCAGGTAGACATTCAGAATCTGATTATTTAGCTGCCCAAAAACAGCATTTCCAAGCCCTGATGCTTTGAGCATCTCCCTGTCCGCTGGGAGAATGAAACCTCTGCCCTGGGTGAGGGAAGGAAGCACCGTGCCTGTGCCCAGCAGTGTCAGTGTTGCCTGACCAGAGATCACAGAGGAGCTGCCTGTGCCATGCTCTGCTCTGTGCCAGTCTGTGCTGCTGTGTCACTGCCACTTATTCTCTTGTCTCCTCCTTCTCCTTGCCCTGTGCTCTTCTCCCCCACCCACCCCGTTGGTGTGAAGCTCCACATTCCTTTCCTCACAGTCATCTCCATTTTCCAGCCCTGCGCTTTGCTTCCACTCTCTTCTCCACTTCCTTTGCCTAAATGACCAGTAACAAACCAATTAGGGATGCTCCTATCAGGCTTTACAGCTGGTGACGAAATGAGGCTGTGAGGGACAGGGGTGTTTGTGCCTCTCCATTATTTGTTCCAGGGGTAGGCTGCTGCTCTGGTGACACTTGGTTTGCACTTGGGAGGTTTTCTCTGAGGCTTTACCCCCATGCACCCCTCCAAAATGAAACTCCATACGGCATGGACATGATTTGATTGAGGGCATCTGAGACTGCGTGTCAAGGAAAGCTCTTCATTGGAGCCAGCACTTGGCTCTGCTGTGATTCCTTGGCTCTGCTGTGATTGCTCTGCTCCTGGACGTAGAGCAGGCCCAGGAGCTCTCCCAGACAGGGCTGGGATCAAAGCAATTCTCTGCCCCAGCCAAAGGGTGGGGTATCCTCTGCCCGGAGCCAGCGGCAGGGCTGGGTGCAGCCGTGCCAGCTCACTGTGCACGGGCCGCCCTCCTTGGCATGGCCTTCAAGGGCTCCAGAGTGGGAGGGAAGCGAGAGTCCAGCCCGCAGGGCAAGAGTGAGAGTCCTTGCAGGCAAACTGAAGGGATGGGGCAGGGTGGGGCACCTGTTTGTCTGGAAAGAGGGTGCAGGGCAGCAGGGGATAATGCGATAATCCGTCCCTGCAAGTGCGAGGGAGGAAGGAGAAGCCCCTTATCCCAAGCTCCTGGTTTCACCCCGCACTTGGCAGAGCTATCCTGCTGGCCGACGGGCACTTGGTAGTTTGATTTGTCTGTTCTTAACAAGCAAAACGAAGCTGTTTCCCTTCTGCTCTTATTTTCTTTGCTGGTTTTCATTGGAATCTGGGCTGGTTTTGATATTGGTGCCTGGTGCCTGTGTGCCTGGCAAACTGCAGAGAGGAAAACTCTCATTAGAGAGATTCCAGGCCTGTGCTTTTGTGGCTGAGGTCTTGGAAACTTCTCATTCGCACTCGGTGGTCCTCCAGGGAGACCTCCAGCCCGAGCAGGAGAGAGCAGGCTTGCTGCTCACACTATCTCAAAGGTAAACTGAGCGTAGCATTAGGGCCTCCTTCTTTTAAACATTCTCAGTCTCTTTGGACAGCTTTACAGGTGCTATTTGCTTTCTTTCCTTGTGGTACACGCCATTTCCAAGGCAGAACGTCCCCCTCAAAGATGGAGGAGCCTGGAATCAGCTCCTCAGCCCATAGGGCAGCACCCGCGCGGCGATGCTGAGCAGCTGTCTGCCTGGCAGGGCTGTTCCACTTGGCAGCCAGACAAAGGACTCAGGAGTAGGAGGAAAACAAGGCTGGGAGGGAAAGTCGCTCCAGATAATACGGCATCTGGCCTGGGAGGAACCATCTCAAAGTGGGAAGCAGGGCTAGGCTGGGAAAAAAGTTTCTCTGGGAGAATTTAAGGGGAGAGCCCATTTGGAGTAAGCATCCAAACTTCCATCTGAAATCACTGCAAGGCTGATGCAGACCAGGTGCTGGGGCTTGGCTCATGGCTGCTGCTTCTGCCTTCTGCACACTGTACTGCAGCCCCCTTGCACAGGGTCCAGAGGGATGTTTCCTGGGAAGGGGGGAGCAATCCAGAGCTTCCAAGGGGAGTTTGAGGTGTGAGGAGAAAAGGCAACAGGATAGAGCTGGGGAATGTGTGTTTCTGTTCAGGATTGAGTGTTTCCAACGTGTGTTGGTGAGCTGGTGCAGTAACATCAGCTAAAAAGATGGTGGTGGAGGGACACCAAGGGAACAAAACGAGCAGGAGAGGAAACCTTGTACCCTCATCAGGAAGCAGTTTTAGGGAGCAGAGATAGGAATGTAAGGAGCTGTAGCAATGCAAAAAGAAGGGAGCACGAGTGGTGCCAAGAGGGATAAAATGCACAATCTTCCCTCTGTGCCAATGCCCCAGGAGCATGTGAGGTGTCCCTGGAGCAGGGCCCAGGGAAGGAAGCACAAGGAGGTGCTGGCTCCTTATGATCCCAGTGAGAAAGGTGCTCAGCTCTGCAAAGTACCTTTTGAAATGGTGTTTGTTAGAGCTGACATGCACCTCCCTCACTTGTGCTCCTCAGAGAGGCTGAGCTGCCTTCGCTCAGGACTTAAAAAGGTTCATTCTCAGCCTAGGCCTATCAGAGACTCCTCACTTCCATTTTGGATGATCTGTTAGTTTTAGCATGAGAGGGCAATCTGTAGACCAGCAGATTAAATTGGAGCTTAGAAACCTGTAGATGCATCTCTGATTATTGTACATGTGTTGCTGGGACCCCTAGAAATGTGGGGTATTTTGATATACCTCCCTCTAGAAAAAGGAACAAACTTCCCCTTGCTTCTCCACATGTCTCTGTGGTGGGTAAAGGATATTTAGCACATCCCCAAGTCACCCAATTCATTAAGCCTGGCAACAATTAATTACATTGAAATGAATGCGCAAATGTAATGGTTTACACATGTCAAAATGATGCCAGGAAAACCCTGGGTCTCGCTGTGCCACCTTTAATTCCTCTCACTGTTGATTTAATCCAAAATGATAAGGAACAAGCCCATTCTGCACTCTGCAGGAGGGTTACACACAGCTCTGCAGACACTGATGCCATTTTCCTTTACTTCCAGATAAATGGGGACAAACAAGTTTGACTTAAGGCATGGCCCAAGGCCCCCAGCTCTGCTGGGGAGAGCAGTGCCTTCTAACACACTTTGCATGTGTATTCCTTACACCCTTGACAGAGTACAGCATCCATCTGTGCCGACTTTTGGGAAGGGAAAACCTTGCTGAGATCCATCAGGGCTTCGGCTAAGCAGGAAATGGGAAGCGCTGTGGAAACATTGAGTATTTGCAGTGGTTTGGGAGGAGCAGAGGTGAGGAAGTTGAAGGAGGAGAGGGAACAGGAAGGAAAGAGGAGGGGGACAGGGTGGATGTTGCAGATCTCACACATCCAAGAGGTTCTGTACCTGGCAAATACATCATCTATGTCTGCAGGTGGCTCAAGAGACAGGCACCTCTTACTGACCTTGCTGGAAACCATAAGCACACACATTGATTCTGAAGTTCTCTCTTAGTGTGGAGAAAGCTCACGTGTGATGAAATGGCTCTGCTGCTTTTCCTGCTCTATGACCTGGCCACTTGGTGATTAAGAGCTGCTTTTGCTGTCAGTAAACAAGCCTGTGCTATGGGTCTGCAGAGCCCGGACCTGTGACTTGAACAGCCTGGAGCCTGCACACTGCTGGGAATGGAGCTCTTACATTCAATGCAGGGTTTGCATGTGCAGAACACAACTCTCAGCAGTGCAAGCCATGCTTGTGACACAAAACACATTCAAACTGCAGGTGGTGCCTCCGAGGGAGCTCAAATCTCTGCTCACCCCACTGAGCACAGGCCAGGGCTCAAGCACAATGGTGGCTTTATTCTTGTGGCAGCACCTGGTTCAGAACAACTCAAGTGAATCCACAGAGATAGGAAGAACACAGAGGTACCTCTTATCCAACAGTCCAGCACCCACAAAACACCCTAGGAGGCAGGCAGTCCAGTCAATTGAAGCTTACAGAGCACCTGAGGCCAGGCAGTGAGGTTGTCATTGAGGTTCTTGTGCTGAAAAAAGGATCATCTTTACAGGATGGTTTCCTTATCCCCCCCTTCCAGGAACACTGTGTATTTTGAAGCTGTCATTATAAAACCCAAGCAGAACACGGGGGAACTTGTTCTTTACCGTGTTGCTCTGAGCAGAGTTGTGTGGAGTTGGTGTACAGCTGTGTTAAACAGAGAGGTTGGAACACTCCCATTTTGCACTCACTCCGTGTGACTGTAAACAAGGCAGTGGAAAATCCCCTCCCAGGGCAGCATGGCCCTCTCCTGCAGGAATTCACTGGCTTCCCAGGGATCAACTGAAAGGCACTTACTTACAAATGTGGAAAGGAAGCTTTAGGGAAGCAGAGTTCTTGCTCAGGCAGCGCTGGAGTTGGGGGTTTTACCAATGGAATCCTTAGTCAGTGAATGACACAGTTAAAACCTCAAGCACCCACGTGAAAATACTGTCACTGACCATGTAATTCCGTACCTGGGGTTGTCGGGTCCCCTTGCTTAAGAGGCAGGATGTGGAATGGTTGTTGTACTGGGCTTTGCCACCATAGCTCTTGGACTGGAGATAAAGCACAAAACCAGAACAAGATCAGGTATTTCATGTGGTACTAGCCATCATTTTGAGATGTTTCCTTCATGCAGTTGCTAGGGCAGGAGATGTGTGTGTGTGTGTGTGTGTCAAAGGCTGGCTGGCTTCTCCCACCCTGCTTCCATTGTCCTTTATGTGGAGGAAACCATCTAATTGCACCGTGTGTCTGCAATGGAGATGCTACCTGCCTTCCTCTGCAGAGCAGCCCAGTGACAGTGATCTTAGGGCTTAAACCCGTGTCGCTTTACCCCTGACTTCCACGGGGCAGGATCAGGCTCCCTGTGTTTGCTGTCACTACATTAAGAGTAGTTGATTGCCTTGCACAGACATCAGCATGTGCAATAAAACTACCAAGTATCTCACCCATCTCACACATTTGGGTCTTATCCTGTGGGTCTTGGGCTAAGCTGTGCACCAAAGGGGGTTGTGCAGGTCCCATGCAGTTATATTAGTATCAATCTGGAGTAATTTAACTATTATAGAGGATTAATTGATAGAAGGAGCAAATCTGAGTGCTCTGCATTGAAAAGGACGAGTTCTGAAGTGGCAGATGCAGGCTGGAAAGATTCATCATTTAATCTGTAAATTTGCATTTTTTCGGTTTTTTTTTGGGGGGGGGAAGGAAGAAGAGGGGACAGTACTGCTGCTTGCAAGCAGAAAATGAATCGATTACCAACGAGATTCGTATTGTGTTTTTTAATCCCTCTGAAGCTGTGATCTACATTAACCTTCACCCTCCAAGCAGAGAGAAACAGTGGTCTGAAATAAAAATAAATCAATATCAGGTTTTTAATTGGCGGCATCTAGGATTAAAAAAAATAAAAAATAACGTTTTCTCCTAACATTATCAACAGGTATTTTCTTTCCATCGAAATCAACGCGGGGGGAGACGCGGAATAAACCGGAGGTAAACGGCGGCTCTGAGGTGAGGGGGAAGGCGGCGACGCTCGGGCCACCCTGAGGGACGCGCCAGCCCTTCCCCTGTGGCCGAGGCCGCCGTCCGCGATCCCCCTCCCGCCGCCGTGCCGCGGGCAGAGCCGTTTATAAACGAGAAGTTGTGCCAAAACTTTCCGAAGTTCAATTAAAACAGCCCCCTCCCGCCGCCGGGCTCCCCGCCCTCCCTTTCCTTTCCCTTCCCCTCCTCTCCCCTCCCCGCCCGGCTCCCTCTCACGGCGGCGTCCCTGAGGGGAGCTCCATTGTCTGTGAGGGGATGGCCGCGGCACCCCCTGCCGCCGCGCCCCCTCCGCGCCCCCTCCGCGCCGAGGTGCGCGGGGCGCCGGGCCGCCGCGGCGGGCGGCTGCTTCGTCTGCCCCAAAGTTTTTGGATCGGCGTCTCCTCATGATGTATGGATGATATATTGCATTGTGGGTGTCAATATAACTGACGGCCATATTTGCCGGTGCTGCTACTGCTGTAAACAACCCAAAGTGTCTGGGAGACACGGAGACGTTTCACTGAATTTCAGGACGCTTCTCCTCCTCCCGCTGGCCATGTCTCTGGGAATGTCTTACAAGCCCAACTTGAACGCCCACATCCCCGGGACTCCCCTCAACCCGGGTAAGTCCGCGCCGGTAACTGGGTGGTAAGTTTGGGAGGCGTGCGGCGGGGCCCCGCGGTGCCGCACCGGCACCTGGGCAGAGGGAGGGGGAAAAGCCCCGGACTCGAGTTTTTTGCCCAGTCCGGTATGGCCGGGCAGCGGCTCCGCGCCGGCTCCACGCCGCCATTAACCAGCGCCCGCCCGGCGCTGTTAGCCCGCACCGCGCCGCTCGCTCGCGGGGGTGCGGAGCCGGCCGCGCGCTGCCACCTCCGCCGCTCCGGGGCTCCGGCCGCCGGGTTTCCTCCATGCTCGGCTCCCCGGGGCGGCTGATTGATCTGGATCAGGAATATTCCGCCGGCGCCTCAGCGAGGACCGCTGCTGGCGGGACGCCGCAAGTGCCGCTCGCTCCGCGCCGTGCCTCGCCTCGCTTCGCCTCACGCGTGCGGCCGCCCAGCCGCTCTCCTCAGGCGGAGGGGCCGCCCCGAGCCGCTCTCCTCAGGCGAAACGGCCGCCAGGGACCCCGGCCCCGCGGCCGCCGCCGATGGGGAGGCCCGCAAGCGCCTCAAGGGGACCCTCGGTCCCCGCTTCCCCCTCAGAGTCTCCCGGCTCCGCGGAGCAGTCGGGGCAGGCGAGCCCGCTGCGCTCCCTGGTGATTTTTTTTTTTGGGGGGGGGAAGCAGGAATTCCTCTGTTCCTTACAAAAGCCCTTTTAAAAACGACTCCTTTTCTTTGGATCTGTACAGGAATGTTTCCAACTTCTCTCACTAAAAAGTTTCCTTGATGGCATTAACTTTTTTTTACTACATTCCCCCCCCCCCCCC
>NDXB01009142.1:116101-163054 GCA_002631895.1 Agapornis roseicollis
GGTTGCCTTTACTTTTTTTTTCCACCCTCCCCCCCCCCCCGTTTTATTTTCCGTTCCCTAATTCCCGAAGGTAACAGCAGGCGAGTGTTTTTCCCTTGTGCTGAGGTGTTTTCTGTACAATTGGGTCTCCCTGGCGGGGACTCTGTGTAAATCGGTGCAGCCTGAACAAAGCCGCAGCAGCAATTGGCTTCGCTGTGGGATATTTGGAAGGGATCTCGCTAATCCGTGCGCGTCGGCTGGTATTAACCAGAACCAAAATGGAGAAGTTGGTTCCGACTTCAAAAATAACCCTTCCATCTCCCTTCCCCACAGCCCCAGCCTGCAGGCTTGGCATCAGAGCATCCGCAGCCAGGAATCAGGCAGGTTTTTTTATTTCCTTTCTGTTTTTTCTTTCCCCTTTTGAGAAGAGAAAGTTTTGCAGTCGGGCTGAGGAGGGAGGGAGGGAAGAATGCCCGGGTGATTTTTACAGTGCCGTTTGTGGTTGTAACCCTGGGAGGTTGATGAGCGAAAGGGATCAACAAGATGTACCTTTACTCTAGCTACCAGGAGAGCAGTGGGCTTGTTTTGCTGCAAGGAGCCGTTGCCAGCTGGTGGGTGAACCGAGGTCCCTGTGCCTCAGCCGCCGTGATCCTGCGTGGAGCTGAGCTTGGTGGGGCTGCGAGCGTGTGAAGGCTCGGTGTTGCCTGGGTTATGCGTGGGGAGTGCCGCGGGCCCGGGCGCTGCTCTGAGAAAGGGGTCAGGAAGCAGGGGATGTGCTGAGGATTCCTGACAAAAAGCAGAAGTGTCACCGGAGGAAAAAGAGAAACAAAGCAAAGCCCGGCAAAGGCAAAGCGTTCTCCTGCCGGCTCCCCCGAGAACCTGTGCTTTGCTCTCCGGAACAGCCGTAAAATTGCAGGGAAAACAAAGGTGGTATTTGCGGTGGTGGATGAGGGGTGGGGATTAGGTCATGCTATGAGGGGGATCCGGGTCTGGCTGCTTCTCGAACGAGGGCTGCAGAATCCCGGCACAGACATGCCGTTCACAATGCGAGCTGAGCAGTGAAGTTTCTGCCTCGAGCCCTCTCGCTGCCGTGTCTGTGTGCTTTCTAACGCTCCGGCTGCGATCAGCGCTTTAGATTCTTTGATGCAGTTTTATCTCCCCCCCCCCTTTTTTTTTCCCCCTCGTAATGGCAAGTTAGCAGCAGTTTGCTGTCATGCTGAAACTATTCCTGTCTAAGTTGTCCTCTCTTCTGAGTTCGGATCATCCTCAACACCCCCAGAATCTTTCAATGAAAGAACGTCCTCCTCTGAATCCAAAATGGGCCCTCTCTTCCCTCCCTGTCTTCTGCCATTATCCTCACGCACCAGCTCTTCCTCTAGCTAGTGGTATTGCCAGCACCGTGGCCTAAGGCCAAGGGAGTTAGACAAAGCAGTCCTTGCAGTTGCACATATCGCATTCAGAGTGATGTGACTGCAAATGGCCCCCTCCTTTCTGGAGCTTAATTCTGAATTGAAGGAGATTGCTTCTGTATTGTGCTTAGATTAAATGCCCTCCCAGCTATGAGGATAAATCCTAGGTTTGCTTCCAAACCTGGGGTGAAGGTTCCCCCCCCCCGCCCCGTCCTGCAGAGGAGAGGAAAAACAGGAAATCTGTCCCTTTTGGCCTGAAATCAGCCCTGCAGAAACCTCTCTGTATGAATGCTGAATATTTTGGTCTCGGCCGAAGGAGGGCTCTGGGCAGCTGTGGATCTTACAGGGATTTTCCTCTGGGAGGTAACGCTGCTTCCCTGCAGTGCAGGGCTTGTGGTGCAGGAGAATTTGGAAAGGCAGTGTCGACTCAGCTCTGGGAGCTGCGTCCTTGCTGCAGAGCCAACTCCTTTCAAGTTTAGGCTGAGAGTGGCCACTCTGCAAAATCATGTTTAAACTGTGGTCAGAAAGTGGATCAAGGTGATGTAGCAGTTGTTGGTGGGTGGCTGCGCTCTGTTCTTGCATGGGAGCATGTCTGGGGGCTCAGAAACCTGGACTGAAGTCCAGAGGGAGAGGAGCTGTCTGGGAAGAGGAAGTAAGGGAGGAAGCTTCTGTGGGTTGTCGGCAGCTCTGGGGATGACTGCGGGTGAGGAAAATGCAGCTGCTCTGCAAGTGACTCAGGATGCTGGAAGCATCTGGGTGCTGACTCCTCTGCCTCACACTAGGGTGAGGGAAGGAGAATGTGTTGTTGCAGCAGAATTTGGTGCCTATTTTTCTTTCCCATTGCCCAGGGAAGGGGTGACACTTGGCCTAAGGTGTCTGCAGCCCGGCTTACAGTTTTGTCCAAATTATAAGTCACCTTATGGAGAGCCTGTGCTCTGGGAATTGGGTCCCTGTGCATAGCATCCCAGGATGTCAGTTCCAGACTGCATGTGCTTGGGGAGCCCTGTGTGATGGCCTGCACAAGCACCTTCTTTGTCTGGTCAGTATAAAGGTGCTCTGTTGGGGACCTGGCATTACCTTTGTTAGGGTGATGGCTTTAAACTGGAGAGAGTAGATTTTGATCTTAGGCAGAAGTTCTTCCCTGTGAGGGTGCTGAGGCACTAGCATAGGGTGCCCAGAGAAGCTGTGGCTGCCCCATCCCTGGCAGTGTTCAAGGCCAGGCTGGACAGGGCTTGGAGCAACCTGGTCGATTGGCAGGTGTCCCTGTCTCTGGCTGGGGGTTGGAACTATATAAGCTTGAAGATCCTTTCCAACCCAAACCCTTCTGTGATTCTATGATATGACCTGTCATGCTGTGGCTGTAGCTCCCCAGCCTCACCTGACCCTGCAGTGTCGCAGGGGAACCTCTGTTACCCTTTCTGACAGCCACATTTTGATTTGTTTGTATTTTTTTGCTTATCTTACTGAATCCTGCAAGTACTGTTTCCTCCTCATCTGTCTTGTGTTTCATCCTATTTAACTATCTCTCTGTAAGAGGGCCAGCTGCTGCACTGAGGTGTAGAACATCATCTCCATTGACTTAAGTGGAACTAGAGAGGTTTACACCAGCTGTGCACTGGTTTGTAGTTTGTCTCCTCGTTTGCATGTGTTTCTAGCTCTGTGGATATTCACCAGTATTCCTGTTTTGGTCAGAGTATGCACAGGTGACAGAAAAGTTGTTTTAAGATACAGAAGCCATCAGAAGCCGCTTGGGTTTTTCCTTTAGTTTCCTTCTAAGTCTTGCAGAAATGTCAGGTGTCAAAACAAAATCCTCTTCCTGTAGCAAAGCTTAGAACCTGTTGTATGTAGGATCTGGAAAATACAAATTCCAGCAGACTTTGACAGGGGAAGGAGCTGTGTCTTGGCATCATGTAATAAGTGGTGACCTGTATAGCAGCTGCTGCTTAGTGAGGACCAGCAGGGCTGGTGTGCACCTGAGACACCTCCAGCAACTACAAGTTTCCTGGTGAAAAGTGCAAATTCTTAGGGAGAGATGAAAAGAAGATAGTTTTCCTGACTAGGGCTGTAGCTTGCAACTGGAGAGACCCATTTCAATCAGTCTTGAGAAATAACACCCACCATGCTAGGCCATGCCTTATGTGATTAAGACTGCAGTGCAGACTTGCATGAGAAAATGGCCTGCTCATCGCCCTTTGCAGAAACAGCTTGTGTTTGATGTTGTTGTCTGTATTGAGAGGTTGTTTTTGGAGTGGGAGTACTGGAAAGAGTACTGTTTGTAGGTAGAGCAGAGAGCAAAGTGTTCGTGCCTTAGCAGAGGAGATAATTTCTAGGAAATAGACTCCCCCCACCTCCAGTTCAAACTGAAATTTGTTGCTTCCCTGATCCCTTGAAGACCATGAGAAGTCAGGGAAAAAAAAAAGCATGTTGAGAGTGTTTCAGAATTAGCAGTTTTCAGGTGGACTTATTTGTACATTTAGAAAACTGGCAGTCTTGGCTTTGTCTACCTGAGTGTTTAGCTTTAGAGCAAAGGGCTGGTTTTCACAGCCAGCAAGTCTCCTCATTGTCCCCACCCATCACATAGTGGTTGAGTTGCAGAGTGGTTTTGGTTCATGCTAAGTCAATTGCTTTTGGATGAAAGTAAACTGGGAGCTCTGTTCTGGTTGTGCAACATTGATGCTCCATCCACTTTAATGAGAACACAAGGGTCCAAATCAAAGGTTGGTTGGCTTTGAGCCATAGCCATGCTATAGACACTTGGTCTGGGGGGCCAGACTAATCTGAAGTCATACTTCCCCACACCGTAGCTATGTGTGGTATACATGTACATGTACCAAATGCTTTCATCTTTGGATCCTTTTCTTGTGCCAAATAACTTGCTGGTCCTGTGTCTTAAGCTAGAAAAGAAGGGGATGTGACACTGTTCTGGTTTTCTGATTAAAAAACAAGGCAGTGGGGTAGGAAGAGAAGACATAAGAAATGACCGTTATCCACATGGAAAGATAAAAAAAGAATGAGAATACTAGAGGAAAAGTCCAGAGTGTGACAGATCAAAAGAGCAAGGCCTCTGGCTGTTAAGATAAAGAATGTCCTAGTTCTTGAGAACATATTTATGTGTGCGTGCACTGGACTTTTTTAAAAGGAAATAGTTTTATTCAAAGAAAGGTCTGTTTCTACCACAGGGGCTGTTTAAGGGGGAAATAGTGGGTGAAAATAGAACTTTCACAGGCACTGCTATAAGGAATGTTTTGTGCAAATGAGAACAAGGTCTGTTATGTTAAATTAAAACAGTTATTGGAAGGCTGGGGGAAAAGGGGGCTCTCTGTTTTCACTCTGGGTTGTCAGCTCCTGTAGCATGTGGCTTGGCTATGCAGTAGATGTGCTTGTGTAGACATGCATGTGGTATCCCATGGATGGCAAAGAGTTCTTGTTGAACTTAAACCAAAGGGCATAGAGAGCTAAGGAATCAAATAATCTTGTAGTCAGCCAGAACACTGCAGCTGTGATTAAGGCTGTGCTCAGGTACTCGCTGCTGAAATGGCTGTGCTGGTTGAAGATGTTACCTCTCCCCTTGTACTTGAAGATACCTCGTGATGTGTGTTGGCAGAGCAGCTTCTCAGGTGTTCTCTTGCAGTTGTCTGGTTTAGGACAGAGAAATTTATATCCTCTCAGTTAAAATATTCCAGCCTGGTTGTCTTGTACCATACACTGTCAGGAATCGAGGTGCCATCATCTGAAGCAGATGAGGAGTGTTCTGTTGTGTAGCAGAGGAAATAACAGCACTGGGCTCTATGTAAAGAGGTGATGACCACTAGCCATCTAAATGGCAAAAGGCTTATGTTGCAGGCAGCCCCAGAGTGAAGAGACTCTGAAACAAGGTAGACTTTGTGAAAGAAGCCATGGGATTCCACAGACTACACCATGTACCTTGGATAAACTCCAGGCTATAGGTGTCTTTTACATGATGTCATGTTCATGTGTAGGAAGAGTTTGTAAAATGGCAGTTTACTTACACAGTTTTACAGGACTTTGGAAAGTACAGGGTATAGAGAAACTTGTATCCACTGAGGTTGGCTCTTGGCTTGTCTAAGTCAGTTCTATGTGAGTAACTTGATGAGTTAAGTAACTATTACTTTGCTGTTTGTGAGAGAGACGGGGGGGGGGGGCAGGTTGGGGGGGTGGGACCCTNTATAGAGAAACTTGTATCCACTGAGGTTGGCTCTTGGCTTGTCTAAGTCAGTTCTATGTGAGTAACTTGATGAGTTAAGTAACTATTACTTTGCTGTTTGTGAGAGAGACGGGGGGGGGGGGCAGTTGAGCTGGGTGGAAGCCATGGGATCTGCTGGGAATGGATCAGGTGAGTGTGCCCTGGTGTTTTGCTCCCACTGCTTCCTTGCAGGGTGCACAGCAAACTGCCTTCTCAGGTACCTCTACAGCAAGCAGCAGCAAGAGAATTAAGAATTAAAACTTAGATCAGCACATTAGTATCATTGCTCAGGCTTGGAGGCAGTAGCATAGGACCTGAAGGGATCCCTACAAACCTACCAGAAATTCATGAGAAGATTCCTGGTCAGTGGGAGTTCAGGCAAACAAAGATTGATGTGAGATCCTTTGTCTCCTAGGGTGTTAATTTGGGCTCAGACCGCTGGAAGGAAGAGATTTTGACACAGAAATCTCATTTCTGTTTTCTATATTGTTACACCCTTCCACCCAATTAATACAGATTAATATTGATTAACAAGAAAATAGCTATATTTTTGTGGGGGAAAATGCTTCTGGCAGTCTTCTGTTTGAATGCAGAAATGAAAGGCATTGTTGGCACAAGAATAAATGGGTAGAGAAAAGGGTTTGTGTACAGTTAATTAGGAAAGTGGAAGGAGGAAAGTGTGTCTATTAATTGAGGTTTTAAACAGCAGCAAGCACTAAGACAATCTGGGACATACAGGATGTCTCTTAAATTCAGTACCAAGCACACTCCCTTTTCAATTGTGTCAATTCTTAACTGTCTTGTCTCCATTGTCATTTCACTGTGAGAGAGTCTCAGTTTAGCTCCCCCCCTCCTTTTTTTCTCTCTAGTGAATACCTAATCATCACACTGCTTTTTGACTGGGTATTGACTGTGAGACTTCCTGGCCTAATTTTTCTTGCTCGCTATAATAGCAATAGCTGGCGATCTTTATTTTATGATTTTTGAATCTGAGCTATATGGGCTACTCAGACATGCAGCTGGATTTTGGCTTAATTGAGTAATAGTCAGCCAAACCCAGGGCTTCTCAGTGGTATTAACAGAGCAAGTGATAGGTCACAAAGCTCAAGGTTCGTTACCCTCTGAGATACTCATACCCCCAAAATTAATTTCGTTTTCATGATTGCATCATCTTAAATTGAGGTGAAATCAAGGATTTTTTGTTTTTTCCCCCCTCCCAGCTGAGTTTGACTGGCACAACTTCTGACATGGGTGTACGGAGGCTGGTACCATGGCCAAGTCAAATCCTTTTCTTTGTTCTCAGGGCCTGCTGCTGCTGATAAAGTGGTCGGCGCATGGCATTATGTCTTATTACATTTTTGATGCAGACTGCAAAGAAACGGGTAAACTCACCATGGTTACCACGATCTGTCACTTGGCAGGGCATGCCGTACTCAGCGATGGCCTCTAGTGTCTGCAGCACAGCTCTGCATATGTGACGGGTACAGTAGGCAATACAGCACCCCTGGCTGCTAAAGGGATGAACTCTACTCATCTCACTGCTAATTCACATCAGCAGCAGTGCTCCAGCAGCAGCTTCTTACTCGTGGTTGCCTCCTGAAAGTTCTTGTTTGGTTTTGTCATTCAGTGTTGACTGAGTCACTGCTGGATCCAAGCTTCCAACTACTGTCCACTGCAGAGATGTGTGGTGTTGGCTTCCGCAGCTGTGGAACTTACTTGGTCAGCACCTAGATTCATTGCTTTGTCTTCTAACAGGGTTTCTTTCTTACCTAGACATACCCTGCTGCATTATTTTGTACAGACCCAGCATGGGAAATTGCTTAAATCAACATAATGTGAAACAATCACTGAACTGTCTGTAACATTGTCATTAACCAACACGGTGGTGATAAGTTGCTGGTTTGCTGCAGCTGAGGTTTGCTCAGTGGGTAGGGCAGGATTCCTGAGCCTGGTTATCAGAGTCCTGGCCTAAATTCTGAACCACTTTGGAGCTCCCAAGTCTTCTTTGTGGCTGCTTGCAGCAACAGTTCAGGAACAAGTCTTTGCAGGATGGCCCTTTTGCTTTATTGTACATGAGGAAAAATCAGTCTTTCTCTGCTTAATTGAGGTAATTAAAGCTTCTTACCTTGCAGCACAAGGGGCTCATTAATGGTTTTGAAGCATTTTGAAGTCCTTGGAAGAAAGATGCAGTTTGCTGTTGTGTCATGTTTGATAACTGTTGAAACTGAGTCATCTGGACTTGAAATACTGACTTTACATACAGAAATCTTACTAGTTTGAGCTAACAGTGTGAAGAACTGATGGAGAACTAAGGGTGTTCTTCCCAGTGCCATACTATAAGGATGTGTTGCTAAGTTTTCCTGGGTTTTGCTGTGCTTTAGCAAAATGTGACAATGGGCTCCATGGGAAACCTGGCCAGAAATGCAGATTGTAATGCCATAAGGTTTAGCAGCTTAGCTAAAAACAAAGAGAAATCTTGCCTTTTTGA
This sequence comes from Agapornis roseicollis, assembly GCA_002631895.1. Classification (NCBI taxonomy): domain Eukaryota; kingdom Metazoa; phylum Chordata; class Aves; order Psittaciformes; family Psittacidae; genus Agapornis; species Agapornis roseicollis. The sequence continues at coordinate 124,182 of NDXB01009142.1, forward strand.
GCTGACCTAGTGATCAGCTAAGTTTGCCTTTCTTAGGATTTCACATCCTGTTAACTAGTAAAAATTAAGTACATGCTCTCTTCTTGTAATAGAGACACCACCACAATGATATCCGGTGATCAGTTCTGAAGTGGAAAGAGACTTCCCAACTGAGGGCAAGAGACTCTTCCACTGTGTTCAGCCTTGTTTTTATACAGTGTAACTGCTGGCTCATCCTTTTTGCAGCAGGAGAAAACTGGAATGAAATCACTTGCAACTTTAAAACAAAGCCTAGAGATTTACATAGTTGTAAGCCCCAGTGACTTTTAGCATCGGTTTAATTTAGATTTAAATGAAGGCTGGTAAATGAGATCTGTTCCTCATAGGAAAGACAGTTGGGAATTTTCAGCAAAGGAGTGTTTGTAAGGGGAAAGATTTTTCCAGACAGGAGGCAGTCTGTGTCTGTGCCTACAGGCAAAGACAGCAGCATCAGTGGATGCAGGGGCACTCTGGCTGTAAGAGCAAACAAGTTGAATAGCGTAACATGCCCTTAGTCCTGAGGTACAGTCCATAGCCAGGAGGTCCTCCAGCACTGGTGGGAAATGGGCAGTGTAATTAAGCCCCCTAAATAAAATCTGAAGGTTGTTTTTCAGCCCCCAGTGCTTAGTGTTGTGGCATGAGGGGGAAGAAGTGTTGTGATGGTTCATTTCTGGAGCAGTTCATCAGTGGTTGCACTAGAGTCTGTTTTTGGAAGTCCCAGCTGAGTCAAAACCCTGTAGATCCAAACAGAATCCTTTCTAACTTCAGAGAAAGTAACCATAACCCAGGGTGATGTTATTTTCCCTTTGATTTTCTTACCCAGCACAATTTGTCTGGCTAAAAATGTTTGATATCACACAAAGAGGAATAAAGGTAGCAGTGCTTGCCTCCAGTGTCATACAGTGAGCAGCGGATCTGATCTACCTCAACTGACTGTTCCCTATGAATAGTTTTGGCATTGGCTGAAAATAGTACTGAGGGTAACTTGCGTTGACCATGTGATGACACTTTGAGTTGCAAAATTACTTTCAGATAACTTGCAGTGAAAAAGTAAAAATAGCACAGTACATTGGACTCATCTGTGTGGAATGTATATCTGCCAAAATAGGGCTCCTTAATATTTACAGTGTGTCTAGGCAGAACAACCTGTCATGCTACACTCTGTTTCACTTTTAGGCAGACAATTTGCACTGATAATGCTGCAGGCTGTGCTGTTTCCAAATGTACAGCAAACATGAGAGAAGCATTAATTTAACCATTCTCTTCCTAGCAAATAGCATGCCTGTGAAATGTCATTAGTGAGCTCAGACAGAGGTGAGAGGTCACAGCTTTAGCAAAAAAGTGATTAAAATGTGTCCCAATGTAACAGACTAATTAATCTTTAGATAATAACAGGGTGTTTTTTCCTCTTTTCTCTCTCCAGCTGGGAGCGTTCACTCTCCCTCCACAAGTATGGCAACATCCGCGCAATACAGACAGCTTATAAATGACTACGGACCCCCATCTCTAGGCTACACACAAGGGATGCAGGTACATCTCTGCTTGTTGTTTCTCTTTAATTGGATCAGTGACCCTGCATACTGGCCCGAATTGGGACCTGTAATCTGAGGTGTTTGTCCCTCCGACCAACATGTGAAATCAAACCCAAATGGCACACTGATTCATCACACATGTCGGGGGATCAAATTAGACTAAGCAGAGTGCTGAGTGAGATTGGTTACTAATTAACTGTTAGTCCCATCCCATCTGAGTCACTGTGAAACATGTCTTCAGTTAGGTTGAGATACAAAGAGCACTTAACATATTTTATTTGTTAAAAAATGTCTATTTCTATAATGTTTCTCTTCAGTAAATTTATACCCTAAAACTTAGTCCCATAAAGTGTGTGTCACACACAGTCCTGTGGGCTGCTCCAGGAATCCAGCTGTAAGCTTTCTATTAGATGTTCTTGACTTCATAGGATTTCCCTTATGATACAGGCACTTTTGCTTTTTCTGCTTCTCATTCTCCTGCCTTCCCCACAAAATACACACCTAAACACTGAAGAAGCAAAACCAGAGTTAAGTAAGCAGTTCCCAGCTTGCAGTTCTTTTAGCTCTGTTTTAGCTCTGATTTTACCCAAGGTCCCTCTTTTGCAGCTGCATGCTCCCATTTGATCCTCATTTTTGAAGGGCGCATAGCATTATAGAATCATAGAATAGTTCAGATTGGAAAGGACCTTAAGATCATCCAGTTCCAAGCCCCCTGCCATGGGCAGGGACACCTCACACTAAACCACACCATGAAAGGCTTCATCCAACCTGGCCTTGAACACTGTCAGGGATGGAGCACTCACATTGTGTCCAGCTGTAGTGGCAACCACAAAAAGCAAATTATGTTTCTATAATAAACCTGAAATTTTAATGTCTTAAAAAGTGGCTTCAAGGTCTATTTGTCCCTGTGTTCCCAGTTGCTGTTTATTGTAATTGTTCTGTTTGTAGCAGTATTTGATTGAGATTACTCTTTTTTCAACTACAGGGGACCAGCAGCAGCCAAGTACCACAAAGCAAATATGCAGAACTTCTAGCTATCATAGAAGAACTAGGAAAAGAGATTAGACCCACGTACGCTGGGAGTAAAAGCGCGATGGAAAGGCTAAAAAGAGGTAATGTTTAAATCTGCTTGAAAAGAATCATGTCTCATACACTTGGAGCACTGACTGCTTGTGTACAGCTTCATAACAACTGGTTCTTTTGAAAGGAGATAGCTGCTTTGAGCTCATCATTAAACTGGGTGTATTAATGAGCAACTGAAACCTTGGGATACTCCAGTTGTGCTGTATTTGATAGATAAACCAGTGACAAAATGGCTTTCATGTGCACAATGGGAGTTTCAGTTAGTATTTCAAACCCACCTTTTAGACCCATAAGGTGTCTAATGGATACATGCTTTCAGGTTGCTGGTGACTGACTTGCCCCTTCAATTTTACTTTTCTGGTCTCCAGAATACATGGCCAAGCATTGTTTACTTCTTCTCATGTACATCACCCATGTACTTGTCCCAGGAGCCTTTACTAAAGTACATTTTCACACCAAGGCTGATGGAGAGCTACAAAAAGGGAATAAAAGGTTGCCAGGGAGGGCTGTGCAGACTGAGATGTCAAACATACACATTTGTTCCTCCACTCTGTTACCTGTTGTCAATGGATGTCATTAAGAGCCCACCAGGGAGGGACATAGAAGCTTTTAGGGCTGGCTGATAGGTCTTTCCAGCTTTGCTTTGTCAGCTAAAAGGGGTAATAAATGCCCTTTCCTTGCAGTGTAAAAGAAACCCCTGCATGCCCCACTGCTGACATCAGCTTGACATTGTCCTCTGCAGGGGACGTGAGAGGGATATTTCTGAAGGAGCAGTGGGACATTCCACTGCCCCAGCTCCTGAAATTACCCTGAAAGGCCATGGACAACAGTTGTGCTGGCAGTTCTGTCCTTTGCCAGCATAATGTAATTACTGTTTCCTTGGTCCTTGGGCTGAGTTTGGCTCATGCATTCAACCCAGAATGGGAATGTTACTGTAGGAGACTAACTTCACCACCTTGCAAATCCCGCTTTCATTTACCCAAGACTACAAAGCTTTATTTAAGGCTCAACCATTATGGGAGAGTAATATATCTGCCATGACATGCAATAAAATGGCTAGTAGCTGTTCTGGGAAAGGATGCAATAAAGTCTGCTGATGAGTGGGAAGTGGAATCTGGCCCAGCTAAAATCAATGTTACTGGAGTCTCTTTATTGCATTGCCTCAGTCAGTATTAATAGATCATGAATGGCAGTAGGCTAATGGGGACAACCTGAGAGGGACTGGGAGAGATGTAGACATCCTCAGTTTGGTCAGAAGTTGTTTTGCTGCTGCTCATAATGAGTACTGAGTTTGCTGCCTAAGGTGGGTTTAGGTTCAGTGCTGGTACCAGGACTTGCCAGTGTTGCAAAGAATCCCAAATGCATACTTTTTGCTGCCATCTTTTGGTCACAGACATACCTCTCTTTCCATTTTGAGAGCCTGATGGTTGAAGGAGCATGTGCAAGTGTGAGAGCAAAAGTGACCGAGGGTAACCCAGTGTGACTGCAGCCTCCCTGGCCACATACATCCCCAGCTCCACCTGCTCCTTAGGCACAGAGACTACTGACCTCTAAAACTGGCCAAATTCCCCACTGTTACTCATCATTCAGGATAGATCTGCTGCATAAACTGGGCATCCTGCCACCAGATCCAGGTCTGATGCACGAATTCTGCATCCCACAGCTGCAGGATGCAGCTTTACTTGTCTGTATCAGTTTAACCCTCTGCAAAGCCTTGTGCCTGTCAAGTCCCAAGTCAATACTCCTTGGATGTAAAGGTTGTTGCTGTGATACGGAATAGCAGCCTTCCAGAAACAGAATCCATTATCTTTAAATAGAGTTTAAACTTCATCTCTTGTGTTATTGTCCTTTCTCAACCTTGTTAAGGAACATGACTGAGCAGAGAAGTCACTTTCTATCTTGTCCTGTCAGTAACAGATAACCTCATTTGTAGGAGAAAAAACTGTCTTGTCTCTCATCTCTGATATCCATCTTGGGCCCTGTTCTTTCAGCAGCTCTGTGAACATGAATCTAGATTTAGTTCCAGGATTAAGAATGGAGGTCCAGATTGCTGGAACTGAAGGCAACAGGCCCTGTAGTGAAAAATTCCACATTATGTCTATCAGATGAGAGTAGATGTGGCAGCATGTGAAGTGGTGATGATTTACACTGGGAGCTGAGCCAGTGTTAGGAGGGAACTTTTTGCACACACCATAAAAAATCCTTACAAGAGACACAACTTGTGTTTAAGCAGTATTATGAGGGCTTGGATTAGGTGCATCCTGTCAGAGAACTGTCCCAAGGTATTAAGACTCAGAGCTTGCTAAAAGGACTCCCTGGATAACTTTGTATTTACTTTTCATTCCCTGTAGTAAAATAACTCACAGGTAGGCAAGATGGCTCCCCCCTCCCTGTTTCTGTTATGTCTTTGCTTTTCAACAGGCCTGCACGGCACATCAGGATATACCTGTCACTGCAGACCTTACCATACTTTCATGCCTGGTTTAGCCCCTTTTCCATTTATAATGGCAGTTTGGGAAAGCAGCAGCTGATGTTTGGGAAGTGAGGGGTCTCCCCCTCTTCTGTGGTAGCCTTAGCAATTTAGGATAGAAATACCTCAACCTTTCTCTGCAGTGTTATTGCAAGTGTGACCGGAATGAGATGATTGAAAATGTGTCCAATTCTTTTGCAGGCATTATCCATGCCAGAGGATTAGTTCGGGAATGCTTGGCTGAGACGGAACGAAATGCAAGATCCTAGCCCACTCATTCCATCTCTGAATGAAGAAAAAGTAACACCTATTCCTTTTGACTCTTGAAACATTCAGACAAATTCCTTTATTTTGAATGTTTTGCCTTTCTTGTTTCACCCTTACGAAAATGTATAGTTAAGAATGAGAAATCAAGGATTTTTTCAACTTCCTGAGGGTTTGCATTTTGTAAAGACGTGAAAACTCCCTCCAAAATGTTTCTAAAACATGAAAACTGAACTGCATGCAGAGGAATGCTCTTTCTCTCCCAGGCTCTATTTCAGTTCTCTTCTTATCCAGCCACAGTCTCATTCTGGTTTTTGGATTTTTCCTTTGACTGTACTCACTTAACCCCAAGCTGTCAATCTTCCACAGTCTGACATAAGCTCTGAGGATTTTGTTTAATGAATGCAGAATAGCATGCTGTCCCCTGTAGTCTGCTAAGTCACACTTTGTCATACAGCATAGATCCTGCTTAGAAATAACCTTCCCCTTATTTTCCCTTTTTGTTCGTTTTGCATAAACATTTGCATGACTGTTAGTGCTTTGAAGTCCATTTAAAGTGCATGAGTTATATGGAAAATAGGGAAACCTATTAAATAATAACAAGGTCCTGGAAAGCTAATTTCTACATTAAGGCTGGAGATTTCAGTTTAAAGTTTGCCAAAAAAAAAAAAGAAGAAAATTCTGGATAAATTACTAAAACTGTTATTTGCATCTTTGTATGTATTTATTACTTGATGTAATAAAGCTTATTTTCATTAACAGTTTGTATTAAAACTCTGTNAGATTTCAGTTTAAAGTTTGCCAAAAAAAAAAGAAGAAAATTCTGGATAAATTACTAAAACTGTTATTTGCATCTTTGTATGTATTTATTACTTGATGTAATAAAGCTTATTTTCATTAACAGTTTGTATTAAAACTCTGTACAGTCACTTTAATTGGATTCATAGTCCATGAACAAGAACTCTCAATAACTGAAAATGTAACTTTCATGCAGGAGGCTCAGGTTCAGGAACAGAGAAGGGAATTAGAGAACACCCCTGAATGCTGGTGAGTTTCCATCCCTGGCACAGTGGGATGCAGTTGGAAGGTGGTTACAGTTCCCAGTGGTCTCCACTCCTTTCAAAACACATACTGTGGTCTGGCTTCCTGAAGCTTTCTCCTTCAGTGCTGAAGGCCAAAACTTGGTGGCAACTAGTGAGGTGCTGTCCAGAAATGAAAGGGAAGTTCTGGTTAAGCAATTAGAGTTGTGAATGAGATTAAAATGAGAAAGTATTTCTCACTAGTGCCTGCAGAGTGGCAGTAACAAAGGACATGCAGCTGTATTTGCAGAATCTTACAAACTGAAATGAGGGAAGATACTCAAATGCCTGAGCTTAAATGTAATAAATGACTGTAATTCACTGTTATGCAATCTAAATCCTAAGGAAGTTGGGCTGCCTGGGCTAGGTAACATATAGAGCTATGGATGCTTGCAGAAAATAACAGTATATTAAGATGCCAATTACTTCCCAGCTTGGATGAACTGGATTCCATTGCCTTGGGAGGCAGCTTCCAGGATGTGTTCTTTAGCTGTAATGACCCAATTTTACCTTTGAACTGGAAGAACACAACTCATTTGCAGTAGGGAGTGTTGGTTTTAAGCTTGTTCTCCCCAAGTATTTGAACTCCTATGAAGCATCATACGGTGTCATCCAGGCAGAAAGAAATCTATTGCACTTTTTGGTCTCCATTACCAATGGTGGAAGGTTCATAGTTCCTTTTTAACAAGGACTGCTTTAGCATCTTCTGAACTTACCAGGAAAACTGATTGCTAAATGTGATTAATGAGATGATGGTGGGCAGAAGCAGAAATACAACTGCTTTTATCACCTCAGTTTTACAGTAATGGAAGGTCACTACTTGGTCTTTCAGCAGTGCTTAGGAAGCTCTGCATCAAACTAACTTCATCCGTTAGTTTGAAACCTGGGTTTAGATATAATGACAAACATTCTCCTTACCCTACTCAGGCAAGTCTGTATTTCACACAGTTCATTTCTTATCCAGTTGTTGCATCTCTTTAAAAAGCTTTTTCCTTTCTAGATGTTCCCTTGCTCTTCTTTTTTTCTCCTGCTTTTTCTTCTCCAATGCTTTCTTCTCTTTAAAAACATCACTTTCTTCACCTTTATAGAAAAGGTCAACTTTTTCCTGCAGGATTTCTCTGGCTATCTTCCGGTTCTTCTCCACTGATCTTGTTTGATGACACTGAAGAAACACAATAGAATATTTTTACTGGAACTTTGATCTCTTTATCTTTCTGCTTTCCCCTTCAGTCTATGCATTCCTGCCATTACTGTAAAGAAACTCCTTTTTTGCTACTGTAACTCATTAGACTGGCTTTTGCATTAATCTTTGATGCTCCTATTTTACCTTGGACAGCTGTTTCTAAGCTTAACATAATGTCTCCTACTTATGATAAGGAAGCAAAGATTAATTTCAGAGTATTAACCCACAAGAAGTAGGCGAGAGGAATGCTTAAAAAGAATCTGCAAAGTGGATCTGATCACCTTGTTAAGGAAGACATTCTAACTCACAAGAGGGACAGGAATGTGAGAGCTGCCACCGAAAGGCAGCTACAAGAGTGTATTTCTGATAGCCAAAACTTGCTTCTGGATGAGATTCTTTACATAAAACTTTTACTCCCTGACATTTGCACTGTGATGATGCACTAATATTAAAGAAGACCTGGAAGACATGATGCCAATTTGTGACTTAATGGAATAAACCAATTACCTTTACTACAATCCCAGATGGAACATGCTTCAAGACAACACAGTTGTTTGTCTTATTTGTGGCCTGGCCTCCTGGGCCATCACCTCTCACAAACTGTTCTTCTAATTCTGCTTCAGTCAGTCCAAGGAGATTGAGAGAGTTTTTCTTCCCTGCTGCCTGAAGTACGGGTGTGCTGGGTAGAGAGAAATGCTTCTGCCCCAGAATCCATGGTCTCCAGCCTGGTGCTCGGACTTCCCTCAGTAAGGATGCAAAATAAAATAAACTCGGAGCATTCATACAGAAACGAGGACACGGTTTCTCTGGAACAGAATCTGAAACGGAAGTGGGGAGTGGAGTTTACCGCGAGAATCCGGTGTTAAGATCCAGATCCCACTTTTTGAACACGGATACATGAGCGCTTGTTACCGGTGTCACTGGCAAGGCAGCGGAGGACGATGCTCTACACCGCTGATAAAACCGCCTTTTAACGCTACTGCACTGCTGAGCACCCCGCACGCTCACCCAGTCCCGGTAACACAGCGAGCAGCAGGGTGGCAGCCGAGCTGGGAACGAGGTGAAACAGCGGCCGCCAGGGCCTGCGGCTTCACGGTTACCGCGGCGCTGCCCCCAAGGCCTGACTCCTCCCTGGGCTACGAACCGGGAGCCACCCCCGGCCCCGCCGCTGCCTCCTACCTTCAGGCGACTCGGGGCGCCCCCGCCTCCTCCCGCACGGCGCAGGCGCGTCCCGCTGCGCACGCGTATCACACCCTCTGCGGCTCCGCACACCACCGGCTCCCGTCGCGCTTGCGCAGCGCAGGGCTGATCGGCACTTGGCTGCGCAAGGGCCGGGCTACCAATCAGATCGCGGGAACCCGCGCGGCGCGTAGCCACACTGGCCAATCCCCTCGCGGCGCCGCGCGTACTTTCGCACGTAGCGAATCAGCGCGGAAGGCGCGGCCCAGCGCGCGGTCAAGGTGGCCAATCACCGAGCCGGGCTCTGCCTAGAGCGCCCTCTGCCCCACCACGTTCGAAACTCGGCCGCCAATCGGTGGGAGGAAGGCGGCAGGCCGTGCCTGTTTATCGCCTAACGGGCACCGGAGGAGGCCGCTCTTGAGCCGCCGCAGACGCCTCCCTGCGGGCTCCCAGCGATGCGGGTAGGAACCGAGCGAGACCGGAGGTGGGGGTGCAGCTGCCGGGGCGGAGCCCGCCGCGCCTCTGCACTTGGACGCGTCCCAGCGCCGGCGATGCCTCCTCCATTACCCCTCCCCTTTCTCTGCTGAGTGACAGGCTCGCCAGCCAATCGGAAGCGGTGGCGCTGTCAACATCTCGGAGCGCGAGGGACAGCTGGCCAATGGGAGCGTAGGGGCGGGGCTTGACCTGAGGGGAGGGGGCGGTGGGGCGGAGTCCGTAAGGGGGTGGGAGGGGGTCACGCTGCTGAGGGGGTGGGATCGTGAGGGGGGAGAGCCGAGGGTAAGGGGCGGCTTGGGAGGGGGGTCCGAGGGGCAGAGAGGGACGGAGGGAGGGAATGGATCCATTAGAAATGGGCAGAGGTGCGGAGGGGGTCGCTAATGGAGGGGAGGCGGCCCTGAGGGGGGTCCCTTGTGAGGGGAGGGTGTCCCTTGATGGAACTGAGTTTTACGGGCGGGAGCGTTTCCTGAGGGGATTCAGAGCCTTGGGGCTCGTTGTCCCTCCTCATGGTCCCTCAGGAAGTCCTTGGGAAGCGGGAGAAAGGAGGGTCCTGGCGGCGGGAGGGGCAGCGGGGACCGAGGCGAACCGTGCCCCCTGAGGGGTCTGCGGGCAGTCGCGGGCAGCCGGGTCTTGCTCAGGAAGAGCCGCAGAGCCACGCGGGCTGCGCTGGCCCCGCTGTTCGCATCCACAGTGCACTTAAGAGTCAGAATACCCCGCAGCTTGGTTTTTATCCTACTCATTTATGTAGGGAGTTGGCCCTACATCCGTATAAGGATTATTCTGTGCTATGGAAACAATAGCTGTCAGCTTAGTGCTCCTCAGCCCAGCTACAGCTCACTTAATGTGCTTTTTTTCATATTGTGAGCAGACTTCTAATGAGGTTATGAAACGAGCCTGTGTCACGGCGAAGTCCCACCCATCTGCTGTGCTGCTGAGATAGGCCACCCATGATTGCATCCTGGGGAGATGGAGGTACCCCCTCCACTGCCATCAGCTGCTCCAGAGACACTCACAGTGCCTTTATGTGTCCCATTAGATACCAGATAACCTTCAAGTTTTCCTCACTTTAAACCACTAGAGAAACAAGAAAGGCTTTTTTTTTCCCTCTCCCCTTCATTTATCCCAAGCAGCTTTGCCAAAGGATATGTGCATCTGGGATAACTTCCTTCCCATTCTTGCATTTTCAGCCCTGTCCAAAGGAGATAGCTTAAGTGAGTACCTGGAAAACATTCCTGCTAAAAGTCCAATAAAACAGGCAAAAATAAGGCCATCGGTTTTCCTTCTGGTGGAAATAGGTTTGGAAGCATAAACATTTATCTATTAGTGTGATAACTCTGTTTACTTACAAATAGTGTTAAAGCCAGTAGTATGTGATTGTAAGCCCTCTAAAGAGGCATGGTTGTGTTGAAGGTGTTGTGCTTCTTTAGGGCAGCAGGGGTTTATTTTTAGTCTTGTCACAGACCACTAGGATGTTATTTCTTAATGTTTCTTCTTGTTCATCTGTGACATGATTGTAAGGTTTCTCTTCACTGTTAGAACACAGAATGAATTCACCTCCTTGTCTCAGTGTAGAACATGCTGGAATAAGCACTATAGGAAGACTGAGCAATGTATTTCAACTACTTTTCAGTGAACGTATGGGAACTGGAGCAATATTTTAGTCTCTTTATAGCATTTCTTGGGAACTGCTGCTTTGAGTGCTGTAAGAGCATCGCACAAGTGTTTAGTAGTTATTTATTTATGATGCTTTCAGTTAACCAGCTGCTGGGTTTAACTGCTCTGGGATTCCTGTTGGACTACATGGGTTTTTGTTGTTCATTGGTAAGATGTGTAGCTCAAAACAGCTTTTTGAGTTAATGTCATACAGTAACAGTAAAACAAGTGTTCTGTGAAGAAAGCAAGCCAAATATCACATACAGAAATGTCAGAATTGGTCAGCTGCAGTCTAACTCAGTCTGTCTTGGGTTTATTTTCTCGTGGGTTTGCTTCTTGCAAGGAAGGCACAGATCCCTGTTCAGCCAGTTTAACTGCATCGATAATAGGCCCTTTCACCGTAGTCTGAGAGCTCAGATTTAAACCAACCAACCAAACCCCAGCAACACTGTTCTACCTGGAATTTTTTGTATTCAGACACCACTTACAGCCTGGTCTAGAAGTGATGCACAGCTGGGAATCTCTTTGATTTTTAGTGGTCTCAGCAAGTGCAAAACTGACTAAATACCCTGTATTTGCAAGCATAGCACAGGGCAAGCAAGGGAGGTTGGTTGTGGAATGCCAGCACTTTCTGGGGTGGTTTGGCTCTTTAATCAAATTCTGATTCTTTAATCAAATGGCTTTTAAAAACCAGATGGTGGTGCTTATTATATTTTGTATATTTATTTATCTTCAGGGTAACATCATACTTGGGACTAAGATATGGAAAACTGTGCCGTGGTGAAAACTGCACAAGAAATCCCTTCATCTTCTGCAGACTCTGATGTCAGAAATACCCACAGCTCTGTCTGCCACTTGCATTGTAACAGGTAATGTGTTGAAGAAATTCCTGACAAATATTGTTATTATTTTCATTATGCCTCTTTAGTAATATATTTTGGGCTGTTTTGTATTTGCAGGTGCAATACATAATGAGAAAAGCTTTATTGAAAGAACTGTTAATCATTTCTTAAAAGCTTAGTAACTTCCATTGCTTTGTCTTGTTGAACTGGGGCAGGGAACCCGTCTTGCACTAGTTGTAAGAGCTCGTTCTTTAGAATGGTCATGCATTGTGCTGGGACCATGCATTGGTAGAGACCAGCAGCTTAGAAATATAGAGTTGTTTTTCTGTTCAATGCCCAAGCTATTCCCAGTGTGAATAAGAAGGTCAAATATGGACTAATAGTCTAAGCAATGATAAGGAGAGGTTTTTCTTGATTGACCTTATTAAGATGAGTGTTACAAGTTGCTTACTGCACGTGTAACTCCTCAAAAGGAGGCAGTACTCTTGGGCTTCATGAATCATTGTTACACAGCAGCTTATATTTGTGCATTTCTAACATCAGAATCTATAAGGAAAGCACATGGGTTTGATGAAAAGCTGGATTTATTGACATTTGCACTAGTGAGCAGTAGTGTCTCTGCTGGTTATGCTGCCTCTCTTCTCAGAAAGCTGTGTTTTACTAGTATGTAAGATAAGAATGAGGCATCTTGTGGATTCTTGGACATTTTCTTGACAAACATCTATGAACAGATCAGTTGTTATTTTTCAGCATGATGAGGGTCACAGTGTAAATTAAGTGTGTAACTCTGTACAGCTTCACAGCATATGTAGTGTGTTACTTTGGCCACTATATTGGACAACTGGCACAATAAATAATTGAAATCCTTTTCCTTGTGTTTCACTAGAAGTCCCTCATCCAATTCCAATGGAGTTTCTGATTACTCAGGGAATACCAGGTCTTCTTTAATGCCTGGTTCTGTTGAGCTGCTTGCCTCCTTTGTGCAAGATCTCCAGAAAGCTGGAAATGCTGACTCAGAAATTGTGAAGAGCTGTGAGGTATTTGATGTTAAGGTTTATTTTTAAAGACATTTGTATTAATATATCAGCTTTGTATTTTGGAAGGCAAATCTAATAATACAGTTTAGCAGTAAGATATATGATGTATGCGTTTATTCCTCATGATGGTACAAATCCTTCTACAATGTGTGAACTAATTGTATGCATAGATTTTACTGCAAGTTTCCCTTAGCTTTTAATCTTAGTATTACAAGACAGATGTGAATATTTTTTCCAGAGTTTCAGTTGGCAGCTTTTGAGTGGAAAAAAATGTAAACTCTTAAAATTGTCTCACTTCAAACTGACCTGAAGTGATCCTGGAAATTAGAAGTTTTCTTTCTAAAACTGGCTCAGTTTTGGTTTAATTACTTACTTGTTCCATTTATAGCAATGTGATCAGTTTGTTTCCCAACTTAAAACAACTCCAAAATCATGAAGTGGGTTCAATGAGTTAATTCTCTCAAGTGTTGTTTTTGTCTTTTTTTTTTTACTTTAAATTTTATCATTATATTTAGTCCCCATAATGAACATGAGGTTCCCACACCATGGCTTGTTCTTGCACAATGTTGGAGCTTTCTGGCTGTGGTCCATTGAACTGTCTTTTTACAGATGCTTAATTTGGATGTGCTTTAACAGCTCCAAGGAAGGAACAGAGGTGTCTGTGTTGAGGCACATACGTTCTATGTCCCATGTCCTGTGCTTCAAGTATCAGGCTTCATAAAGATTAGCATAAAGTAGTTTTAAAATCCAGATTTTACCATATTTTAGGAACCCTGTAGATTTGACTACATTCTCTTTTTGTTGTCACTAAGCACTTATGCATCATGGCCTTTAGCTACATTGCTGAAGGGAACAAACAAATGGTTCACTGAACATAAGGATGTTTCATTACCAGTTTTAAAATTGTCTATAATTTACTGAACTGGAATCAACCTTTCAAAAATTGGACTGTACTTCACTGCCAGCTGTTTCTATTTTTAAGTAATCTTTAATAGAATAACTCCCTTCTCTTTTTCATTTGTGTTTTTTAAACCAAACTTAAATCGTAGAGATGTGTTTTCTTGCTGTCTAGGGGTTTAAGTGAATGTCTCCATAGTGAATTGTTCCCATTGATAAGGGGCTGTGTGCGTCATGGGATGGAAATCACAGTGGTGCTATCAAACTTTGTATTATGTCAACACCTAAGTGTAAGACTTCAAAACTGTATTGTAGCTAGAGATGCAATATGACTGTGTTTTAATTATTGTACTTTGTGATTTAATAGACAAGGTGGCTACAGTTATTGAGACTGGTAGAAAAACAATGTCAGGAACAAATAGTTGCCCAGCAAGAGCAGTTCCACCATCAAATCCAAGTAAGTAATGTTTTGTTCATGTAGGTAGATTAGACTGAACTTTTCTTCCCTTGCCCCCAACCACATTCCCCTCCAAAACAATGCAGTATGGGCTCTGGCACCCTTGTCTTTTTCTGTAAGTATATTCAGACAGGCAGTTAATGGAAGTGGATAAATGGAATGCCATTTACAGGATGCTTATTTGAGACAGCCTTGGGTAATTAACAAAGTAACTGTAAGAACCATTCCAGAAGTGAATATTCTGGGATTATTTGTTTTCAGTTGTTTTGTTTTCACAAACATATAGTTCAGAATGCCCATAGCATAATTGGATTTTAGAAGTACAAGCTGGCTTTAACAAACTGTTAGACTGTATCATTTCTAATTTTGAGACATGGTAGTTTTCTCCTCATTAGAAGATGTTATGCATCTTGTCATTCACTTCTCTTGACAGTCTAGAGCGTAGGAAAGCGTTCATTGTAAAACCTGAGTGCTTATTTCACCCTTCAGTTGATCAGTCTCCTTTGAGAATGAAAAGATGACCCAGGGGAATGTTCACATTTTTGCTGAACCATATTTATCCATTAAAACAAAATAAATGTCTATGTATGTATAAGACAGTGATTCTATAAATATATAATGCTTAATATCTTCATCATTTTGGTTGCTGTTTTTCCCTTCCCTTTCCTGATGCCCTCTACACTAGTAGTAATCAACAGTTCCTGAACTCAGTTAACAAGAGGTACTGTCCTTTTATCCTATCTCCTGTTTCTCCCCATTCACCTCTTCACCTTCCCCCCCATCTTGTTATTTTTGTCGCACCAGTGTTTCCTTTCTCTTGTCTTTCCTTCCTCCTGCTGTAGTGGTTTGATTGACTTGTTGCTAATCATAGTTTTGACTAAACCATTGTGTTGGCTTTGCCATTTTGTGTCTTAATAGGAAAGGCTACCTCTGGAAGAGTTGAGTTTGTGGTATGAGCAGGGAGTTACTAACTGCACTAATTGCCACACTAAATATAAAATCAACAGCTGTAACTTGCTTTCAATTATATGAGTGCATGATATAAACCAGAGGGAGCTATTCCAAACTTAAAACCGAGAAATACTGCAATCCAGGCAACTCATTATGCTCTAATAAGAATACTAAAGGATGCCCCATCCCTGGCAGTGTTTAAGGCCAGGTTGGACGGGGCTTGGAGCAACCTGCTTTAGTGGAAGGTGACCCTGCCCATGGCAGGGGTTGGAACTGGATGAGCTTTAAGGTCCTTTCCAACCCAAACCAGTCTGTGATTCTATAACAAATAATAATCTACTATTGGGGTGGAAAAACAAGATGCTGCATTAACATTGGTGTGACTCTGAGATAAGGCTTGCTCTGTGCTGTGCTTCAAGAGCAGTGTGCTTTAAAAACACATCTTAATCCATGTGAAAATAGGGATCAAAAGACCTGGAGTTCTTTTTTGAATCAGTGGGGTCAGTCCTTGGCTTTGTGACTGGAAGCCACATGTGTTAATGGTAAAATGCCACCACCTGTGGATCCCCTCAAGATCAGACTTTATGGAAGAGATTTGAAAAGAAAAAAAAAGTTACCTGTATTCCCAAAATTATAGAAATGTGATCTTATTTTCCCCAGGTCTTGTCTTCTCTTGGAATTATTTGTGAGCATGCAAAGAGAAGTAAAAATGCTATTTAATTGAAATAGTAGCCTTTCACTTTTCCCACCCAAGTCATTAATGACAAAGATTAAATGTCAGTAGAGAATCGCATCAGTTTGGGTTTTTTCTCCTGGCAGTTCTGTTTCTTCCCTTTTGTTCTCCCTTCCCTCCTTTGGCAGAGTTGAGTCACACAATCACAAATTATTGTTGAAGTCATGGTTGAAATCATGAGCGAGTAACAAAGCTTATGGCCAAAAACTTTGACACTTGGGTGGAAGCATCAGGCTTTTTGGTGGTGTTATTTGGGGGATGATTTGAGGAGATTCTGTTTCGGTTTTGGAGGGATGGGTTCGGTTGGGGGGAAGATTGGGGTAGTTTTAGGGGTTAAGTTTTTAGGGCTTTTCTGGGGGGAGTCAAAATCAGTAATTAATAAAACCTAGGGGCTGGTTCTGACCAGTGTACGTGTAGGTTCCTCTGAAATTAAGCCTTACTTTTTATTTCTTACTTTAATAGAACAAATGATTTCTGTCTGGTTTGTGCTTTCCACCTGCCATTCACATGAATAATGCACTGGAATTCTGTGAAAAACATTAGTAAGAGTTCCATGTTCTTAAACCACTGTTAAATCTAGTGATGTAACTAGAGGTTTGCTCTGCTCCATCAGATACCAGAATAATTCAAATGCAGATCTCTGTTATATGAATAAATAGCATATTATCTAAATCTGATCTTTTGAAGTCAGGTTTGATGCAAATAATCTTACAGAGGTACATTATTCCTATTAGCAGCATAGAGGAATGGTTTATACTTCCATTAAGCATCCTAGTAGTCTTTAAAACATATATCTAACTTATAGAATCTTTTGCACCTAAATTTAGCAAAAGGCTTTTGTCCACTTCTAATGACATACCTGGGTAGCTAATATTGCCTTAGCTGGTTGGTAGGTAACTCTAGTTCTGAAGGTGTGTAGTGAATACATTGCATGCATGGTTTTTACATTAATAAATGACTAGTGAGACCTGTAACTCGCTGCATGGATTTAAGAATTGTTGCCATGGACATTTTACTGTTACACATAGACCTACTTTATGCATGAGATGTCTACATATTGAGACATCTGAGTCATTTCAGAGAAGTACTCTAATTCTGTCACTAATACCATGAATTGAAGAGTCATCAAAGTTTAAATGTGCTCTGTGATATCCTCTCTTAGGAATTTTGCCTTTTCCCACAGCTCATTCAGGATGAGGTAAGGCAGTTGGCAAAACTGCAAAGCAGCAACTGGGGCACCGGCAAGAGCAGAAGTTTGCCCACCAAGCTCACAGACGCTTTTTCATCACTAGGCAGTCAGATGGGGATGCATTCTGAAATCTTTAAAGAACATGAATGTGTTGTCAATCAACTTGGATTGAATGAAGCAGAAAGTCAGCCAAATGCCTCTGACCTACATCAGGAATGTTCTGGAAGTGATGCTTCAATGAACAGTGGGTACAGTACACTTTCTGCCTCCGAACTGCACCCTGGCAGGCTTGACAACACTATCAAGTGCACAGACTACATGGAGAAAACTTCCCAGGGACAGAGTGATGGAGCAATAGTGCAGAGTGATGCAGCTATAGCCAGTGTTCAAAATGAAAGGGAACTTTCACCAACAAAAAGAGAGGAAAATTGTTCATCGAGAAGGAATGATGCTTTAATTTTTCCTACTGCTTTTGAACATAAGGTTGATGGAACTCAATGTGGAAAAAAAGCTGGGTAAGTGGTAAACTTTCCAAATACTTTATATTGTAGGCAATCCCTATCCAGTAAATAGCTGTTGGTAACTGGCAACATTTCAGAATTAAATGGAACATCTTGATTGCAAAAACTACTAGCAAGAAAAGACCCTGCATTTACATTTTGGCTAAATTTTGTGGTTTTGTCTGGTATCTGCTTGAATAGACCAAATAATAATTGTCTGAAGTTCTTTGTTAGGACTTCTTTTAAAGGAAAGCTGTTTTACTGATAGGTGTGTTTCATTAGCACCTTTCAGTGATTTGTGTTTTGAGTTTGTTTTTTACCTTAAAAATCCCCAAACCAAAACCCTAAACCGTTTCAGCATTCATCACTTCATATTGTTTCTCAAAAGTCCATGAGGGCAGTGGAGTTTTAGTGCCTCTGTTCCACCTTGAAGAAGGAATTTCCTGTGGGGATCATGTCTCCACTGAAAAGGATGTATACACTTAAGGTCTGTGTTTGTTCTTCTAGTAAATCTTTAACATCATGGGCACAAAAACTGAAACAAAGCCAACCAAAAAGAATAAATGCAGATGAAGTGTGTGTGAACTCTATGCAAGAAAATGAGCAGGCAAAGAAATTACCCTATCAGAATGTAAGTCTCGTTATGTTTTTCTAATTTGATTCTTGTTACTGGTATTTTTTCAGCATTGTAGTGGTTTCTGATTCAGCACATGCTTTCATACTTGCTTTAAGCATTTGAGTATGATGTTACCATTCATATGTTTAAAGTTCATGTGGGCAGAGTTTACTTGTATTATTCTGTACTTACATATGTTGGCTTATTTTATTCCTTACCTAATTTTTGTGTTCACTTACCTAGGTAGCACTTGTTCTTTCCTCATAGAGATAAGAGTTACATTCTCAATTGAAGCTTCAGGTCATGGTCATTTATTGTACCCTGTAATTTTTTTGAAGGATCTTGGATTTCAAGTTTCTGATGCCACTGCTTTAGAACTGTTTGTAGTACCACCTATTACTGTGGCTGCTGAAGCAGCTCAAAATGCCTCTTTTGAGCAGAATTTGATTTCTGCTTCCCTATATTCTTGAGTTAATAATTCTGTATGTCCCCACACCTGATTATTTTGGGGAGGAAAGCTTAATATCACACATTTCTGATCCAAAAAGTTGTTCTGCAAGGTGATTGTGTGAGTAATTATCATATGTGTAACTATGAAGTTTTAGCATTCCTTCCAGTATATTGTCACAAACCTCTCTCCTTATGCTATTATTAAGGAAATAATTGAAACTCTGTTAATGGCTCTACTTACAGGAGATTAGGAGAACTAGGAAATATGAATCAGTTGATTCAAGGCTGTGTTTGTTTTCTTTCCTGTGGTCACTCTGACGGTGATCCAGAAAGAGTTAAGAGTAGCTTACTCTGTTTGGGCTTGTTGTCTTTAATCTTCTTCCATTGTCAGTGGAAACAATATGTTCTTCTAAGGGGATATTTCAAACCAGGAGTCACATTTATCTGCTGTGGATTGTTTCTTTTCTCTCTCTGCAACAGGAGGATGCATAAGGAAATTAGTGGCAAACTCAGATTTTGAAAAAGCCTTTATCTTTCTTTTCCTTTGTGAGAATTCAATTGCTATTCCTTCGTTTTCCTTTCTTCCTCCTTAGGCAAAGGAGAATACCTAAATAGAACATTAAGAGGGACAAAATAGCCTTGAGGTGAGCTGGTACTTCATGAAAAAACTTGAAAAGCTTTAGTTCCAATCATTTTTTTCTTACTGACTTTTGTTAATTCAATGGCTTCTATCCTCGTTTAGTCTTCAGTTGTATGAGCTGTATAAATTTGCCAAGGAGCATGGCTGTTAAGCTTCTGTAATGGAACAAAAAGCCCCAAGTATGGTAGAAAAGAGCAATGTGAGATGACTTTTAAAAATAGCTGCAGTTACTCAGTTGCTCTTGTATCACTGTATTGTGATTCCTTGATTAAGGAAGAGGAGAGCTGTGGCAAATCTTAACTTATGTCGATTTTTATCCCCTGTGTTTGTCCCACTCTTTTCAAAGTGGTTTCTTTGATTACCTTTGGTGGTTGCTTAGGAAGTTTGAAGTAATGAAGAGTATGTTGTATCTCGTGTGTCTGGGGTGTTGATAGGCAGCGTTTACCTGTAGATTTGTGGCAGGTGGAGTCATAACAGCTCAGTATAAGCAATACCAATCTTAGGAGGAGGAAAGAGTAATGCTTTATTGGTAAGTCACCCCTCTGTATATTTGCACCTTGAGTAAGGAAGAAGACTGTCAAAATGTGTATTTTTGTAACAGTTAATCTCAGAAATGCTCCACAAGCAGCAGGCACATGACTTAGAAAACATCAGTGTCTTTTAATTGAGTGGCTTAGTTTAGTTCCCCTTTTGACTGTGGTTCCTCTGAATATAAATGGCACAGGTTTGGATCATGGTGTATAATGAAATATAATCCCTTTGCTTAAAAAGACTAACAACACTTCCATGCAATTTGAAACAGTTATACCCTTGCCTTTTTTCTCCCTTGCTTTGTGACTTTCATTATAAATTGTTCCTCCTTTGTGATTTTAGACAAACCTTTCTGATGCTGCTTTGCCACCTTACGCTTTTTACCTCAATCAACCGAATGAAAGTCCAAATTCCTTAGTATCTGAAGCTTCAGGTATAGTTAACTTCTTGTGCTTACATTTCCTTTTCTTTTGAACTCTTGTTTTTTAAAACTCCTCCTAGAATGCACTTCTGATAACCCTGGGGAGGTGAGGAGGGTTTGTGCACTGATGGGCTGTTAAACTTTGATATAGTATAATCTGCTTTTCTTCCTCTTGCGTTTCGAACGGATGGAGTTTCTATGTGTCACTGCTGGCGGATGTAGGATGTGCAGCAATTTTTCTCTTCAAGTTCCTCAGTGTTTCAAAGCTGAGCTTTGTCTTTAAAACTGTTTCATAATTTAATTACTATTAAAATCATGGGGTATCAAATAATCTTTCAAATATTGGCGTTATTGGTCTAGTAGTCACAGGAGTGCCTGGTGATAGAGGCAGAATTCCTGTAAGCCAAGGGTGTGATTGAGGAATTGTGTGAATAAACAAGAACGAGATAATGCAGTGTGTAATGTGCTGATTCTTTAAAGGAGGGAGGCTGCTGTTTTAGTGTTTTGCTATGGTTTTAATTCCATTGTTTTGGGGTGGTTGGTGCTGATTCTTTGTGGGGTTTTTGGGGACTTGTGTTTTTTGGGGGGATGTGGGGATTTCTGTTTTATTTTGGTTGGTTTTTTTTGTGAAAGCAAACAACTAATTCACATATTTTGATTGTAACAGGCTGGATTCATTTGAGTAACAAACAGGGGCACAGAGATGCAGCCCTGCATACTGTATATTTATTGCTTCTGCACAGCCCATTGAGAGAGGGACACGTATAAGAAATTGAAGTGGGGTTAAGACTGTATCTGTTCCTCGTGTGCCATCCTTCTTGGTCCTGGTAGTCTGTCTCTTTGCATGCTATAGAGTGCTGTTGAGTAGCAAACTGAAGTTTGTGGTATCAACTGGCTGCCTGGGATTATTCCAGGGTAATACAAGTTTAAAATGCTGTACTGGAAATCAGTCAAAATACCAAAGTTTATCGTAAATGAGGATTTGTCCCTTGATAATCGAAGAGTAAACCTATGTGCTTTCACTGATTGATAGCTGTGGTTACTGATGCTGTGTGATGTGATGCTGATCATGTTGCCTGTGCCTTGCACTGGGATTTTTCTAACTTCTGGTAACAAATGATTTAGTGAGATCCTTAAGAAATAGATGCACATAATTAATACAGCATTTTTGCAAGCTGACACAGTAACATTTTACTAATGGATTTTGGGATTCCTGTTGTATAGCCATGAGCTTGGAATTTGTAGTTTTCTATTTCTTTCAATGTTTCTTTTTACCAGGACTTTCATACTGGAAATTAGATGAGAAGGAGATGTATCACCCTTTACCAGAGAACTTCAGAAGTGAGTTCGCTGATATTTTCTCTACAAAAGCATCACTAGAGCAGGTAAACTTTGTGTGTTTAAAGTTGGCTGGTAGTTGCTTGTTGTCTTTGCTTTTTTTTTTTCCCTACAATGTAAAGTATCAGCCCTCCAGAAGCCAGCTTCTCTTGAGACTCTTCTGTTAACTCAGTCTTTCATGTTCTATTCCTTCATTATTCATTTAACCCCACTAACATCACTAACAATTAACTGACCTTTTGTCACCTGCAAGAAATCGTGTGTATATGAGTTGAAAAAAGACTGACTAGTACATTAAAGGTGTATGTCCCTCATTGAAGACCTTGTTTTAAACTGGGTATGCTAAATAAAGCCTTTTTCTGTTCTGAACTGCTTTATTAGCTAAACCCACCCCAAAACTTGCTTATCTATCTTGTGGATGGAGGATTGTGTTCAGGAATAGTAATGTCGCAATTTTCCCTGTTGAAGTTGTCTTCTGCTGATGAAACCAAGTTGTCATCATTGAAGGATATTTATCATAAAAGGCAAAGGGAAAACAAGCAGCTGCCAGATCAGAATTTTATGCCTTCTTCCCAGTCAAGTCACCCACCAGAGGTAACATTGATTTCTTTACTTCATATCTCAGTTTGAAGGTAGGATAAGTTAGAGGCGGGTTTCTCATTAATTGGCCCCTGCTGCCACCTCCAGTTTTATGCTGGAACAGCAATTTGTGCAGCCGTGATGAGCCAGAATGGGAAGGGATCCAGCTGACAAGACCTCCAGAAACACCCTGGGTAAACAAGCATCTTTGCTGCACAACCTTGAAAATGGTTCAAGGATGAACCTGCTTATGCTGAGGCTGCAGCTGATGAAATGCAGATGGAACTGCAGTCGCAGGAACAGGGTTTTCTTACTGCTTCCACCCGTGAAACAGAAGAGGCAGAGGTTGTGTAATTGTTCTTTATCATATCTATTTCTTTATACAGCTTTCAGTCTTGTACAAAATCCAGTAATGATGCTTCTGTGTGACTGTCTTGTTTATATACTCCATTAAGTGATTTTTCATAACTATACAAAGTTATTGTTTCAACCTACAGGCAGACATTAAAGTCCTTTTATTTATGTAACTGAAAGGTCAAAGCATTTTTAGACAGCTGCAGATGTTAGATATGTCTTTTATTCTTAATGGAAACTTAGAAACTCAAGTTGCAAACATTGGGAATATGCATCATCATCTAAGCTATTACAAGTCCCTTCATCTGGCTTGTCATACCAAATTACTGTAGTAATTGTAGTAAATGGTTGTGGTTATTCATTATAATTTGTGCAGTACGTTACATGGATTGCTGATGTCTTCAGATAAACTCCATTTACAAGAACAAAAGTTAAATCACAGTGTTTTTTTTTAGCATTGTAACTTCTTTCCTAGATCTTGACGTTGGACCCAACCCTGCACATGAAACCAGGGCAGCAGAACCCAGGATCCCATTTTATCAATATTCCTGAAGAGAATGCTCCTTTTTCTCCAGACTCTATGGCAGAGCCTGGATTTTCAAGTCATTGTGACACAGACTCTTTTTCACAGACAAGTAATTCATCTCAGTTAAATGATTCTCCAAAGCATCCTGCCAGCAGCAGAGCTGCATGTTTGGACCTCTGGAGAAATCACCCATTCCAGAATGAAAACAAGACCAGCTCTCCCTTTCCAGTGGCATATATGGATGTTGACAATGATAACTTAGTCAGCACTGAGGAGGAAGAAACACGGACTGTCACTCCATCTTCGATTGCTCAGTGTGCTGACAGCAGTTTGCCAGAATACAGCCTTTCAGTGACATCTTTTGAAGATCCTGTGATAATGTCAAAGTAAGTAATGTTGGTTGTGATGTAAGCAAGTAATGGTTGGTACCTTCACAGTACTTGTGAAATGACCAGAATGAGTTCTGTTTGCTTAGAACACAGCTACACATTGCTGCTATTTTCATTCTCTCCTCTGAAGTGCAGATGGCAGCATTTCCCACTTCTTACAATTGTCTTTCTTTAGGCTGTTCTATTTAATCTTCTTCAGACCATATTATTTAATCCTAAGGCACAATATTTGTGTTCTGTCATCCTTGGATGTCAAAGCCTTAACTGGAAGGCAAACCAATTTCCTATGTTTTATTTGGTTATGTCTTTTTATACTTTAAAATAAATATCCATACTTCCCTCATAGGTTGTATGAGGGAGTTAATTCAGGCAGAGAATTTCCAAGTTCTGTGGGGGATGTATTTTTCTATCTTAGAGGCAAATGGTGGGAGAAGCACAGAATTACTGTACTTAGGAAACATAAATATCCCCCATTCACCATTGAAGCTCTTGGGAGTTGTCCATGGACAAGCATATTCCATGTGTGAGGGCTTATGTCAGGGTCATGGTTCAAGATAACTCAGTGTTTTGAGTTTTCCTGCTGCAATTTTACATGCAGTTTCTCATGCATAGCAAAAGAAAGAAGAGAGAGTAAGGCTTTGTATTGTATTTGTATGTAATAATACTTGTATTAGTAGGGAGACTTCTGTGCAAGCATTGGGTATCTGACACCACTGCCTTAGACAGTGAGGCTTTCTTTAATTTGAATGCAACAAAGTTCTGTAAGAGAGATTTATATGCTGAGTTCATGATGTGCAAATGAATACAGCAGTGCATGGTCATGTGGATAGCTGGAAACCTTTTCTGTTCTTACTTTTGAAACTAGGATTAGGCAGAACTTGAGGGAAAAACATGCTCGGCACATAGCTGATCTACGAGCTTATTATGATGCTGAGATACACAGCTTAAAACAGCAGCTAGAGGCAAGCCATAAAACTGCGTCATCCGAAGACTTGAAGAAAATCAATCAAAACCTTGCTGACAGGTAGTTTGTCCTTGCTTGTCCTCTTCCTCTGTGACATGGGATTCATTCCACTTCCAAACCTGAATATACTTGTTTCGAATAGCTTGAAAAGTTTGTCACTCTTCAATTCTGAAGATTATGTGCATCTATGATACTAATGTTTTCCTATTAAATATAAGTCTTGTGCTGTTTAATGGAGCTGTTTAAGATCACTTTAAAATCATTGTTAGGCAGCAAGCATGATGTTTTGACCAGAGGTCTTGTTTGACACAATTTTTGCTGAAGCCAGCCTAAGTTTTACTCAGAAGGGGCTGTCAGGCAGAGGTTGGCCTAAGCAATTTGTAGTGGAACTGTCTGTGTTGTAAAGTAGCTCTTGCCTGTCATGCTGATGAACATCATCATCCTTTATCTTTCATGTTAAAACCACAGTCTTGAATTCATTGGTAGCTTTATAAAGTCAGTTTGCCAATCAGTGCTCTTTGACCAGATATTACTACTGTAGTCTGTGTGCCTCACCTAAATATTCCATTAGACATAGCTTGAATGTTTGCTATGTAGAGAAGTTTGTAGATAAATTATTTGCCAGTCAAATAAATATTGTCAATTTAGATTGCTAAAATACTTACAAAATCAATGCCCTTCAGAAAATTGAAGCAGTATCTGGACTCTTTTGTACTTCCCTTCCAGCAGTAGCATGTGCTAACTACTAGAAGTGACTCCTGAGCAGTCATTTATTGAGTTAAAGTAGCTCACAGTATGATTGCAGCTATTAATTATCACACAGCATCAGCAGCTAGCTGAAGTGCAGCCCTGCTCTGGTGCATCTCAGCTGCTTTTGATCTGCAGCTCTTATGCTCCAAGCCATGTGGAGTCTCTGCAGGTGTTTCCAAGTTGCTGCTTGCTCACCATGAGCAGAGACGCTCTGTGCTCACTGCAAAGACTATGGGAGAAGGTCACAGGCTGGGCACCGAAATTCATGGGGATGCTTGAGGAAGGAAAGAAAGCTATAAAATTTGTATTTATTGTAAAGTTCCAAGAGATTTTTGTGGTCTGTATGTTCTGAGTAGGTGTGACCAATTAGATGCAGCTCTGAACGAAGCAAGTGCTCGCATAAAAGACCTTGAAAATAAGAATGCTGTGCTGGAAAGGCAGGTGGTAAGTATGTGTTCTTAAATCAAGTTGGGTTTTTTTTTTTAGTTAAAAGGGTAAGAGAATGCACTAGTTCATTACTAAGCTGATATGTGTTTCTGTATCTTCATCTTTTTATTTTCAACCTTCCTCCTTAATATATGAATCAGCCAATATGTTCCACCAGTGACTTTCCTAGCTGGGTTTCTTAGACTTGAATCATCATCACTATTGCTTATGAACAGCCTTTTCAGGTTAGCAGGGATCAAACAAAGCTTAACAGTGAAATGCTGTGATGTGTTCATGATGCCTCTCTTTAGATATCAGGGTTTTTTAATGTATTTATTTTGTTTTAATTACTTTCTCTGATTTCCTAGAGCTGTGATAAAAACACATCTCATCTGCACTGAGGCAAAACTATTCTAAGCATATTTATACAGTTGTTCTGACTAGGTCAGACCAGTTTGCCTATGGCTGCATAGCTGCATTTACTGGTCGAAGAACAGGACACTTTGTCATCAAAGTTAGATACCTGGGGAGATGTTTTTCCATGCTGGGAAGCAACAGGCCTAACCTCTAGATATTTTAATTCCTGTAAAATAAATAACATCTTTTTGGGGTTTTAGTCTTCATTTGCATTCTTTCTACATTACAGGAATGAGCAAAAATCTTAAGTTCATGTACAGATTTACCCTAGTTTTCTATTTAGATGAATTTAGATTATGCTTTGCACTGAAACGAGAACAAATCCTCCAGGAAGCATAATCAAGAACTTGTGTTTCCCTGCAGGCAGACTGGCGAGACTGCTTCTACACAGTCAGTCATAATTCCAAAGGTTTGCAGGAACGTATGGAAGAGATGCGCACGAACAATAAGGAGAAGGATAACACCATCAGTAGGCTAAGATCGAGGCTTCAAGATCTAGAGGAAGCATTTGAGAAAACTTACAAGTTATCTGATAATAAAAACACAAGGCTAAAGGAAGAAAATAAAATGTTTCAAAATGTAAGTAAGCAAAGGGGCAGTGGTGGTCACAGTTACATGGTGCGTCAGGAGCACAGCACCTCCTGCTTTGGAAAACTACTCGGAGCTTAGCATTGTGAAGGCTTAAGGCGACATTAAGAGAACAGAAATTATTCAGCTGGCTACTTAGTAGGCTAGCTGTTAGGTGATACTGCGGATCTATAGATATTTAAGATAACAAGGGTATACCTGATAACACTTCTGGTAGTCTCTCAGGTATTTTATTACTCTGTGTGCTATTAGTTCATTTTATTTTTAGAGGTATTGCAGGAAGTTCTTTAGAAAGTTGATTTTCCCTTTCAAGTTCAGTGAGGATGGACTGAATTTCTCATGATTCACCACAACTTGCTAGAACTCTTTATTGTGTATAATTTTAGACTGAATGAAAGGAGTTGTTTCTCTGATTTTTTCGCTAATAGCTTTATGGAATGTTTAAAAGGTTTGGCAAAATGAGTGTTAGTTGGAAAAGCTACTGCATGCTTTAACTCTTTTTTTACAACTAGGATTGCAAAATACAAAGTCAGCTTTAAAGTTAGTGAATAATTTTACCAGTTCAATCAGTTCCTTCAGGTTCTTTAGAGATAAATTATTTGAGCATTAGAAATATATTGTGTAAGTAGTTCAGTTGTTCTGTTCTGTCTGTAACTTTTTGTTCCAATTAGAAGACACTAGAACTTAACAAACAGTATTGAAGTACATTCTCTATCCCCTGGAGTGCTTCTGCGTGGGGTAGACAAACAATTCAGATGACAGCAGTCGACAGAACTGTTAATTGTAAATGGTCTCAGTGTGGGTTTGTGTCTTCTTTTTGTTTTAGCTTTTAGGAGAATATGAGTCCCTTGGAAAAGAACATGAAAGAGTAAAGGTAAGTACACACTAGTAAATTAGAGAACCACACATGTGAAATGTGTGATAATGTGCCATAGAATTAATGGAAGTACTTTGAAAAAGATCAAATGGAAAGATCCATATTTATTTTACCTGATAGTTTCTTACTACATCTTCAGAGCCCTGCAGGGAAAAGGAGGGAGTTTGGAATGTATTGGTTTTCAGTGATATACAGCAAAAATACTGCAGAGTCAAAGCTATCAAATTGAATGGGCCTCCTTTTCAAATTGGAAGGCATATTTAATGTATTGTTTTCAAGACTGATGTAGTTACCCTTGTGTTTTAATAAACTTCGTACCTTCTAAGCTTATTACTTTTTTCCTTGTGTACTTGCAGGATACGTTAAATACAACTGAAAACAAATTGCTTGATGCAAACACGCAGATATCTGATTTGAAAAGGTAAATGTGAAACTGTCTTCTTACTGTTTTAACAATAGGAAAGGCAGGCAGTGATCTATATATTTACTCCTAGGTTATGAAGTCTGTAGATCTTGCAAGTTTAATTACATCTTATAAATCTTTTCATGTTGTTTTATATTACTTCATACATACTGTAAATATCTTACTATTTTAGGTACATGTGTTTTCTGCTTCCTCAATCACAATGGCTTCCCATGGGATGTAATGATTTGCTTCCTTTCTGATGGTTGTCACTCAGATAGCCCAGCCATCTCAAGCCTTTACTCCTACCGTTGTCCTCTCAGGAGCCTCATCTTCAGCTAACTAATCACTGTTCTGGTTTTCAGGAGTGAGGATGCTGACAGGAGTTTGCTAAGATTATGGCTTTTAGGCATTAATAAAGGACAGAAAGAATAGAAAGAATAAATAGGAAGAGTTTAAGAAAGGAATAGAAACAAGCCAAAACTACTCTGCTTTCAATTTTTATTGGGACTGTTGAGGGAATGAAGGTACTATGAAGGACAGCTGAAGTATTTCTGTTGGCACTTCTAATTTCTTCCTGCCTGATTCTCAGTGCTGCTATTTAGGAACCATTTCAGGCTGGGGAAATTTTAGTGGAAAAGGAGATTTTTATATCCTGCTCCAAAAACCTGTATTTCTGTTCTCCAAGAGGGAAATGCCTAAGACTGTGTTGCATTGCCAAGGGCTAGCTCAGTGAAGATGTGAACTGCAGTATGTGGGGGAGATGAAAATCCTGTGAAGAACCTGAGCAGCAGATTGGTGGAGTTACCTGAGTGACACAGGAGCCACTCATTGAATCCAGTCAGGGAGCCTTTTGTATAAGTACAGCATTTCAAGGAGGAAAAATGTCCACAGCAGTATCTCCTGGTCCTGTCTTTCTAGCTGGGTTACCTACTTTAGAATTCAAATAGATATTTATATGTATATTTAAATAGATATAAAAATGTAGTAGTTGCTCTTGTTCTTCTGCTTCACCAAGGATATCTCATTGGAGAAGAGTAGACTCCAAGAAATACAATGTAACTTTTATGTAATTTAAATAATCTTATAATGCATCTTTGCTACTTCCACATTAGGACCATTTCAAAACTTGAAGCTCAGCTCAAGCAGGTAGAACATGAAAATATGCAGAAACTTCACCATGTTACTGAAAGTCGTTTCAGAACCTCTTGTGCCAAGTAAGTGAATATTCCAACAGTGTGAAAGCAGGCCATGTGGTTTAGACTACTTTTAATGTGTTTTGGGTAAAAATGGATCAAGATCACGTCAGTCCGTAGGCCAAACTGGATTAAACACATTACATAATCCAGAGGGTTTGCATGCCAAGAAAGTATTAAAACCAAATACATAATGTATGTATGAGTTGGCAGACTGTTTCAAGTCTTCCCAGATGGGTGTTCAATAGGCCTCAGCTGAATAGGGATTCCCATGCTCACCAGGGATCTTGGGAATAGAATCTAGTAGTTTAATTGGACACTGGAGGTTTTCCTTGTGTTTGTCACTGATTTGAAGGGCTGATTAGTACTTTTTATGTTTCTACATACTGTTTGTACAGGTATCTTGAGAGAATGGAAGTTAGAATTAGTTAGGATTTGAGTAGAATTAGAATGCATACTATAGTTTGATTTGTGGATTTAAGTTGAGAACATCAAAGTTGAGTTGTGTCCTGTGGTGTGTTTACGTGTGGTTATTGTTTGTTTGGGGTTTTTAAATGTTTTAAAGACCTGAAAAGTTTTGTTTCCTTTTGGTTTTCCTTTATTGCTTAGTTATAGTCTCTTTGGTGTCTCCCAGTTCAGCACTGATCATATGAAGCCTAAAAAGTTAATGTAATATGTCTGTAGATGTCCACTTGTATATATTGAACAGCAGTATTTGGGGGGAGAACCTGATTTTTCATTAGCATGAAGATACAAGTAGTTTATGATGAATATATTACAGGACTGATTTCTGGGGAAAAAAGGAATCAAAACCTTCAAAACCTTTCTGAATTCTGAAGTGTTCTGTCCCCACAGCAAGTTGGCAACTCCTGATGTCAGCAGGCGGAAGTGGTTGATACCAGGAGCAGAGTATTCAATCTTCACTGGCCAGCCTTTGGAAGTCCGGGAAAGCTCCAAAGATAACAGACTAGAAGGAACCTATATTCCTTCCAGGTGAGTTGGTTTCCTTTGGTATCCAACACTTTTAGAAATGCAGAATTGACTAGATTTATATTTTTAGAGTTTTTTACTTGTTACATAAAACTCTCAAAAATTCTCCATGTCATAGATGTTCTATAATTCCTTAAGAATGAAATCACCTTCCTCGCCAACAAAACAAGGAGCAGCTTTCAGTACCTTTCTTGGAATATCAGAAAGCTTCAACTGCATCTTGTGCCACCTTCTTTACATGTTTTTGTCCTACTCTACTCTGGGCTTGGACACTGTGTGCTCTGTTGTATTCGATGTGAGCTGTAGCAGTTGGCTGCAGCTTTCCACCACTGTGAAGCTTCAGGTGTAGTTTAGAATGTAATGTAGTAGTTTTCCTTCTTAGAAGTTTCTAAAGCCTCTGTCAAGGCACATAATTCTAAGAACATATCAAATCACTGAATTTAATTCACGCTTGAACTGGCCGTAACACAGTCTTCTGAGGTCCTTTGCTAAAACTAAAAAGCACCCTTAAAATTCTTGATTTGATGACTGTAAATCTCAAACTAAATTCCTCCAGGTTTTTTTTTGTTTATTGAGCTACTGTTTGGATATATGAAATAAAGTAAAAATACTTGACCAATTATTTTCCTTTCCACTGTCTCATATTCTTTAAGGCACCATTCTCCTCCTGAGAAAGACTCCTCACAAGAAGACTCTTCAACAACCGCATCAGAAAAGAAAGAAATGGAGATGTCAGAGGCACCAATTATAAAAGCCTTTAAAGAACTTGAAGAAGGAAAAGTATTTAAAGATTGGGGTACACAGACAGAAAAAGAAGACGCATCAGCTAGTAACTTTTATTTTTACATTCCTGAACTTGTCTTTACTGGCTTTTCTTTGGTCGCATGTCTTTTGGGTTTGTTATTCTTGGCATTCAAGTCCATCAGGCTTAAGTGACGGGATCAAAACAGTTTTAGCATGCAGACTGCTGGAGTTTTCCTAAGAAAATTCAATATTATGCAGCTAAGTGCTTGTTTAACATAGAGGGAATGCAAAGGTTGCTGTTAAGTCTCAAGCTGGAGAGTAGCTAATGTCCTTTTTCTAAGAATATCTCAGTATTTATAAACAGTTAATGGAGTCCTAGCAATGCCCTGGCTGGCTGTTCATCCATTATAGTTTTGTTCTCATGGTGTTGTATCACAATGTTACTAAGAAAGCTGGCATATGTACTGTAGGACTGCACTGAGCTGTTCTAGCTACCTTGATTTAGAAAGCCTTGTAATTAGAAAACACTGAGTTTGTCTCAAATCCTTATATTCTTGGTTCAGGTAGGTACTCCATCCGTCTTTCCCAAAAGATGTTTTTGTCCTTCTTTCCACTGTCTCTAGTAAATCAGTGTTATTTAGCATTGTTTCCCCATGCATGCTGCAAAACATCCTTTTTCATAAGTTAATCTATCTTTCATGAGTATGATGAGCAGGGAGTAAGACTTGAACAAAACATGTGGATGTTAGGCAGACTTTGTACAGTCCAAGCTGCATACAGAATATTTGTGGTTTCTTGTATTTAAAAAGGTATTATATTAATTGATCTTTTTCTTCTTTTTAATTAGAAACGTCAACTCGACGTCAAACTGTTGGGTTTGTTG
Organism: Agapornis roseicollis; assembly: GCA_002631895.1. NCBI lineage: Eukaryota > Metazoa > Chordata > Aves > Psittaciformes > Psittacidae > Agapornis > Agapornis roseicollis. The sequence goes on from NDXB01009142.1 coordinate 155,826, forward strand.
AATCTTCTTTAGTTGCTAACCGATCCCCAGAGAAAGTGAAAGACCAGCACAGACAAAGACGGTACAGCTCCCCTTCTGGCCAGAGGTCATCGTCCCTTCCTCCTCCAAACAGGAAATCAAATACTCCAAGTCAGTGCTTTTCTGAAGTTTGGTTTGTATTACCCAAAAGATAGAATGCTCTAGAAGAAAATAAAATAAAGATAGGACCTTCTGCCTTTCTCTAACAGTAATAGTAAAAGCTTGACTGTAATTGTAGAAAACATGAGAGCTCTTAAGTTTATTTTAACTTCTCTGTGTTGTGATGCACTTCTCATCTAATTTAAATAAACATGTAGACAGCTTTGAAAAGCATTTGTTTAAGATGTAAGCATCTGATCACATGAGTGGGAGATGCTGCACTGAGAGATGTTCGAGGTAGTTAAACATCTTCTGTCTTTTGCAGCAAGAAGAGAGATAATGTTGGCACCAGTGTCTGTGACATACAGCCCAAAACGATCTCCAAAAGAAAACCTCTCTCCTGGATTTAGCCATTTGCTTAGCAAAAATGAAAACACAGTGACAAGGTACGAGGCTTGTGAATACAGTTGTGATCTGAACATTACTATAGTAGCAGTATGTTTATGCAGGCTTAATACTGCTTTTTCTTGTTCATTAAAAGTCCTAGAAAATGAGTCATGTGAAGATATCTGAATATACAGCTAAGTTTAACCCTGTGAAGAAACATGGGAGCTTGACCTGCTTCTGAAAGAAAGTCACAGAGATGGGGTATTTTGGTGGTGCGAATAGGAGCATATTGAACTATGGCACTATGAGCAGTAAGCAGAAGACTTGCAATGCTGTGGGATAGAAATTGTTTTTATTAAAAAACTGCTTATTTAACCAAAAGGTGAAAAAGTAGAAAATACTGCATTGCTTGATACATGATTTCTAGCTAGTGATTGTTTTGTGCTTCCTGCTCTGTAGATTTGATATACTTCTAGATGACCTGGAAGCTGATCCTACATCTACTTTACAGCACAAGAATACAAGAAAAAGGCTCCAGTTTCTCTCACTAGATGATACAGAAGGTAATCTATCAAAGTGGGGGGAAACTTTCTCTATTGGTAATAGCTGCTTAATAAGAAAGCTGTCACTTTTATCAAGTCCAGTTTTTAAAAACCCTATAAATCTTGTCTTATTCTGTAGACAGCGAAGTACCATTCATATGGTATTTCGTTGTTATGTATATGTGTGTATGCACAAACAAGATGGACCAACAGCAATAATGAAATGAAGAAAGAAGGGCAGTATGTTTTCCTATGCTTAACTCAGTTACACAATGCATATCTTAGTAGTATCTGCGTAAAGATGTACATACTTAGGGATACTAATAACATTCTGTTGCTAAACATCACATTACAGATAGCCAGGAGTAACTATAATAAAAGCAGTTGTTTCAGATGTTTTAAATGATTGATTAAACCAAATCTTTTCTCACTTTTGTAAATCTTGTCACAATGTTCTGCTTTTGTTTTTATTAATGCATTGATTTAGATGAGTGTTTTCATGACAACTATGATATTTAGTGGTATTTAGAAATGTTAAAGTTATTCCTATTTGGCACAGTACAGTAATCTGTTAGCCAAAAAATGTGCTGTGTTATAAAGATCACTTGAAAGATCATCTGTACAAATGTTTTCCATTCTTCTGGGAAGTTTGCCTATGGCAAGCTAACAAGGCTTTGCTAGTCACTCTCTTTACTTTATGTACCTCGAAGGTCACACTGCTTTTCTTGTCATTAGCTTATTTTTCTCTTCTATGTAATAATTTCACAGACAATTACAAAACGAATAAAAAAAACCCTATTTTGTTGATAGGAAGGCAACACTCAGATGTCAGACACAGCTCTTGTGCTGAATCCATCAATACTGGAATGAAGAAAGTGACAGCCTGGGACGAGAGGAGTGTAGCACAGAAATATGAGCCAGTGCTGCCTGCTTGTGAGGGGGACTTCAAATACACAGCAAGGATTAGGACTCTGGCTGAAACAGAGAGGCTTTTTGATGAGCTGACTCAGGAAAAGCAACAGGCAAAGACTATTCTTATTTTAATTTTGTAATGAAACATAATAGTTGTATGAGAGGTGAGGGGTGTAGCTGTGCACCCTGCAATGCATGGCTGAAATTCATGCATCATTTCTAATGTTACCCTGGGAATGGGCCATTATCAGTCCCTGCTCTACTTTCCATACTCCAATCCTTTTCTGTCCCTAGCTTCCTTAAAGGAGAGTCACTTTAACATAAGCACAGTGTGAATGGAAGGGTTAAAGTGAATTTGATTTTCTTCCTTAATGGCCAAAGATTTAAACTAGCCTTTCAAATGAGGAAGGTTATTCTGGCAAGTATGAGTGCTCCCTTCATAAGATCCTAGAATGGTTTTGGTTAGAAGGGACTTTAAAGCTCATCTACTTCCAATCCCATGTCCAGGCAGGGACATGTTCCATTAAAGCAGGTTGCTCCAAGCCCCATCCAAGCTGGCCTTAAATACTTGAAAATGACCCTTGGGAGAGTCTGCTTATGAATGTTAACTTCTGTATCTGTGTGGTACAGCACAGTATTATGGTAGCATACTTGTTGTTAAGAACAAGACTGAACGTGTCTCTGTAATCTATATACCTCACCTCCCTCTTTGTAAAATGAGTTAGGAAGGCTTATACTGTCTCTCGAAACAATAATTTACAGCTGAAGTATTTTCTGTTACTAGATTGAGGCTGCATTGAGTCGAATACCTTGTTCTGGTGGAAGAATGACCTTGCAAGCAAGATTGAATCAGGTGAAAAAGCTTCTACATCTGACTGTTCTCTTAAATTGCTCTCCCACAATTTAAGAATATAGAGTGTAGATGAAAGTTTCACTATACAGTAAGCTCAATTACTGTGGGAACTTTTCCATACCACTGAGAAGTGTTCCTGAATATGGCATATAAAGAAAAAGTATGTGTGTGTGTACATGTATAAATAGTACATAGTGTATATTCTGCATAATAAGACTGTTGATATCTTCTGGGGTTTGTACATGGGATGTATTTTCCAAATACTACAAAAATAGTCTGTTCTTGCTATAACACTAAGAGGCACAGGAAGGCAATACATTGAGGCAGTAACTATGGAACAGATCCTTGCAGCTGTTGTGCTGTAGAGGAAAGTGTAAAGTTTAGTGGTTGGTTGGTGGTTTTTTGTCTACTTGAAAGCATAAAGAAGAAAGTAAGAAGGCAGAAAGAGGTAGTGTAGGTGGAATACAGGAGAGGCCCTTCTTTAGAAACCTCTACAGTCTCTTCTAATGAAAATAAGCATCTCCCATTTGTGTTCTGGAGGTCTCTGCAAAGCCTGCAACTGCAACAGTTCCTAAATGGGGATCCTAGGGCTTGTAATCAATTTGAAAGTCAAAGTGCGTTCCAGTGAATCAGTGTTACCCCTCACTGCAGTGGTCAGCATTTCCTAAATGTGTCTCCTTCATTATCAACCTGGCCTAATTCTTGTCAAGTTTATCTAGAAGTCATGTAAAAGTTTAAAAACAAACCCAAAATACCTGGAACAGTTTTAAAGAAGCCAAAGACCCACAAGTACACACACATATACAAAAAGGTCTGCCTCTAGTTTGTGGGTGCTAACAGAATGCTAGTAAAGGATACCAGTGGAATACAGGAATAACAGTAGTTCCTTAATGTTAGTATGATCATTGCATTTTGGTTTATGTTATTAAATCCCTTTTTCCCACCCTTTCTTTAACTGTTTCCTTTAGGAAGCTCTAGAAGATCGCTTGGAAAGGATTAATAGAGATTTGGGGTCAATACGCATGACTCTGAAACGATTCCATGTTTTACATACCTCTGCAAACCTTTGATAATTCTCTCTTTGAATGCAAATATGCTTTTTTTCCCCTCTTGCACTAATATGTAATTATGCACTCGGTAAATGCAAATGGTTTTGTATTTTTCTAAACCCTCAATAGTAGTTTTACAACTATGTTACCCTTTACCAACAGCAATATTTTGTACTTGGAGCCACCTATATTTTGTTATACTTGAGAAAATCAATGTTTATCCTGTATTGTGATATTTTTAGAAATATTACTTATTTTTAAATAGTGATATTGAATTTATAAGAAGACTATCAAACTAAAAGGCAGCTTGTTTTCAGAAAAATGAGTGTTACTGGTTTGCACTTCGTTTTCCTCCCCATTTTATAAGTATTTATGATATGATGTAAATATTAGCCAATAGGAAATTTTGATCTTTAATACAAAAGCAACCTGAATTACCTGTGTAAGAGAACTGTGTTATGTTGTAAATCCTTTTAATTTCAACCTTCTAACACGGGTACCTTTCATTGTGACATAAATGTGAGCAATACTTTTGCTATGGTTGGTTGGCTTCAGAATGAAGTGTGTGTTCTGCTGGTCTGGCAGCATTAGGAAAATATTGCTCTAAATGACTTGATGTCTCCCAACAGTTTCAGTGAGTAGTGTTTTGCTACTGCAGGCACTGGGATCCATGGGAGCCATCCCATCTCCAGCCACCGCTCCAGGATTCATCCCAAGTTACTGTTTCAATGAAGGAGGCTGGGTTTTGTGCCATGCCAGTGTTCTGGTCACTTCCATTCCTGAATCAGATCCAAGCTGTATTTGTGAACACACATGCATTTTTCTGGATGAAAACAATACGTACTTGCTAGTTGGCCTATTGCTGAATGACTGTCCAACATTGATAGGTTGTATTTTAATATCAAATAAAGGTTTAATTAGATTCTTTTCTCCTGCACAAGAACATTAATAGGTTCTGGAATATTACATCAGCCATAATGTAGGTTTTAATCACATCACTGATGGCTAAACATCTTGAACAAGGACAGAAGTTGAAATACACAATGTGATTATCAGGCCAGGCTAGCTGTCATAAAGGAAGCTTGGGAAGATCTGATTCTAAACTTAGAGTCCTGTCATTTAAGGCATTTGATGAACTGTCTTACCCCAAAAATGATATTTTATTGCAGCCACTTCTGCCCTGCAGTTCCTTTAATACAGAGTCCGAGTTGAGGGGAAGTCAAAGATGTTGGTTGCTGTTTTTACCCTTTAAAATATACAAATTGGACCTGGATACTTGGAGTTAACTCAAATATATTTCTAACTGCACCAGTAGCTGTACAATTTTGATGGTACTCCATATTATTTGTAATTTTTACTTAGAAGGGGCTGAAGGAGGAAAACCAAATCTTGACTTCCCTCTGCAGCTCTCCTGTTCAGTTGAAGAAGTTTCCCCACCATTTAAAGTTATTAACAGGTACAGTTTAAAAGTGTTCTTCAGAAGTATCAATTACTTAGCAGGATTTTTCCAAGGAATCCATCACAGGACAATTCCAGGAGTCCAGTGTTGTGCTGATGGAGGAAAACAACACCTACAGCACAAGCAGGCACAATTTTCCTGACAAATGTTAGAAAGAAGCAGGTTAACTCAGTTCAGCTTCTGCTGCTGCTGTCTTGCCTCCTTCATTCCCATGCTGTTCCTAGTCATGTCCTCTTTTTATTATTACAGATTGTGAGTCAGAATTTATTTTGTAATCAGAAGCTCTCCTCTATCTGTTGGAGCTCTTCAGGCTATTTCTGTTCTATTGTAACACTGAAGGAGGAGGGGGAAAAAGCCCATCTAAGTGTTGCTCTTGGTGCACTTCTAGGCCAGCCTTTGCAGACAGGTCTTGTGATGGGTTGACCTGTCGTCATGGTGCCTTTGGCCTGGTTCCTGAGGCAGAGCTGCAGTTCCAGCTGACAGCAGTGGGAGGCCGGAATGCTCAGCGCTTCCCAACATCAGACCTCACGCATCAGAAGGGAGCGCAGAAGCGGGTGTTTGCGTGAGAAGGTGACTACGCTTTGCTGGGCAGCTTATGAATCCCTTTAACGATTCTTCCCCTTAACACCAGCAAACTGGGGACAAAGAGGGACTTTTAGAGACCCAGAAGCTTGTGCTTGCCCTGAGCAGGACTTTAATCACTTTCCTCTGGATTTCTTACACCTGCCACCTCCCAGCTCTGTAGGTGTTTATTACCTTTCCTAATCCATTGGGTTTCCCTGGAGCCTCAGGCTTTGGTCTGCCTGACTGCTCTGATGTGACACGTGCTGTTCCTCTGGTAATGATAAACATTACAGCTCCTTCACTGAGAGATCTAACCTTTGGAAAAGAGCATTTCCATTGGTCTGCATCAATAAAATGCAAGTTATAAATGGTGCCTCTGTTGCTGGTGCTTCAGGTGCAGGAGCTTGAGCTGTCAGCTGGTGAGTTTGGAATTACCCTGCTCTGTCCAGGAGCTGGAGTGGAGGAGGAGCACTGAGGTGATGTACCCTTAAAGAAAGAAAAATCTGAAAACTGGCAAATTTTATTGCCTTTTTTCCCCTCTAATACCCTTTAGTGATTGTTTCCACTCGTTGCAGAGTGCACTCAGACTGCAAAAGGTGCCAGGGGCAGGGCTGGGCCGGGGCTTTGCCCATTGGGGCCGCTCTTGCTCAGTAGCCGTTGTTATCATCCCTCCTGCGGGCACGGCTCCGGCCGGGCCCCCCCCCCGCCAACCCCGCCGCGGTCCCGGTGCCGGTCCCGGTCCTTGACGCGGCCGGCAGGCGGCGCTCCGGTCCCGCCCACCGTGCGGGAGCGCCGGCCCGGCGCGGCGCGGGGAAGGAAGTGGCGGCTCGGGGCCGTGGGCACGGCTCGGGCGGGCGGATAAAGCTGCCCGGGCGGCGCGGCAGGGCAGGAGCGGGGCAGAGCCGGTGCCGGGGTTCTTCGCCTTTCTTTCTCCTCCGCCCCCCCTTTCCCGTAGCTGCGGCGGCCCGCCCGCCCGCCTCACCTACCCCCGCCTCCGCCGTCCCCGCGCCGCGGCAGAGCCGGCGGGCGAGGAGCTGCCTGCGCCCGGCCCACCCTCGCCGGGGATTATGCCAGCGGAGCGCGGGCATGTCGGCAGGCAGCCACCCCTAGGCAGCGGCAGCCGCCGAGCCGCCGCGGCATCAGCAGCACCAGCAGCAGCGGGAGCCGCGGCCGCTGCGCCCGGAGCAGCCGGTGCGTGGCTGGGGGACGCGGGACGCGGCGGGGCGGGCACGCCGGGCAGGGCCCGCCGCGGGCCTGAGGGGAGCGTGAGGTGAACCGGGGGGGGGGGGGGGGACAGGGGGGGCCGGGGGGGGGTTGGGGGGGAAAGGGGGGGGGAGGGGAGGGGG